>JARHVA010000411.1:67500-667500 GCA_037957365.1 Torreya grandis
TATTTTCTCAATGTACATAATTTTAAATGCTTGTATCAAGTGAATAGCAAGTGAGGATAATGAATTACTCTTTACAGGGATTTATAGGTGAATATTTTGATCATTTCCCTTTAGCCGACATTATGTAACATGCAAGAAGAACTAAAATATTGATTTAAATTTTTGAAACTAACCATTATTTGAGGCAAGACATGAGTGGCTTAAGTGGACAACACACTCCACCCCTGTTTGCCTAAGGTAAACTTGTCCAAGGAGAACAAAATCCTTTGTTGGGGATAATCTAAAGGTGATTTTAGATAGATTGAGCATTTGACATTGAAATTTATATATGATAGTGATGGTAAACAAAGTTTCAATCCTACATATAGATAAATGGTGAATAAGAGACATTTATTTGAGCATAATTCATGTTGTCTGAAATGCGTCAATAATTATCATCAAGTACCTATGACCAGATGTATGTGTCTATATTCCCCCTCTATTCTAAAAATGAAATTAATAAATTAAAGGATAAATAGTTGAACCTAAGTGTGTACAACACACTTTGTCTTTGAGTAGATACTTCAATTGTGTATGGCACTTTAATTTATCAAACCCTAAAATAGCTCATGAAGTAGTCATTTATTCATTTAAATTTTGAAAAACTTGAACTTTGAAAATTTGAAAAATTAAAAAGAGAGTAAGGAATAAATACACCTATATTTAGGTGAAACCAATTTTCCCTGTAACCTATAATTGATGATAGAGAATCATGCCACCTTAATTAATCACTTACATAATTTGAACCAATGGTGAATTAAGATTTATTACTTTCCATTTTATAATAAATAGTCAAGATATTGAGTTGGGAAGAAGCATTATCCTAGATCTCATGAATAGGGAATAATACCAAATGTACTAATCTAAAAAAGGTGGAACCATGCTAGGTTTTCTAAAATTGATGCCAAGGTTGTTGGTGTCACTAGATTTAAACATGCATCACCCACACATATTTGAATCACACCACTATAGATGAATCTAGATTCTATTTTTTATGATCGATAGGGAATGAATGATATTCATTCCCCCATCATGACCACAATATTCATAGACTTTACAAATTTTTCTTTTTAAAATTTTAAAATTTTAAATTTTGCATTTTTTCCACTTTTAATAAGCATGAACATGAATGAGTATCATGCCCTCTCTAAATATGTTTTAATGATATATATTATTATGCATTTATATGCTCAATTGTAATTGTACATGAAATCTATAACTTTTATCTTATAAATGTTTTTCACATTCCCATGCATATGCATTCAAGTGGATATGATTTTGTGCCTTGGTATATGTATGTGATATGCCCCTAAAATATATATGAATGTTGAAAAATTTATCATATGTTTGATTTACTAATCATTTCAAATCTTTAAAAACCAATACTCTTGTATTTTTTAACTTGTATTTTATATTTTTGAACTTGTATTTTCTACCAAATTTATTCATACAGATTTGGATCTCTAAAATAAGCCCATTGTGATACCCACCTTTTAAGATGAGGGATGTAGCTTGTAAATCACTCATCTCAAAATAAGAATTAATTGTATTATGTGATAAAGATATGATTATATAGGATAATTTCATCATATTGGAGAATACATCATCATAAAATTATAATTTTTATTTAAGCATGTATGTAACATATTGAATGCAATGCATGCAAAGTGCCATGTCTAGATAAATTAAGAAATGAATCATGTAGTAACATAAGTATATTTAAACTAGAATATGCAATATAATTTTATGATAGGAATAATAGAATCACTAATCAAGCTTAGCAAACACACAAGCATAATACATAATGATGTCATGTAATGTCATACAATAAGGCCAAGGGTTGCATACAAGGGACATGTTCAAATGTCACATAAGCAAATATTTTTCACACATTTTTCCATGGCCATAATCAATGGAAATGTTCAAATATCACACATACCAAACAATGATCTCATAGAGATACTCAAAAAAAATTCACACAAGGGCCAAGGGCCATACACAAAAAGCAAGAAAACTTAAGCCTATTATGGAAGAATGAAAATATCATCAAAGGAGCATAGAACAAATGAAAAAAAAACTATTCCATCCACATGTATCAATTCATACACGTTAGAAAAATAACATATCTATGTGGCATATTGTAAAATATGAGTGATTTAACATGACACTTGTAGGTTATGGAGCTCAATGTTGCATTTGAGTTCATATATAAATAAAACATTTTATAGTGTGAGCTGTAAATTTAGATGCCCCCAACATAGGCATGGCCACTAGGTGGAAGGGATTTCCTATATCTAAGAGTGCATATGTAATGTGTGTCTTGTATCACACTCAAATACCTCATTAAATACATGTGTGTATATAAAAAAATATGTTATCTACCAAAATATATGATAAATAACATATGTAAATAAGTAACTAATATCTCATGTCATGCTCAGGTCCTTTTTTTAATATTTTGAATGAAATTATAATTTTTTTAATAATGATTTTTTTTAATACTTTTGAAATATTTTGGAGAAAATGAACTAGCTCATGATTCCACCAATGGGTGGACCATAGTGTGTGCTTGGATCATAGAGTTGAAGCTTGATTTTGCATGGTGAGGAATTCTACATGTATATAAATTTGAATCTAAAAAACATCATGTGTCGTATCATAATTGTTGTGGTCATTGATTATAGTATATGTTTCCACATGTGTAATTAGAGAGGGTGTAGGATTTGGTGAAGTATGATGTGTAATTATCTTTGTTTATTTTGGAACATGTTAAAATTATCTTAGGAGTTGATTTCAAAATCATTTTAAGATATTTTTATTTCTTTGATCCTTGTTGAACTTTTTGATATGAAGCTTGCTTCTTAGGATGGTATACCTTTTGCCATTGATCCGATTATATAAACCTCTTTTGTATAGGCTCCATAATTGAATTTTAATTATGTGCTTGAATGGTTGCATTGATTATATGTGTATTATGATTTGGAATAGGTGTCTTAATTAACTTGTATTGTGATTATTGTAATATGGGTAAGTTTTAATTGTATGTTAGGAACCCAAATAAAATAATGCTAGATTCTTACTTCAAAGTAACACATAGAACCTTTGGTTGAGCTTAGAAAGGGATAGAAAATACATACGTTCACTTACCTATTAATATTCTCCCTTTGTTGATTATAATTTATCATGAATGTATTTATTTTTAGTTGTGAAATGACCCCTAAAAAAATTGAGTGTTACTTCATTTAGAGTACACAGTAAAATAATGAATCAGGTTTACTACATGTAACTTGGTTTTGTATGACATACCACAATCCCCATAACCAAATATATGTACATGCAGCCCTTAGTCAGGGTAATTATCCCTTGAATATTCTATGGGAAATATTATTTCCCTAGGATATCTACATGCAATTTGAAGCATATTAGTATGTTGTCCATAACGATGAGCTCTAAATTATATGGAGGCAGACACCTTTCCAATAGGACCACCTAAGTGTCCTTATCCTATCTAAAAGACTCATATCTAATTAAGTTTGGGTATATGTCAGAGTATATTCTCCCCCCCCCCTTATTTGTACTTGGGATGTTAGGGGCGTATCATACAAAATAGGAATTCATTTCTTGATCCTATAATGTCCTTTTATAAGCCAAGGTTCATAATAAAAAAATCATATTATTCTAACTTAATAAATGGTGTGCATCTGAACAAGTTTAGAATTTTATAAATACACTATAAATCCTTGAAATTACAATAATTATTTGTATTTATTAGGTTATGTAAGCAAAGAACCCATTGTATTAGTATCCCTATTTAGATCATTATACCATGATTTATAGTTTTGGGGATCATCGTACTATGTGCCTTCATTCTACATGTAATAATAGGCTAATGTAATAAAATTTGTTATGATATTTATCAAGGTTTATGTGGTTCATAAGTGAATATTATTCTTTTGATTTATAGTGGCTACTTATTTTTATTAGACCATCCCATAAATAGTCACCTAGAGATTTATATCTCTAAAGTGTTATTTACTTGTCAAGTAGCCATTGTTGTAAGAACCATAAAAGTATGCCACTCAATCATAGCTTATATGATTTATAAATATTTGTGTTGTAACTTATCTTCTATAATTTTTTCATTTAGGAACATAAATCTAATTATACTAACAATTATAAATTCTACAACTATTAACATGTTCCATTTATGACACTAAAAGGCTCATTACACTTTTAGGCCAAAGCATGATTTTAGCTTCTTAAATCCATTGTGTGATCATTTAATTTATCATACCCATCAAATTTATTTTGAGGATCATGATACTATATAAATTTAATAGTTAATTCCATGAAGTAATAACATCTTCCAAATATAAACGAAAAATAGTTTGAGGATATATTGACATCCTAGTGTCAATTTAGAATCTTGCATTGTTTCACTGGTATTTAAGAATTAAGAACTTGGTGGAATAATATTTTAAACAATAAAAATCTTTCAACATTTAAAATTATTCACTCCCCTACTTAGAAAACTCAAGAGTCTTATTCCAACATATAGAGTGGAATATTCAAACTAGCATGATTACAATGTATACTTACATCTTTTATTTTGACAAGGAGATTACAATTCAAGAGAATTTGACTTAAAAGGATACCTAAAATAAATTATTTTTTAATACAAGTCCAATAAAAATTATCAAATTTATATGAAACATCTTTATAAATTGGAATATTTATAAAACAAATTTTGCTTCTCATAAGGTTTTACAATCTTTTGGTTATGTAGTCTCAAATAGATAAACAACTTATGAAACTTGAATTATTTTATCTATTTGTGATAATGACTATTCACAAGCTTAATTATATGGTTGTAGCATGCCAAAATAATTCAATAACATATTGAATTAGAGATAACATCAACTTATCCTAGATTTTACTTTACTAACAACACTTTTTATCATGCCATAAAATGGATTTGATTACTACTACATAAAGTTAACTACTCCCATACATAGTGCCTTTTGGGACTTACGAAGAACTTAGAATCTATGCTTGCAAAAGTGCTTGTACAGTAGTATAAAATACATTAATTATCATATATAACAAACTTGACTTAGTGTCATTTTATCATGCAAGTGCAATGGTTATAAGGTAAATGCTTTCAACTCAAACATTTAAGCAATAACTTAGTCCTATAGATTAATCCATGAAATATAAAATTAAATTGTTAACTACTAAACACAAGTTACTAATTTACCAATGAACTATCAATACTATAATAGATATATTCATTTATATGTAAATAATAACTCAAAGTTGTAAATAGTTAACCTTTCTAATGTATTGGAGGTATAAAACCTACTATTCAATTTTAACCATCTAAATTATTCAAATCAACATAAAAAGTGCTTAAGTAATTAAATGAATAACAATATTGAAACAATCATGTTTCTATTTTTGTACATCAAATAAAGTGATATTTTGAATTTATAAAACATGGTATAATAGCAATGACTAACAAAAGAATTAAATACTATAAAATTACAATGACTTATTTGCTAGATTAAACAGTTAACTAGTTGAGCAATATCTAAGATAACTTCTCCATACAAACCATCCTAACCTGACTCATCCTATGAGCCCCCTAATCGGTGGCCCTTACCACCCCAAACCATCAACTAGGAGGTCGAGTCTGGGTTTCAGGTCTTTCAGATGAGAGTACGAGCAATAAGGGATAAAAGTCATCACTAATATTGTAGCAATTTCTCAATAGACAACCATTCCATAACCAAAAGATCAAATTAAAAACACCAATAGGTATACAAGGATTGACAACCTTTGTTTTCTTTCAAAGGAGATATAGGTGTCAACTACATATTTTATTGAACCCAGTCAACCTTCTTCTTAGATTCTAGGTATACCAAAAGTTTCAATATGAAAATACATCACTTAAGTGATATAAAATAAACTCCTATAACCAAGAATAAATAAGAAATATCCACATAAAGAATTCATTCAAAAATAGATAAACACAACACCAATGATTTAGACATCTTACCCTTTTACTAATTAATTAGGTATAGTCATTTCATCACCCACAAAAAGTGTGTAACAATGATGAAATCACTATACCTAACCCTTATACAGCTAGGTCAATTATTTTTAAAAATGAACTATTGTAAAATAACATCATATGAAATCTCAAGGGTTTGAAACAAGAAATCAATATTATAATAATAAACTAGTCTATAAAAGCTCATAATCACTAGGTCAATGTTTATACACCAGAATGATAATTAGTCACACAAAAATGGTGAAATGTCATGCTAATGAAACCCCAAAACCTACTCATCCCAACCACTAAATAAATGTGACCTCTTCACTATGGTTGAAATACCTAAAACCCCTAAATGGAAATTCAAGATCAAATCAATATGCACAAATTTATACCCCATAACTAGGTAAAAAATATAAATAAATATTAAATCTGAGCATTATTAACATAGTCAATCAAATAAGTTAGTCATACTCGAATGGGAGGTTTATGGGGTTTTGAAAATAAAGATTTCTCTATGAGATTTTAAAACCCAAATTTCCAAAATAGCTAAAAACCAAAACTAGAGCAACCCATTATTAAAATAAGATAGTTATATCAATTTAAATCGATTTAAAAATCTTTGCAGGTTCATCAAGAAGTTCTATGACTTCCTTATGAATCTGTAAACAATTTCTTTTATTGTTTGTATCTACAAAATTGATATCAAATCCTTCATTGTTTTCCACAAAAGAAAATATAGCACTTACTTAGTTTGAGGGTCTCACATGTGGAAGAAAAAAATTGAAACTTGATTACTTGCCAACAAAATCATATGCCTCTTGCACCATACCAAGCTCCCTTATGTATTTGTAGCCCAAGCTAGTCTTTTCTCCCTCTTGGTAAGGTTTTTGAGCCATCTTTACTCCCTCTTACTGCCATTTCCCTTGTAGGGTTTTTATTATCCTCTCCCCAATCTTATACCATACCACTCTCCTCAACTACCCCATAGAAACTATTTTTGGTAGCTGAACCAAATCCCCCATTACACTAAAACTCAAAGGAATGGAATGATTAACCCCTTTGACCAATAAATTAGGTCATGATAGCTTTTTGTTTGGAGTTAAAATCCCAAAACCCCCCCAAATGTTATTATGATAAAATCAAACCTTTGTCAAAATTAACATAGGGTCCTTTCAACATAGGTTATTATTACTAAAATGAATCTACAAGATTATCACTAGGTGTAATCACTTAAAAGTTGTATTTGTATGTTAGACACTAGCACCACATCAAGAACACTATAGACATATGTCACTAGTGTCCCCAACTTGGTGCTAGTGTCTCTTGTCTTAACTCTCTTGGAGAGATATATTTTCAAATGTATGCACCTCCTAAGGTCAACCTAAGCACATTTTATTATCCACACAAGCTACGGATCACTATAAATATAAAATTATTATACCTCTATCCACTAGATCGAATATAGGTGCAAAAAGCCTATTCAAATAAGAAACAAGTGAAACAACCCCAAAATTTTTTTGGAGTAATCTATCAAAGTGCACAATGGAAAAAAAAAGGTCCTACTGCATAGAGTTATTATAGTACAATGCATCTCCAAACTCTACATGAAGAATTAGCAACCCATGACCAACATCCCAAACGTCCCAATGGATAATGTTATAAACCACCATAATAGAATTAAGCACATCCAAGAATGTTTGGTTAGCCAAAAGCTTTATAAGCATATGAGATATGACATAAGTTTAATACTTAAGTATGGATTTCAAATGATTGAGCATAAGGACCATCTCACTAACTTGCTTCGACAAGTTTTACCTCATCATGAGATCAATGAGTGGATTTCTCTAATCTACTACTAAATCCAACCTGACAAAAGATAGAGGATCCAAAATCTTGGGGAGTCACCCAAGTGAGGACCATTCCTTACAAAAATAATTTTATTATTTAAACTAGGTGAGATAAAGAATATTGAATACAAGGTGGATAACATCACACACATTAGCATCCTAATGAGTAAGCATATGATTGGCATTGAAAAATCAATTACTCCTCATGTTACAGGATCACATGTCATGCTATAGGATCACCATCCTATGGGCCAACCACAGGGGTCACACACCTAAATGTTCCTTAATTATCCCTTTACTTATCATACCCTATTATTATATAATCTTAGGTAGCATACCTTACTATTATATAATCTTAGGTGTTCATGCCATCTAAATAACATGCATATGACCATGCATGTTCATTATTTAAATAGTGTCAGGCATTAGCTTAGATATGTATCAAGGAATATTATGATTTATCAACTCCTTGTCAGGGTGGACTATTTGATCATGTAACCAAATGTAATCATTAAGGTCTCCATCGCTTATTAAATCATTATCCTAACTCCAGGATCATTTATTACCTTAATACACATACAGGGTATACCAAGAATTCCAAGACAAGGATAAGCTTTCATTTTAAGCCCTCACTTATTTAATACAACCAATAATTGTCTAATCTCATTTAATCATTAATGACACTATAGTCGATTTCCATTAACCAATAGTTACAATATAGCATCTGAATTTCTAGAATTTTAGAAACATGGAATACATCTAAAGCACTATAACACTATGAGTGGTACAATCCATAATCCAATAAAGGAGCCTTCATAAGAGGGTCATTAAGCTAGATTACTTCATTTCTTAAACAATAGAAGTAAGCTCCCTAAACAAGATATTATGACCAATAACATTCATTGCCATAAGGTAATAATAAAACATATTTCTTGGACCACCAATGGACTATTTGTATAATCTATTTGCAATAACTTATTTTTAGCCAAGATTATAACATATAATACTATGTGTTTAGTAGCAATGCTACAAATTAAGGGATGTCTCATATCATCATGTTATTGACATAAACAAATGGTAAGTCCACATACTATTCAATATCAAGTCAAGTGGAATAATATTACATAAACAAGAGTTAATTATTCTTTCCAAGGCCCATAAAGCTTACATCCATATTAGTTGAACCACTAAGACCTTAATCATCAATATCTGATTATCAATACAATACTTAAAATATTTCCCATCATTTATGCCATGAAAAATCATAACTATTTCCACCAGAGCATGTTTGAACACTTGTTGAATCATCTTTATATGAACTAGTTATAACACAATGGTCAACTTTGACAAGAGATGTAGATCACCAATTGATTATTTTCATCATAGTGTTATTGATTTCCAAATGAGGGCACAATTTAAATACATACATGGTTTCAGGTGTTCCAATGATAACATATTCACTCTTTTGTGCTTACATAAAATCGATAAGATTATCCCTTACTCAAGCAAATACAACAACATATGAGGTTCAAAAATCTCATGATGCATTTTAATTACATTATTACTTGCATGGAAAATAAAGCCAATACAAATGCATACCAAATATGTAAATATAATTGATTAGATATACATGAACCAAGCAACTATCATCAAAATGCGTCAATGACAGCATAATGCCCAATAATGTTCTTTTTCCATCATGATAATATTATAAATAGCATAAGGTAATAAAATGAGCTATAGCATAAAATAATTAATCATTCACGAGCCATCATTCCAACATCATATATCAATAAGTACGGTGAGATTCAAGCCTCCATATGCAAACTAGGTACAATAATGAAGGACGAACATTGCAAGAGGGACGACCCTCAAACCATCCCTATGATCCCAACCATCTATGGCCCTTACCACCCCAACCATCAGATTGGTGGAGGGTTTCAACAACTAGGTACTCATACGAGGTAAGGGATATACACATAATATTGAGCCACTATAAAAGACTAACAAAACCATCACAAGGACAAAAGAAGCAATGCAACAACATGAATCCATGAAACATAACCAAACATGGGCCTAAGTAATACCCATGACACACATTAGAACTTTAACAAGACTATACCATTAAAATGGAACTAGAACCCCTACTTCAAAATCACATACAACATTTAATGAGTGAAATCAAACTCATACAAGGATCATGAGTAACTAGTTTACAAAATGGGAAAGAATCAATCCATGTTTCATATATATATATATATATATAACCAATTGGTTCCACATTCAATATGCTATATGAAACTTCATCCCAAAACTAGAACATATCTAAAATTTAGATCCTGACTTTCAAAAGGTACACATACACACACTAGTTCAACAAAAAACTCCAATCCAATTTGATTTAGGTAAAAATTGTGCTAAGAATAAGAACTCAGTCTTTTAATCTTAATAGACCCCATCATTTTAATCCATTTCTAAAATGTATAATAATCCATCTAAAATCTATTTTATGAATTTTATGAAAAAAAATTCTATTATAGCGTTGAAAGGAATAGATTACTAATAGGGGAATTCGGTTCATAGAACTACATAACCAACCTAAATCAATTTATGATTTAGATAGAAGTCCTTGAAATAATCCAAACTATGATTGCTCAAAATAAGGACAAGTTACAAGTAGCAGGGTAATTCCATCTCGGTCGAGCTTACAACATGATGAAAATCAGCATATAAAAATCAAACCAATTCACCATGCTAAGGAGTACAAAACCCAATTTCTTTAAAGATTTTCAAGGTTCGATTTGACACTATAGGGTAAAATTTAAAATGGCCTAACAATAAAACTAGGTAAGATTCACACCCATAAATAGTAATTTGTTTCACATGTCTTAATTATATATTTCATTTTTATTTTGCAATGAAAGGGATCAAAATTCAATACGTGTCGATTAAAGATGATCAGGTTCAATGTGAAGTCTCTCGACTTCACTATGAACCCATGGGAGTTTATTTAATGTTTGTAAATCCATCAACCCAAATCCATGAAATACATATATCCAAAATATCAGACATTACTTACTTACCTCCAATGTACAACTAACTACCATGATAAGAAGGCGAGTTCATCATGGAAATGAGTCTCAAAAATATTTCAAAGATCCATCCACTATCCAAGGAAGGGAGAGATGTTTGTGTAGTGGTTGATGGTTGTTAGAGCTCTTTCCTCTACCCTCACACCATGCTTTCCACACTTCTTCGACCCTGTATCTTTCTTCTTTCTTTCCCTCCTGACTTCACATTTACCTCCCTTACTACTTATTTTTCCCTTCCATCCTTGTTTTCTTTCTCCTCACTTCCTTCCATGTTACCCCAGCCCCTGCCTTGTTCCTCTCTCAAGGTCAAGCCAATAGCATCCTTCTTATGCTCTACCTAGCATCAGACTCCTCACCTCAACACCCAATCTAGCCCCTTCCTTCTAATCAACATTGTTATATTTTTCATTTCATTCCTTTTTTGTGTTCTTACTTGTTCCTCATCCTCCTCTCTCTCTTTCGAACGATGCCTATGTTGTCTCCCTCCTCATCCCTATGCCCATACTCCCTTTCCTTCTATGTTCTTCCATGTCATGCTATCATCATGCTTATTATCCTCTTCCACCATGCTCTCCATGTTGTGTCCCATCCTCCCAGTCATCCCTCGTCTTCTCTAGCGTGTGTAGCAAGGAAAGGATTAAAATAATAATATCTTTTTTATTTTAATAAAATTAGTATATTCATATTTCTATAACTAAAGGTTGAAACATAAAATAATAAATTATATATATATATATATGTCAAAAATAATATAAAAAAATTAATCAAATAAAATAATACAATGAAAACAACTCAATTCTGAACAATTCAATGCCAGCGGCACAGAAATAATAATGAAGAAAATAAATATATAAGGCAACAATAAAAATCATAAATAATTAAATAACAATTAACCAAAAATGATAAAAATTATGAAAATAACAATGATAACCAAAACTATAAAATCAATTAAAATAATAACTAGACATAAATTGATCATAAAATAATAATCATTAAAATCAATAATAAATGGCAATTACCAAAATCATTAAAGTTGCCAAAGGAATAAATTTAGCAAATGCATCATAACGCCCTCTTCGAATTGATGCAAGTAAATAATAATTATGATCAAAGATAATAGTTAATAAAAATCATAAATAATGATTAACAAAATGGTTAAATCAACTGAAGCCCATGGTGGCCAAATTCCCATGAAGGTTTACCAAGGCATTCTCCCAGGTCAATAGACCCTTATGGATCTAGGTGAACATAACCAACTAGATTAAAAAAGATAAGCCACTCATACGGTAAAAACACATGTCTACGACACCCAGAGAGGTTAACCAAGCAAAAAGATAAAACCTCAATCACACATAGAACAGGGAAGGGAAAGTAATGATGCCAACTTGATACTTGAGCAAGGATCATAACATCATACACATGCATGATAAAAGGAAATACCAATAAAACAAAAACAAAATAACACATTAGAATACTATAATTGTGGCTCAATATCACATAGTACATGTTATACCTATCGAAGCGATATTTCACTGCTCAATTATCCTGTGGATATACCTAAGATGTCCAAACCCAATGTCAAGCTTAGCTCACGGTCTGGTGCCTACATGCACCAAATAAGACATTAGCAATACCTGAATGATGTCCATATAAATATAAATTCAAAATAAATCATTAATTATGATTAATAAATTAGTATAAACATCTATAGCTGAAAAGGGGCAATAGTTAATCCTAATAACCATGACCTCAAGCATGCCCTATGAACATATCCTACAGTTGTAAGAGAAATCAACATCAATCCACATCTAATAATATTTTATATATTAATGACAAATAAAAATATAACTAACTGAAGTAGCATATACATAAAAATATGATAAAATGAATCTGATATGGGTAGTATGTGTATCAAGATATATTGAATGCAAGATGAGCATCAATCATGACATATCATATCACATCGGCTATCTAAGGCACATGCATCACAACCATTTAAAAGTAAAACCAATATCAATTGTCATTAGTCAAAGTGTTATTGATAACATGCTAAAATAGTCTATAGTCCAATATCCATAGGGGCCCTAAGGTCAGTTCGTGAAATCCTCCCCTCCTTAAAGAGGAGTCATCCTAGCAACCATCAAAATTCAAGCACAAAGTTCTTAGAAAGGGTCCAACAAGACCAATCAACACTGCTACATGATCTCTCCAACCATTATGGGGTGGTAATAACTCAAACATAAATCATTGGCATTCAAAAACTATTGTCATTAGGACAACTTCATCATCTAATGCATTCGGCCATGCAACAGCCTCCTTCCCATCTTCGCATGTCCTTCATGACACTGAAAGGGAAACAACACTTAAATCAAACTTAAATAGCACTTAATTATCATAAAATTCCACCAAATATGCCAACTGGGTTGGAATTATTCTAATCTCATGCCTTAAAAAGGAGATGAAACACATCAAAATCTACTAAAAACTAGCCACAATAGGTTCATTGAACCCAAAATGCCTATGTCTACTAGTAAAAATACTAAGGTGACAGTGTTAATTCTAAAATAGTACTACTGAATTAACCATCCTAGCCATTATGAAGGTGGTCACACAACATCATGAGCATATAGTGTCCCAAACACAATAGCTAACACTTACCTTAATAAGTTTCCTAGCAAGGGTACTAACAACACTCCCAAGTAGGAAAAATATAGCTAAGGGACCACAAGACAAAACGTGATGTCTAAACCAAATTAACAATATGAATATGCAACTTAACTAGAGTCAATGTCACTTGTGTCAACACACATAGATTGATAATATAAGGTCAACAACATATAATCATCCAGCCCATGGGATTATAACTAGAGTATAAATCAAGAGTGTAAATCTTCCAATAAAACATTATGCCACATGCATAATCCTAAGAGAATTCATCACAAATTTCATATCACAAGGGTAGTAATCCACATTGTTATGGTTACTCCACTACATCATCAACCATTCAGGGGTTAGTGCAGTGTCCCACACCAACCACACTAAATCATGGAAAAGCCATATCAGGCATCACATGCAACTCAAAGGCTTACAACATGTTATCCAACACACACACAAGATCACATAGTGGTCTAGGGATACCAATCCCACCATCAAAAATAGCCATCGAAGGGCATCACCTAACTTTCATCACTATATCCAAGAGTCAAGTGGGTACCTAGGATTTTAAACACCACCTAATCAAGGCGTAGTGTTACTCTATCAAAGTGCAAAATTAGCATACATTCCATTAATGCTTCTAAATAAAATAGAAATATTCATCCCAAAATATTTTCAATAGGTATAATAATAAAAATACATTAACCAAGGCATGGTTTCACCTATAAGCCAACACATGCATGCATTTCAGTAAGCACCACCTACCAATTTGCATAAATGTCCAAGTCTACATGACCAATTAGTACTTCACAAGGGCAAAGCAATAAAACTTCACAATGGTTACTTTTACCACAACCTCCAAGAGGCGGCTAAAGAAATGCTAAATCCATAAGGTGACCATTATGCACTAAGATTCCATGGCCAACTCATGGCACACATGATGCACACTCTGAATGAATCAGGTGGTTACTCATGTAAATGGAAAAAGTGGATTTTTAGCCTATAAGAGACTCCACTCCCTAGTTCGTACTAGGTCAAAATCATTATGGATGTAGTGTTTCTCTACCCTTTCACTCATACTTGCATCAATACTTAATGCTAGAGTAGTGAATGTGGGATTATACAACATAATACAACATCATACTTTGGCAAATTCAATCAAATAAAATATAGTTCTAAGTGGGAAAACACGTCACACGAGTGGTGTATGACCATATTACCACATACCAAATATGTTAACAACACAAATCACATTTATTCCAAGACATGTACATAAAATATTCATGTAATAATTTTTGAACATAAATCAACATAAAGTTCACATTATTGATTTAAGAAAAAGGGGGGGTCACTTTACACAAGTAATTTTGACTTTATTCACATGTTCAACCATTTATATAATATAACTATGTATGCAAAATTCTCATATGATAATGTTGATATCAAAAAGAGAAGTGAAAACTCACAAGGTTATTACATGCTCATAGGGTGTAAGAGATACCAATTCACATGTTTTACATGATTTGACAAAATCAATGAAATGTAAAGTTCACACAATAAGGTTGGAACTAAAATAGGTATGCAAAATTCTTCAAGATCAACCATATGCACAAGTGTAATAAAGACACAAATTTACATGATTTAGCAAGATCAATGAAAAATGATAATTGTACAACACATAACAGTTTTATATATAAGGAGAAAACACATAAAAGAGACCACACATATCTTACTCAAGTGTTTAAGAAACTATGCCAAGGTACTTTCACATCATGATAACCAACATACATGATGGTGAAGCACAAGGGTCCACGACTCCCATCGGGTCACCTGATGTCTAGATGTCATCCAATGACACCACATATCTAGCATATAATACCCATAATTAGTCCCAAAGATCTCAAATCTTGATCACCTTCCTTCTAGAAAGGTGATATTCCAACAAGCCTAAAATCTATCTCCATGAGTCTTGAAACATTTACCAATAATGTTCATATGTCATGGATAGATGGCTCATATTAACCGATAGCAATAAGAGATCCCCAAAACTCACTAATTTTCTCAAACAAGTCAGCCACACTCACCCACTAGACCCTCTAGGCTCAAGTTACACCCTTGGACCTCCCAAAATATTGTACCTTGTCATCATTGGATAGCTTGCTCATGCAAGCTATCAATGGCCACTAAATTTATCTCATGATTCCATCAACAAGCTTACATCACCTATTCTTCTAGTTGACTTAATCCAACAAGTTAGAGATTAAATAGTAATGCTTGCCTTGATGCAACATTCCTTTTGGGAAAGGGTGAACTTAGCCAAGGCATGAGGTGAATGTTATAGCACTATCATGGAAATTATAATTTACCATAATCAATAAGCTCAATTAAACTCATAATAAATATCCTCATAGATGCAGGGCTTATCTATATCATAATAGACATCTCATGAGTATCAAAACATAGTCAAGATTTCAATTAAGCATAATCATGGATGCATAACTCAGCTAGAATCATATAAACATCCCCATGGATATAACATTTCCATCTCCAACATGACAACCTCATGGAAATCAACCTATCCATGGTCAAATAAGAGTCACTGATGTAAACACATCTATGATCAAAATAACATCATAATTGTAAAATAGGAACAAACATCCCCACACACTCATTCATTTTCAACCCTTTGGATTTATGAAGCCATATGATCCTCTATTTAAACCAAAGGGTCTAAATACATAAATAAGATCAAGCTCTTATTACATCTCAAGATGCTCCCACAAAGCAGAGATCCCAAGCCTTACTGACTTGCCCAATTTAATCTGACACACTCACCCTACGTAGCTATCTAGGTTTGATTTCAACCTTTGATCTTCTCGAGGTTAGGATGTTCTAAGCATCTAATGATGACTCACCCATACAAGTCAACAATACATATCGAACATTATTTCCTCAATTCTAAGGTGAAGTGATGATCACTAGTGTTCTATTGACTTGCCCATACAAGTCAACGGTTGACTAGTGATGTTTGCCCCAATGTAACCGATGAGGGAAGGTTTGACCCAACCAAAGCCATGAGTAAGCATCATAAGATTACTTGCATAAATTTATCAATTTTTACATACACACACATATGAACATTCCATAATATAAGAACTTTATACTTTCTTAAGCAAAGCACTAATTAAAGTACTATTTGATTCATCCAAGAGGCTAAGTGACTTAAAAAGGGTCACCACATAGCCTCCTCAATAAATTAATACATATATAATTCCACATAAGGCATATAACTATATCCATGATCTAGTATGCACGCTAGCATCCAAGGTTTCAACTTAGTCTTTATGAGACAACATAAGCATACAGGTGACATTCAACCATCACAAAGCATACACATACATGTTGGTAACATAAACCTTCATAAGGGTATGTACATCTACACTAGATGTATTTATAGCCACCCAAGAACATTATGCAAGCATAGTCCCTTGTAAGGGTGTACCCATGCAAAATATCAACCAACTTTTCAAGAATAAGCTAAAAATCACGTCAATTTACCAAAAACTCATCTTAAAACCTTAAGCATAGGCTCTAATACCATATGAAACAACACCATTTTTTTTTTTAAATTTATCAATCAAAGTTCACAATGAAACAACAAAAATTCCTACTACATAGATTTATTGTAGTGCAATACATCTCCATAACTCTATAAGAAGAACTAACAACCCATGACCAACATCCCAAATGTCCCAATGGATAATGTTATAAACCACCAGAATGGAATTGAGCACATCCAAGAATGTTTGGTTAGCCAAAATATTTATAAGCATATGAAATATGTTAGAAGTGCAATACTTAAGCACAGATTTCAAATGACCGATCATAATGGTCATCTCACTAACTTTCTTCGACAAGTTTTTCCCCATCATTATTATGGTGGGATATTATTTTTCTTGTATTTATTATTATGGATTATTCCTACACATGTGTTTAGCTTGTTTAAGTGTTATTTTGAGGTCATTTAAGTGTCATAAATGAGGTAATTAAGGTGCACGTGCACATGGAAAAATTGTAGTCAAATTGGTGGGTAAGGATACCCTTACCCACCAATATTAACATATAGAGCACACAAACCATTTGACAAAAGTCTTATGTTCACATTACCAAATGTCTTAGCTCTTTGCGTCCATTTTACCTATAAATACGCCTCTCATCTAAGCTTTTTTTAATGAGTTATAAATGCAATATTATTGTAATTATACTCTATTTTGATTTCAGTCTCAACAACGGAGTTCTACTTCTATTTGTTTTACATTTGCAGTTCATGTGTTCAATTCTATCAGTTGGATCTTGGAAAAAAAATTCATGGTATCAGATCTCTTTTCTGGTAACAAACGTCATTTTGTTTTTAATTTCTTGAAATATTGAGTAGTTTTTTCATTTTGTATTCTAACTAAGATTGTAAAGAAGAAACGTGTAGATCTGTGTGTATCATCTACAGTCCTTTCTTCTCTAATTGGTGAACTTCATCAGTATTTGAAATTATTTCAATTGTATTGGACATATAAGTAACCTTTTTTAGATTTGAAAGGAGGATTCAAGCTGGTTGGACAATAGACAAAATCATTTTTTGATAAGGAGGCAAGATTTACAAGTTTTGTAAATCCATTTTTTTGAGAAAGACGACTGGAATTTTTTTTATTGTGATTAAATGCTAAACAATTACTCATAAATTATTATGGGTTATGTGTGCCTTTATTTCCTCTTTCTGGATCATTTTGAAATTTTTTATTTTGTTAATAATTACAAAAGTTATCATAGTTTTACTAACTATGATACTATTCATAAAATTGCAAAAATTACATTTTTGATGATGAAGTTTTAAGGAGTTTTTTAAATTGTTTTTATAAAAATAATGTTATTGTGGGAAATCATATTGTAAATTTTTTTTTTCATTATTTTATAATATTCCTTCTATTTCACGAAGGATGAGGTCCGGTTTTGGTAGGCAGTTAAATCCCCTCACAAGCAAAACAAAATTTATCCTCTTCTTTACTTAACTCACAATTTGACACTCTTGTTCCCCTCATGGATATTTTTTTGGTTGAGCTCGACATCTATTTTTTGTGATCTTGCATTGTCACTTATGTAATCATTACACAGATTGCTCATTTGTGAATGTATTCTTGACTGAGTTCGACATCTATATTTATGAGTGTGCATTATTGTTTGTGCCTTTAATGCAAAGATTTCACTCATTTATACGTCAACCACTTTCTTTTTGTGTGTATTAAAAAATAGTCCATACTACATTATACTACATATTCAATAACCTTAAGTAGTCATCTTGTTGCTGTGTGTATTGCACGATGGTGAATACTACACCAAATTATGCAATTTGACAACATCAATTATATCTTTGTGGTTTATTGTGTGGATATATACCTTAATTCATTATATCTAAGTGTAGATCTATTGTGTAATATCTTATTTGTAGTGTATGCATCATTTATCCTTGGTACATGAGTTAAAGCCTCAAGAATCAACTCTATACTCATGTTTACGGTTGTCTTTGGCCCTGCATGATATCTTAAGATTTTATGGGATTTATTATGAAAAAAATTTGGTGCCCATTGTATATGCACTAAAGTGTTGATTGTATACGCACTAAAATATAAAGTGCCAATTTTATGCATACTAAAGTGTTGATTGTATACGCACTAAAACATAAAGTGTCAAACCTCTGTAATTGGGGGGGTTTTTTTTGATAGTTTTAGGGGGGTCATTTTGTGCCTTGCCTTCTCTATTGATCATTTAGTTTTTACTTGCACTTCATCATGGATCACAATTTAGTTCCACTTCTCACTCCATTCAATTATCATGACTGGAAATCTAAAGTGCAAATTTTTCTAAGTAAAGGTTTACACAAGATAACCATGATTATAGAAACTAAATCAGAATTTGGTGCAAATAAATATTAAGTGGTATAATAGGTGTGATGAAGCATATGGTCTTTTGTGTTTGTCTATTTCTCCTGACTTACTCTTTCACATTGAATCTACTAAATCACCACATGAGATTTAGAACAACTCTTTGGGAAGTAGGATGTAATGAGGGGTCATGAGCTAGAGACTGAGCTCATTAGTTTGAGTCCAAGAAATTTTGACACTATAGAATACTTTTTCACCAAACTTAAATCACTTAGGTTGCAATTAAAATTGTGTGGTATAGAGAAAAATTATGATCAATTGATCCTCTCTATTCTTTCTAAGTTAGTTCCTGACTACTCAATTTTTGTCTCTACCTTTTATGTTTTGAAACATGCCCTAGGACCTGCATGAAGTATGTCATCCTTAGATGATTTTGCCAAATAATTAACTAGGGAGAAAGACAAACTCATCCAAATGGGTACATTGAAGTCCTCCAAATCACATGCTTTGTTGAGTCATGACAAATTGAAGACTTCAATAAATAAGGAGAAGAAACAAAATAAGGACCAAGAGCAATGAAAGGGTCAAAAATTAGATACTAATCCAAAAGTATCATATGAGTCTTCCTCTTTGGGTGGAAAATTCAAGAAAGAGAGGATCACATGTGCCTATTGTAAGAGAACTACGCATGATGAAACAAAATGTATGAAAAAATAGATTTATCATTTAACAAAGATGCTTGAGAAAAACAACATCAATGTCCATAATATAGTCAAATTAACCTCATCAACATAGGAGTCTTATAAAACAAAAGAAAGTAGTAAGAGAAAAGGTAAGGGCAAGGCCCTTATTTCAATAGCATTTTAGCCATCCACATGGGTGATTGATTATGGTGCCTCACATCACATGGCTTCTTCACAAGACTTGTTCTCATCCTTAGAGCCATGTTCTATGCCATCTATTCTAATAGATGATGATACTTCTATTGAAGTTTGTGGGATAGTATCTGTTGAAGTTAATGATGGAACATTTTAAAATGTCTTATGTGTTCCATCACTGTCAACTAATCTCCTATTTATTTATCAAATCACCCACATTAGATCAGGAAAAAAAATTGAGTTTACTCCAGATTCTATTGTCATTAAGGAGCTACACAGTAATACTATAGTGGCCATTAGAAAATCAAATCACCAATCAAGGTTGTACACCTTCTCAAATTTTTCTCTTGATTACCCTTCTACTACATTACTCACTCATTCTGATGAAGTGAGCAAACTATGGCATGAGTGATTGGCCATCTAAACTATCACTACTTGGAACAACTCAGTCAACAAAATATGGTAATAGGGTTCCCTTGTGTTCATTTTTTTGATGGTGTTTATGAAGGTTGCATGCTTTGTAAACATCCCAAAGAGAAATATGACAAAGGCAAATTATGAAGAGCCACTAAAATTTTAGAGTTAATTCATAGTGATGTTTCTAGACCATTTCCAAAGCCTTCATTTAACAAGGCTAAGTATATACTTACCTTCATAGATGACTTCTCTAGGTATACTAGGGTGTATTTTATTCAACAAAAGTCTGAGGTCTTTGACCATTTTAAGGATTTCAAGGCTCTTGTTGAGAAACACTCAGGGAAAACCATTAGAATTTTACACACTGATAATGGTGGTGAGTATGTTAATCATCACTTTGAGAAATTATGTACTTTAGAAGGATTTATATACAATGAACAGTTCCATATGGTCCTCAGCAGAATGGTGTTGTAGAACGTAAGAATAGATCTTTAAAGGAAATGGCAAACTGTATGATACACTCCAAATCATTTACACCATAATATTGGGTAGAAGCCATTAATTACGCTTGTTATATCCAAAATCATGTTCCTCATAAAGCATTGAAAGGGATCACTCCTTTTGAAGCTTGGAGAAATCAAAAACTTGAAGTTAAGCACTTTAGGGTATTTATATCTCCAGCTATGGCTAGCATTCCTAAGAAGAAATGTAAGGCTATGGAATGTTAGAGTAGGACTTGCATATTTTTTTGGGTATGTAGAAGGTGTTAAGGGATATAGACTTCTTCATCCTACCACACATGAGTTGTTCATTGAGAGGAGTGTATGCTCTCAAGAGGGTCCATCAGACTCCACACATGACACTTCTCCCTCCTCTTTGTACTCTCTAGGATATGATGATAGTTTAGATGATTTAGATCATCCAAATCAGATACTTGTTGATGAAGATTCTTCTTCCAATTTAGATGATGAAGATAGTGATAGAGATTCACCTCATTCCATTCATAGTCACATTTTTGAAGTTAAAGAATCTCCCCCTGATTCTCTGATTTCAAGTCCTCTTTGGGCTAGACAGACTCTATAGAGTGCAGGTGATTGGGTTGAGAATCCATCAGATGTGAGACAAACTCATTCAAAATTTTAGGGTGTTTCACATGTTTTCATTGCTTGTGCTTTTGATCCACAATCATTTCATGAGGCATCTGGCATTCCTGAGTGGCATATAGATATGCATGAAGAGTATAGTTCCTTAATTAGGAACCACACTTGGGATCTAGTATTGCTTCCTAAGGGAAAGAAACTTGTTTGATGTAGGTGGATCTATCGAGCAAAATCTGTAGCAGATGGGTTAGTGGATAAGTTCAAAACATGATTGGTAGCAAAAGTATTTTCATAAGTTCTTGGCATAGACTATACTAAAACATTTACTCCAGTCGCTAAAATGAAATCTATTTGACTCACTCTTTCCATTATCATAGCTTATCATTGGGATGTTCATTAGATGGATGTGAAGAGTGCCTTTCTTCATGGTGACCTTGAGGAGGAGATATATATGGAACAACCAAAAGGTTTTGTGGAATATTCTTCCTTAGTGTGTAAACTTCAAAAATCTATGTCCTCAAACAAGCCCCTCAGGCTTGGTATGCTAAGATAGATTCATTTCTTCTCAAAGTTGGGTTCACTAGATGTAATTTTGATCCAAATGTCTACATCTTATGGCAAGATAATTCACTCTTGATTCTAGTTTTATATGTGGATGACATGTTGATCATAGGGAGTTATTCATCCTCTGTTGCAATAGCAAAAACTGCTCAACATGATAGATTCTCTATGACTAACTTGGGTTTATTACATTACTTCCTTGGTATTGAGATTTCACAATCTGACTTAGGTATTACCATTGCACAATCCAAGTATGCTCTTGATTTTCTTACACAATTTCACATGGGTACTTGTAAGCCAACTCTGACTCCCTTTCTTTTTGGAGTCAAACTTGAGGCTGAGTGTTCTTATCCATTGGTTGATGCTACCTTATATCAACAACTAGTTGGTAGCCTCATCTATCTAACTCACACTAGACCTGATATTTCATATGTAGTGGGCATGGTCTCTAAGTTTATGTAGACACCGCATGAGTTGCATTGGAAAATAGCCACATAGATTATCCACTACATTCAGGTTACTCACATTTTTAGGATTCATTATGGAGCAAGCATTGATATTGACTTGATTGGATACATAGATTGAAATTGGGCTGGCAATATTCAACATCACAAGTCCACTTTAGGATATAGTTTCTCACTTGGTTCAGGACCAATTAGTTGGTCTAGAAAGAAGTATAATGTTATTGCTTTATCATCTACTGAGGCTAAATATAGAGGGGCTATTAATACTACTACTAAGGCTATTTGGCTTCAAGGGATTCTTACTAAGTTTGGTATACAATTCAAGCAACCCACAATCATATTTTGTGATAACCAAAGCACCATTCAGATCTATAGGAATCCAATCCAACATCAATAGACCAAGCACATCGAGATTCATATGCACTTCATTTGGGAGCTCATTCATGGACAGGTCATTGATCTCAAATTTTGCCAAACTATGGAGCAGATAGTTGATATCTTCACCAAACCCTTCACAAAGAGTAAGTATATTCACTTGCATGCTCTTTTTGGGGTACAAGTTACATCAGCATCATCTTCAGAGGGGGGCTTCTAGTCCTCTTCTTCTTTTCTCTCTTTTGGTGGAGGATTTTTTTCCTACGGGTTTTCTCCTTTTCCTCCACTTTGTGAGAGTTGCATTATACTTGGGTACCTCATCAGGCCATGTTATCGGGACCCAATTTTATTTGTCCATCTAAGCTATGCTTAAGGGGGGTGTTAGTGTAGGATATTATTTTCCTTGTATTTATTATTATAGATTATTCCTACACATGTGTTTAGCTTGCTTAGGTATTATTTTAAGGTCACTTAAGTGTCATAAATTAGGTAATTAAGGTGCACATGCACATGGTAAAATTTTAGTCAAATTGATGGGTAAGGATACCCTTACCAACCAATATTGAAATATGGAGCACATAAACCATTTGGCAAAAGTATTGTGTTCACATTACCAAATGTTTTGGCTCTATGCCTCTATTGTACCTATAAATACACCTCTCATCTAAGCTATTTTTTATGAGTTATGAATAAAATATTATTTTAATTCTGTTCTATTTTGATTTCAATCTAAATAAGGGAATTTTGCTTCTATTTTCTTTGTATTTATAGTTCATGTGTTTGATTCTATCAGTTGGATCTTGGACAATTTCATCAATTATGAGATCAGTGAGTGGATCTCTCTAATCTAATACTAAAGCCAACTCGATAAAAGATAGAGGATCTAAAATCTTGGGGAGTCACCCAAATGAGGACCACTCCTTATAGAAATAATTTTATTATTTAAACTAGATGAGATAAAGAATATCAAATTCAAGTTGGATGACATCACACACATGAGCATCCTAATGAGTAAGCATACGATTGGCATTGAGAAATCAATTACTCCTCATGCTACAAGATCACATGTCATGCTATAAGATCACCATCCCATGGGCTAACCATATGGGTCACACACCTAAATGTTGCTTAACCATCCATTTAGTCAGCATACCCTGTTATTATATTATCTTAGGTGTTCATGTCATCTAAATATTCTGTGTATGACCATGCAAGTTCATTATTTAAATTGTCTCAAGCATTATCTTAGGTGTGTATTAAGGAATATTATGATTTATCAACTCCTTGTTAGGGTGGACTATTTGATCATGTAACCAAATGTAATCATTAAGGTCTCCATCGCTTATTAAATCATTATCCCAACTCCAGGATCATTTATTACCTTAATACACATACAAGGTATACCATGAATTCCAAGACAAGGATAAGCTTTCATTTTAATCCCCCACTTATTTAATATAACCAATAATTATCTAATCTCATTTAAACATTAATGACACTATAGTCGATTTTCAATAACCAATAGTTGTAATATAACATTTGAATTTCTAGACTTTTAGAAACATGGCATACATCTAAAGCACTATAACACTATGAGTGGTATAATCCATAATCTAATATAGGATACTTCATAAGAGGGTCATTAAACTAGCTTATTTCATTACTTAAGCAATATAAGTAAGATCCATAAATAGGATATTACGACTAATAACATTCATTGCCATAAAGTAATAATAAAACATATTGCTTGGACCACCAATGGACTATTTGCATAATCTATTTGCAACAACTTATTTTCAGCCAATATTATAACATATTAAGATTATGAGTTTAGTAGGAATGCTATAAATTAAGGGATGTCTCATATCATCAATCTATTGACATAAACAAATGGTAAGTCCACATATTATTCATTATCAAGTCAAGTGGAATAATAATAATAATAAATAAACAAGAGTTAATTGTTCTTTCCAAGGCCCATAAAGTTTACATCCATATTAGTTGAACCTCTAAGACCTTAATCATCAATACTTGATTATAAATACAATACTTAAAATATTTTCCATCATTTCTACCATGGAAGATCATAACTATTTCTACCAGAGCATGTTTGAACACTCATTAAATCATCTTTATATGAACTGGTTATAGCACAACAGTCAACTTTGACAAGAGATAAAGATCACCAATTGATTATTTTTAGCATAGTGTTATTGATTTCCAAATGAGGGCATAATGTAATTACATACATGGTTTTAGGTGTTCCAATGATAACATTTTTACTCTTTTATGCTTACATAAAATCAAAAAGTTTATCCCTTACTCAAGCACATACAACAACATATGAGGTTCAAATATCTCATGATGTATTTTAATTACACTATTACTCACATGGTAAATAGAGCCAATACAAATTTTTACCAAAGATGTAAATAAAATTGGTTATATACATGAACCAAGTAACTATCATCACAATTCCTTAATGACAATATAATGCCCAATAATGTTATTTTTTCATCATGACAATATTATAAATAGCATAAGGTAATAAAATGAGCTATAGCATAAAATAATTGATCATCCATGATCCATCACTCCAACATCATATGTCAACAAGTACAGTGAGAGTCAAGCCTTCATATACAAACCAAGTATAATAATGAATAAGGGCAAACACTTCAAGAGGGACACCCCTCAAACCAACCCTATGAGCCCAACCATCAATGGCCCTTACCACCCTAACCATTAGCTTGGTGGAGGGTTTTAGTAACTAAGTACTTAGGTGAGCTAAGGGATATATACATAATACTGAGCCACTAGTAAAGACTAACAAAACTATCACAAGAGAAAAAGAATCAATGCAGTAACATAAAGCCATGACACACAGCCAACCATTGGTTTGAGTAATAACCATGGCATATATTGAAACTTTAGCAAGACTGTACCATTAAAATGACACAATAACCCTTACTTTAAAATCACATACAACATTTAATGACTAAAATCAAACTCATACAAGGATCATGAGTAACCAGTTTGTGAAATGGGAAAGAATCAATCCATGTCTCATACATATATATAAATATATGTGTATATATATAACCAACTAGTTCCATATTTAATATGATATATGAGACTTCATCCCAGAATCAGAACATATCTAAAATCTAGATCCTGACATTCAAAAGGTACACACACGCACGCGCACACACACACACACACACACACACACACACACACACACACACACACACACACACACACACACACACACACACACACACACACACACACACACACACACACACAAACACCAATTCAACAAAAAAATACAATCTAATTCAATTTAGATAAAAGTATTTCTAAGAATAAGAACTTAGTCTTTTAATCATAATAGACCCCATCATTTTAATACATTTCTAAAAGGTATAATAATCCAGAAATCTATTTTATGAATTTTATGAAATCTCTATCTGTTATAGGGTTGAAAGGAATAATTTGCCAACAGGGGAATTTGGTTCACGAAATTACATAACCACCCTAAATCAATTTTTGATTCAGATAAAATATATTAAAATAATCTAAGCTATGATTGATCAAAACAAGGTTGAGTTGCAAGTAACAAGGTAATTCTAGCTTGATCAAGCTTACAACATGATGGAAATCAGTAAACAAAAATCAAACCAATTCACCACGCTAAGGAGTACAAAACCTAGTTTTGTTAAAGATTTTTAGGGTTCAATTTGATATAGCAAGGATAAATTTAAAATGTCCCAACAATAAAGTTGGGTAAGATTCACACCCATAAATAGTAATTTGTTTCACATGTTTTAATCATATATTTCATTTTTACTTTGCAATGAAAGGGATCAAAATTCAATATATGTCAATTAAAGACCATCAGGTTCAATTTGAAGTCCAACTTCATTGTGAACCTATGAGAGTTTAATTAATTTTTCCATTTTAATATCTATATATCCATCAACCCAGATCCATGAAATACATACATCCAAAATTTTAGACATCACTGACTTGCCACCAATGTAAAGTTGACTACCATGAGAAGAAGGTGAGTTCATCATGGAAATGAGTGAGTTTCAAAAATCCTTCAAAGATCCATCCACTATCCAAGTAAGGGAGATATGTTTGTGTTTTGGACAATGGTTTCTAGAGCTCTTTTCTCTGCCCTCATGCCATCCTTTCCATGCTTATTTTGCCCTGTGTGTTTCTTCTTTCTTCCCCCCTGATTTTGCATTTACCTCCCTTGGTACATATTTTTCCCTTTCATCCCTATTTTCTTTCTCCTCACCTCCTTCCACATTGCCCCCTTATGCCATGCCCCATCTCCCTACCTTATTCTCCCTCAAGGTCAGGCCAATAGCATCCTTTTTATGCTCTACCTAGCATCAGACTCCTCACCTTAACTCCCAATCCAACCCCTTCTTTCTAGTCAATGCCCCTATATTTTTCATTTGCTTCCTTTTCTATGTTCTTAATCGCTCCCCATCCTCATCTTTATCCTCCCAATGATGCCCATGTTATCTCCTTCCTCATCCCCATGCCCATACTCCCTTTCCTTCCACACTTCTTCCATACCCTACCATCATCATGCTTCCTTTCCTCCTCCACCGTGTTCTCCATGTCGCATCCCATCCTCCCAATCAACACCTGTGTTCTCCAGCATGTATAGCAAGGAAAGGATTAATATAATAATATCCTTTTATTTTAATATAATTAGTATATTTATATTTATATAACTAAAGGATGCAACTTAAAATAATAAATAATATATATGTACACCAAAAATAATATAAAGAAAATCTAATCAAATAAAATAATACAATGAAAACAACTTAGCTCCAAACAATTCAATGCCACTGACCCAGAAATAATACTGAATAAAATAAAGCTATAAGGTAACAATAAAAACCACAACTAATTAAATAATAATTAACCAAAGATGATAAAAATTATGAAAATAAAAATGATCACCAAAACTATAAAATCGATTAAAATAATAACTAGACATTAATCGATCGTAAAATAATAATCACTAAAATCAATAATAAATAGCAATTACTAAAATCATTAAAATTATCAAATGCATCTTAACGCCCTCCTAGAATTGATGAAAATAAATAATAATTACAATCGAAGATAATAGTTAATAAAAATCATAAAATAATGATTAACGAAATCGTTAAATTGACCAAATCCCATGGTGGTCGAATTCCCATGAAGGTTTACCAAGGTGTTCTCCCAGGTCAAGAGACCCTTACGAGACTAGGCAAATGTAACTAACCCAATTTAAAAAGATAAGTGACTCCTATAGTGGAAATGCACGTGTCTGCAACACCCAGGGAGGTTAACCAAGCAAAAAGATAAAACCTCAAGCACACATGGAATAGGGAAGGGAAAGTAATGATGCCAAATCAATACTTGAACAAGGATTATAACATCATGCACATGTGTGATAAAAGGTAAGACTAATAAAATAAAAACCAATAACATGGTAGAATACTACAATGGTGGCTCAATATCACATAGTACATGCTATACCTATCGAAGTGACATTCTGACTACTCAATTCACTCGTGGATATACCTGAGATGTCCAAACCCAACACCAAGCCTAGCTCATGGCATGGTGTTTGCATCCACCAAAAAAGACATTGGTAGTACCTAAATGATGTCCCTATGAATATAAATCATAATGAATTCAGAATCAATCATTAATCATGAGTAATAACTCAGTATAAACATCTATAGATGAAAAGGGCCAAGAGTTAGTCCTGATAACCATGACCTCAAGCATGCCCTATGAACATATCCTATAGTTACAAGAGAAATCAATATCAATCTACATCTAGTAAAACATGACATATCAATGACATATAAAAATGTAACTAACTGAAGTAACATATATATATATATATATATATAGGATTAAATGAATCTAATATGGGTAGTATGCATATCAAGATATATTGAATCTAATATGAGCAGCAATCATGACATATCATATCACATCAACTATCTAAGGTACTTGTATCACAATCATATGAAAGTAAAACCAACATCAACCATCATCAGTTAAGGTGATATCGATAACACAAAGTAGGATATAGTCCAGTATCCTTAGGGGCCACAAGGTCGGTTTGTGATAATAAGTTGAGCAAAATCAAGGTTATTAAACCCTATCCTGCCCTATGTTTGCATACTACCATCTACAACTACCCTAAGCCCATATCTTAAGCACACTCAAGGCATGCAAAACCACTATCATTCTAGCATTCAATTGCACTTGCACCAAGCACTAGGTGGGATAACTACATCGAGCTTGATCCCTCCTCAAAGTATTGGTATGTAGGCAATGCTCTTCACAATGGGGTATTGAAGATGTCCATCCTATCCTAATAGTGAACACACATTTTCATCTCATTCCATACTTACAAGGAGGATTATAATTTACATACTAAATTAGATATTCTAAGAATAATATAAAGTTCTATATTTCATGTGCGTAGGAACAGAACCTAGAAACACAAGAGCAAGTGATCCCAAAAAATAGGAACAATCTTGTAAAGAGGATACTGACACCATTTTTAAGACACTAGAACTATATGGTGCTACTTTCCAACTGGGGCACTACTATCAAGTGAATAATCAAACCCAAGGACCCTACTGACGACACTCAGACCTATTCATAACCTAGTTTTCATCACCCAGATCTTCCATGATAGTCACTTTCTAGATAAGTCTCTATTTGCAAGTATTATTTAATATTTTTAGAAAGTCAAATCAAGTCTAAATCTATAACAAATTAGTGGTTATTTATTGCATATTAATTCACTGATTTAGATAACTCATCCCTTTAATCTAACTTAGTATTTACATTAGTAAAAACCCTAAAAGGTTAAAACATTTGGTGAACCTGACTTACTTCGAATATTGCTCAAAACCCTAGTTTGTATTTTCCAAATTTTTGTGCAATAAATTAGGGTTGAATACTTCTATTTTTCTAATTTTTTGGCATAACCTAGTTCATTAAATCAATTCCATGTTAGAGTTTCAATTTATTTAAATATAATTTAAATTTTTGCAAAGAAACCCTAGATTCAAAAAATCCTAACCCTAAACACTCTTAGGGTTTGTATCCTTTTTATATATATATTCATATTTTACTTCCAAAATATCATATTTGCTTCCATATTTAATTTTTGTAATATTTCTTAAATTAATATTCTTAAAAGATTCAAAATATATAAAACTTGTTTTCTTACCTTTTAAACTATAATGGTAGAATTTAACAACAAAATTGATGAAATCAATAAACAATAATTACAAGACTTTGTGTCCAAACACAAATATATAAGATGACTTTATCAATATTCTTTAGAAAGAACTCCAAAAAATAAATGATGGTCAATCTTCAACTCCCCCAGTTAATAATGTTGCTACACCTTCATTGGGTCCAAATCAACCAACTCAGCTAGCACAACCTAAAATTGTAAATCGATAACCATCAGTGATAGATACGCCTCTTCTAGCTAGTTCTTCCACTCCAGATGTACAATCCATTATGTATGAGATTCATACTTTGTAGTATAAGGTGTTACAATTTGAGAAGGGAGCCACTAGGACATCACATGCCTTGGATTCTAGCATTATCTTACATACACCTTTTGGCACATCACGTAATAGCAACTCCCTTACCATCTAGTTTCATGGCACCTAAGCTTACATTATATGATGGCAAGAGTGACCCAAAACATCATCTTAGAGCTTTTCACACAGCATGCTTGGATTATGTGTCTAACGATTGGCTTCTCACAAATTTATTTCCATGCAATCTCAAGGAGTATACCCTACAATGGTTTTATGATTTACCAAATCAATCTATCATGACATTAAATCTTTTAGCCAACATGTTTCTATCACACTTTTCTATCAACATCAGTGATAAGTTATCATATACACAAGTGGCATAGTTAAAATGAAAGTTGAATGAGCCTATCACAGATTATGTCTTATAATATAAGATAATATTATCCAAATTGACTAGTCCCATGGAAGATAAAGAGCTTTAGGACATATTTAAACAAATTCTCTTACCAACATTACATGAAGTTATCTTGTTTAAGAAGTTTCTTACATTTACCAATTTGTGCCACATAGTCAAGGAAAGAGAGATTGAAATCTTATCAATGGGCAAAATCAAATATACAAATGGATAAGAATCGACTATTAAGAGTTAAAATAAAACTCCATATATGGTAAGGGCCATAGAGAACAAAATTGATCAAAAGGCCACAGTCAATGCAACTTTCAATCCATCTCCTAGATTGGTTTTATTCACTCCTCAATGTAGAGTCTTCACTAAACTTCCAAAGTCACAAGCACTGTTTTAAAATAGCTCTTGGATTACAATGTCATATCTCTCCATCTCATTAAATAGGTTGATATGACACAATATATTCTAAAGAACTATAATTCAAATGCATTATGTGAGTATCACAAGGCACTGGACCACACAACAAATAGATGCATAAACCTAAAACACAAGATACAAGATCTAATTGAGTCTAATAATATTGATGTGGGCACACCTACAAAGGCACCAAAATCACATCAAATAGAGGCTAAGGCACTAAATGTATTTTTAGATCCATTCCCAAAACATACAATGAATGAAGTAGGGGCATATCAGGTGTTCATTATATATATCAGGCACATCAATCACCAACTTCATATCACACAATTACAGAGGAGGCACATCCATTGCATAACATTATTTGCATGCACCATACTATAGTGCCACCTAAACCACTTATCACATTATCAAAGTGAGAGATTGTGGATTATGATACAAATATGCATGCACTCTTTATATGAGCATACATAGGCCACCATCTTATCTAGAGTGTTATGGTTTACAACAAGTTGAGCATTAGCATGTGCACTATGACACTCCTATAGTATTTGAGCTACATAAACTAGGATATATTCCCCATAGACATAGTCATTAGTGGTTTCAATGGCCACATTTAGAGCTCCATCAAGGAGATTGTGCTTCCATTATAGGTTAGACCAGTACACATAACCACTTGGTTCCTAGTACTACTAAGTGTCAATGTATTTGATATAATATTGGGTAGGCCATGGTTACAGAAACTATGATCCATCCCATCTACATTACACCAATGATTGAAGTATATACATGAAAATAAGGTGGTCAAATTTGAGGTTGTCCCATATAAGTATCCTGTACCCATCCCATAGGCAGTTTCAACACAGTTTTTAATTACATTTCCATCACAATCATCAGTTGTAATTCTAGCACCATTGCTAGATATTGCACAGTTATTAGTTATAGCTAAGAATATAACTCATATGCATATATCACAAAGTTTAGAAGAGATACCAATAAAATTGAGGTCTATTCCTATGGTATTGACATGTGCACACTCTCCCATAGAAACCATTATTAGAGAGACCCATGTGTTAGAGATATGTCACAGATTCTAGAGGACCTTCCTCTACTTAGTTTATATCAAGATTAGTACTATTAGGTTCTAGGGGTTCTCAACATAGGGCACATATGTCACCTATAGCTTTTTCTTCTACTAGATGGGTTCTTAAGACCCCTATAGTTCACAAGGCATCACAATTAGTGCCAGACATTCATAACATCACTACACAGGTAAATTAAGACATCGATTACTTCATACAGCAAATTATGAGATCATAGTTTCCCTTTCACACAACATGCATGACCATAGTTCTTTTATTTGAGACAGGTCATAGTGATAGTGAGTTTCCCATGAGATTCATTGGTTAGTATGGTTCCTACCCTCTAGTACATACTTTCTTCTCTCTCACTCCTTGTACATAGCTTATATTCATTTGCTTGTACATAACTTATATTTATAGAAAATTCAAAAATAATAAAACATGTCAAAAACATAAAAACATTAAAATATTTCTCAAAAAACACAAAATTTATAGATTGTATGCATTGTTATGTTTACATTTATACTACTTTCTAGATATTACATATGCTAGTTATCTTAGTATAGTCAATTTTATCATTCATATATATATATATATATATATATGTTTCACTTGTTCTTGTTGAGTGCTTGCAGATTACATAAAGGACTCTAGTCCACTACACCAATCCAAACTTGATATCATCTACCCATTGGGGGCATATACATCAATCAAAGTTTTTTATTTTTTATATCTGCCCACTCAGGGTCATCTCATACATAATTTTTACTACCAAGTTCTATCTTTACATTCTATACATTCTAGTTTACACATTGATATATCTTGATATTGATCATTACTACTCATGCTCATAATTTTTTTTACTATCACTAAATTATACTCAGCACATTATATCCTAATATTTACATAGATTTGGACTACATAGTTATACATGCTTTCATTTATAGTTTTACTAGTTCAAACTTGATTGTGTTTCCTATGCTACTTCCATTTTGAGGGCATTTGCATATGTCATTATTATTTGGATCTATGCCACTACTATGTATGTATGCCTTGGACAAGTGTGCATTTCCCTTGTGTGTACTTTCTTGATTGTATATGTGGACATTTTAACATGTCTTTCTATGTAGCTCTAAGCCAAATTACTTGTTACTTGCGTATGTGGACATTTGAACATGTACTTGTATGTTTTTTATTCTCAAATTTAGTGGCATGTGCCCATGTCCCTTGTATTATGTTCCCTTTGCTTAATTTTGTGGGCATCATGTGTCTTGTATATATGTTTTATTATATGCATCTTCACCATGACACTTGTCTTTGCTTGTTAGACACACTGATCTTAGATGCTATGAGGGACCTCATGCATCTACCCTTCCTATTTGGGTGTTGTGATGGACATCATGCCCTATCCCCCTAGGTAGTTACTCAGATTTTTTATCATATGCATTGATTTCATTTATTTTGACACCTTTGTATAATTATAGATTACAACATACATCTTACATTACATACTTACGCTCAAATTCTTGTACATTCTGATGTTATGTTTACACATTGTATTAGAATATCAAGTAATTATCATATATGCTCTGACTAACACAATTTATAGAGCTATTTTATTTTGAGGATATTTCTTACATAAGTTCCACAACTACCCTCAAAAGAGGGGCATTCATAGGGGTTTATCATAGAGATCAGGCTCCTACATTGTTATTCATAGATCATTTTCAACACATAGGCTCAGTTTTAGAAATCATACACAGGTGAGACACAGAAAAAAATAAAGACTCAAAAAATAGTTTAGTCACCCAAATTTCAAACTAGATAGACATTAGCACCCAGTTTAGGATGATACCACCATAGGGCACTATTATCCACTACATGGTGCTATTATCCAATAGCCCCAAATTTAGGGCAGTCTAGATTAACTAGAATGGTAAACCAAATACAATAAGAATTTATAGAGATGCAATCATAGGTTTGACAATTGTGTTTAGATTTTTCTCAGACACACTCATTTTAACTCATATTCATACTAGTTTCTTAGATTAGGGGCATCATGTGTGGCATGATCACTCCCACATTCAGTTCAGATACATAGATATAACTATTACATACTCAATCTTGAATTAATATACTCAGATATCAGATTGGGGGCATGTGTACAAAACATAGTTTACATATGCTTAGTTACACATAGGTTGATTAGATGGAGTTGAAAAATCCATGTCATTCTTTATATTTTATACTCTTGCTATCATATTTTAGGTTATCACCAATTTCATGTCTTACTCCATCTATAGTGGTTGGCATTCCTGAGTGGCCTAGAGCTACCTAATATACCTGAGTGGCCATGGAGCTAACATGCATAGTTAGATACTTTTATCACTTTATGCAGTTTATTTTCAAATGCATCTACGACACATAGGTGGGCAATGATGGAGTCATAGGCTACTTGAGTTCTTGAGCCACCCCACATGAGAAGGTTTGACACATTTATAGTCTTATCAAAGTTATTCACAGGTCATGATCCACTGAGTAGGGGTGGGAAATGATGGATTTAAAATTAGATTGAGTTATTGAACCACACACATATGAGGATCAAGTAAACTATCAGCTCAGTCCAATCTATTCAATAAATTGATCACTATGTACACTCACACATAGTTTGTCATCAGGTTCATGCAATGGTCCATGTACCCAATGAGGTCTATTCATTTCCTTTCTCTTTCCTATCTCTTTACTAAACTTTACTTAGTTACTTTATTCAGCATAATTTTTTGTGTTTGATAATTTATTAAGGACTGATTTTTGCATGTTTCATTAGAAGTCATTACTTTGGATCATGTTTCACATACGTGAACCCAGCTTCACATACTCAAACTCATCTACATGGGTTTTAATTCCTATGTAGGTCTAGGTACACTTCTTTTTATTTTATAATAATCATTTCACTTTGATATATTTCTATCATAAATGGGGGGTAAATGTAATCACCTAAAAGTGGTAGTTGAATGCTAAGAGCATTGTTTTAGACACCCTACTCCTAGCTTATCCCTGGACCTATTTTAGAGACTTTATCACACTTTTTTATCCATTGTGTAGACCATATACATCTTTTATCAGCTTAAGCACAATCCCATAAGTACATTCCCAGATCCTAACCCATTATGCCCAACAACTTGCTAACTAGACACTAGTGCCACATTAAGGACACTAAAGCCACATGCCACTAGTGTCCCCACTTGGAGCTAGTGTCCCTTGCCCTAACTCTCTTGACCATATATATTTTTCAAATGTATACCCCTCTTAAGGTTGGCCTAAGAACATTTTATTATTCACACAAGCTATAAATCACTATAAATGCAATACTATTAGACCTCTATCCATTAGATGGAAGATAGATGCAAAAAGCCTATTCAAATAAGAAAAAAAATATGGGAAAAAATCAAGGTTATTAATCCCTATTCTTCCCTACTTCTACATACTAACATCTATAACTACCCTAAGCCCAAATTTTAAATATTTTTAATCTCAAGCACACTCAAGGAATTCAGGACCACTGTCATTCTAACATTTACTTGCACTTGTACCAAGCACTAGGTGGGAGAAACGCATCAGGTTTAATCCTTTTTAAAATTATTGGTATGTAGGCAACTCTCTTCATAGTGAGGCGATGAGGATGTCTAGCCTATCCTACTAATAAACACATACTTATGACGAGGATTAGGGTTTGCATACTAAATCATATATTTTAGGCAGAATACAAAGATCTATATTTTATGTGTGCAAGAATAGAACCTAGAAACATAGGCATAAGTGCTCCTAGAAAATAGGAATAGTCCTACAAAGAGGACATTGGTGCCATTTTTAAGACACTAGAGCTACATGGCACTACTATCTAGGTAGGGCGTTATTGTTCAGTGAAGAATTAGACCTAAGGACCATGTTGACAACACTCAGATATGTTTGTAACCCAATTTTCAGCACCCATATCTTCCATGATAGTCACTTTCTAGATAAGTCTCTATTTTCACATATTATTTACTATTTTTATAACTTCAAAGCAATTCAAAATCTATAACAAAATAGTGGTTATTTATTGCATATTATTTTGTTGATGTAGATAACTTAGCCCTTTAATCTAACTTAGGATTTACATTATTAAAACCCCAAAAGGTTAAAACACTAGGGTCCCTTGCTAGGATATCCAATAATAACATGAGGGGTCAAGACAATAATACCAAAGATCTTAGCAAAAGTTTAAACCAAAACAGATTAAGATAATGAACCCAATAAATAACTAATGCTAAAGTGGTTAATCACAATATGACAAAATGAAACAAGTCATGCAAGTTCACATAACACAAAAAGGGTCAAGAAGATGATCAAAAATAAGAATAATAATGATAAAAATAATATATGATAAAAGTGACAGAACAACATAATTGACAAATTATTACTAAGAGACTGAAGGCTCATGCAAATATCCCTTTTACCTATGCCAGTGTTACTCGATTGTTCACTACCCTTGTCCATTATTCCCCAATCATCAAATTCCACCACCAGCCTGACTCATGTACCTATACCTTCACCCACAAATAGGCATCAGTAACACCTGAACAATATAATAATATAGTTGAATTAAATAGTACAAGTATAGAAACTAAATGTTGTAACCAAATCAACATATTTACAATATAAACTATAGTTGTAGTACTTAGTCAATTATCAATAAATCCAATTAAACATGATTTGAATCTGATTACAACATTACTAATGTAGTACCAAAAAAATAAGAGCTCAAAAAGTATAACCAAATAGTATAAAAGTATGTTGAAAACATATATCAATCTATGAAAATAAGGTATGCAAGTTGGATTGTAACCTCCTCCTCCCCTTAATGAGGATTCATCCTGGTGATAGATTAATATAACATAGAATAGTGTTGTTTAAATAGTTGTGTATCCTCCCAAGTGGTGTTCCTTGTACTTAATGGGTCCCATTGTATTAGGACTTGTTAGATTTCTTTATTTCTTAGTTTAATATTGTGACGGCCTGGGATTTTCACTCAATCCAGTTACATTTTTCCTCTTTTATAACCTACAAATTTTTCCAATCAAACACATGAGATGGATCAAACACATTTATTTAAAAATGTAATATGAGATACATCATGAATTTTTGGCAAAGAAGGAGGTAAAGACAGCCGATAGGTAATAGGGTTGATTTTGTCCATAATGTTGAATGGGTCAACAAAGCAAGGATCTAACTTGGAGGTTTTTTTAAAATTGATTGAACTCTTTTGTGGTCATATACATAGAAAAACCTTTTCACCAATAGTAAATTCATGAGGCATCCTTTTCAAATCAGTGTAATTCTATTACCGATCAGAAGTAACCTTCAAATTTTGGCATTATATCCATTTGCTCATCATAATCCAGTAACAATTTTGGACCAACAATGACCTTATTTTCTAAGTTGTCCCATCCAAGTGGATTTCTAAATTTATACCCATATAGGGATTCAAAATGAGCCATTTTAATTATAGAATGATAAGACTATTATAAGCAAACTTGACTAAATGGAGATAATCCTCTCACTTAGTTTGCTCATTTTTAACATACATAAGCAACATATCTTCAACTACCTAGCTCAATCTTTCAATTTTACCATCTATTTTTGGGTGGTTTGAATAACTAAAATTCAATAAGGGGCCAAAATTTTTGGTCAAAGTTCACCAAAACCTTAAGGTGAACAACTTATCTCTATAGGATATAATGACCTCTGGCATGCCATGTAACCAAACCACTTTTTTCACAAAACATTCAGCAAAAATAGCAACATCATCGATCAAATTCTTAGAAATAAAGTGACCAACCCTAGTTGCTTTATCGATTACCACTAAGATAGTGTCAGGTTGACTGTAGGATTTAGGTAGTCCTAAAATAAAATCAAGTGAAATCACTACCCATTTATCTCTTGGTATGTCATCTGGGTATAGTAAATCCCCAAGATGGTAGTGTTCAACCTTTAGACACTGGCATTTTAGACATCTCACCATAAAGTTGGAGACAACCCTCTTTAAACCAAACCAAAAATAGATCCTTTTCATCTCATGGGTCATTTTGATGACCTATGGATGGGCAAAATGAGGTGTTATATGCACCTCTTACAGCATAGCATTGAATAATCCACCTAATTTAGGTACAAAAATTCTTTTTTGATGCCTTACAAGGCCATCTTTCTCAACATAAAAATTAGCAAATTCTTTTGTCAAAGGCTCGTCAACTAGTCCTGCACTTCCTTTTTGGTAGTAATTATCAACAAGTTGTTTTAAGACAACACTTCTAAAATTTCCTTGTAAAAAAGATAAGGTAGCAAGGTATGTATGCTTGTTGAGTATGTTGGCCATGAAATTTTCCTTTCCCTTCACATCCATGTTAAATTGCTAACAAACTCCCTTGTAAAAATAGGTGTTCTAAGCTACAGTGATCAGATTTCACCTTGAAATGTTTTCCTAGCAAAAAGTGCTTCCACTATTTTAATGTGTGTACTATGGAAGCAAGCTCTAAATCATGTGTAAGATAGGTATTTGCATCTTCCTTGAGCTTTTGAGATTCATAGGCCACCACTTTACCCTCTTGGGTCAATATACCACCAACGCCTTCCTTATAAGTGTCAACCTACACCTTAAATGATAATTTGGGTCAAGTATAATTAGAATAAGAGATATTATTAACAACTCATTGAGATTTTTGAAAGCCTCTTCACATTGAAGTGTCCAAGCAATTTTTTTGACTTTACACTACAAAGATGTAATGAGATTGGTTAGGTGAGAGAATTTTTCTACAAATCATTGACAGTATCTATCCAAGCCGATAAAATTGAGAACTTCATGCATGTTAGCCAAAGAGACCACTCTTGAATGGCTTGAATATTCATTGGATCCATAACAATACCCTTATTAGAGATCACATGTCCCAAGTAATGTATTTCTATTTCATAGAAGGCACATTTGGATAACTTACCAAACATTTTGTGATGTCTTAATCTTTACAAAACCAGCCTAAAATGTTGATCATGTTTAGCTTTGTTCTTGGAGTAAATGAGAATGTCATCTAAGACCACTAGTACAAATTTGTCTAGGAAATCTTTGAAAATGTTTTTCATTAGATTTATGAACAGGTGTGTTTGTGAGGCCAAAAGGAAAAATAATAAAATCATAATGGCCATACTGAGTTAGGAAGGCTATTTTGTATATGTCCTCCTCTTTGATCCTTAACTGATGATAGCTAGATCTTAGATCAATTTTGAAAAAAATTGATGCATCTTTAATCTGATCAAATAAATCGTTGATCTAGGGAAGTGGGTGACGATTCTTGATCATCACTTTATTAAGCATATGATATTCAATGCAGAACCTGAAAGTGTCATCTTTCTTTCTCATGATACTAACAAACCACCCCAAGGTGACACACTTGGTCATATGCTTTTGTTGTCTAAAATTTATTGTAATTAAACTTTCAAATCATAAAAATCTACCACATTCATTTTGTAAGGAATTTTCAATGCAGGGGCAGCCCTTGACATAACTTTAATGGATAAGTCAAACTCCCATTTTGGTGGTAAACTGGGCAATTTCTTAGGAAAAATGTCCACAAATTCTTGTAAAATAGGAAAATATAAATATGATTGTTCTTCCTCTTTAGGAAATTCATGCAATTGAACTACATAGACTTTACACCCTTTCTATACAACCTTCTTTAATTACAATGTGGATATCATTTTATGTGTTTTTGGTCCTTGAAGGCCTTAAATCTTAATAAGTTTTCCATTCTCACCATTACATTGCATCCTTTTTTGGAAGCAATCAAGTGTTGTATGGTGTTGTTGCAGCCAATCCATACCTAATATGATGTCATAACACCCAATAGTGTTAAAAACAAGTTCACCCTAGTCCTGAAAGTGCCCAAATTAAGTTTGATTTGTTCCAAGCATTTTTGGATAGGTGCCCTCTTACTGGTACCAAACTTGACTTCTCATCCTTCTCTTAGTTGCATAGATTTTTGCTTGTATTTATTTGTTATTGCAGGTGAAATGAATTTGTTCATTATACCAGAATAAATTAAAATAGTTACATAGCTACCAAAAATATTACCTCTTATCTCTATTGGAGTAGCCTGAAAGTTATCTCTCTTATTATTTACTACTACATACACTTGATGGTCTACTACTTGCCCCAATTTTAGCTTTGATCAGTCTTTACAGTAGCAGTTATCATTGAATTTCCATCACACCATAAATATACAAGACTTTTTCTTGCTTATCAGTTGGGTTGTCCCCAACTACATTATCATTCAGTGCTTCATTGTTGTCATTATCATTGTGGAAGAGAGGTTCATTTCTATTTTGGTTCAGGTTTTGGGTACCACGGATACTACCTCTACTTCTACCTCTACCTTGACCTCTACCATTTAAGACCAACCTATCAATCCCTTGATAATTTTTAACCTGATTACTGCTAGCCCTAGTCTTAATAATTATCTAAGAAGTCACCAAATAGTTTTTTAAGTAGAATTTAGCAGAAATAACTTTTCTAAATCTTATTTAGAGTCATACTTAGAATTGATAACTTAACACAAGATCTGATACTAAGTGAAATAACCCCAAAAAAATTGAGTGTTACTTCATTTAGTGTACATAGCATAATAACAAATTGGGTTTACTATACGTAACTTGGTTTTGTATGAAATGCCATAATTCCCTTAACCAAATCTATATACATGCAGCCCTTAGTCAGGGTAGTTATCCTTAGAAGATTATATGGGTAAGATTATTTACCTAAGAGATCTACATGCAACTCAAGGCATATCGATATATGGTCCATAGCGATAAGCTCTAAACTATATGGAGGTAGACAACTTCCCAATAGAACCATCTAGGTATCCTTATCCTATCTAAAAGACTCACATATATGTAAGTCTAGGTATAGGTTAGAGTAGATTATCTACCCCTTCTTTGTACTTGGGATGCTAGGTGTTGGGTGAATATTTTGTCGGCCGGCTAACTTGTGACCAAAATAGTTCCTATCACCACAGCATAGGGAGATTGGTCATCTAATGTTGCAGGTTTACCACATCCAAAGGGGACAAATCTCTCCTCTCATCAAGGGGAGGTTCCCTATTAAATATGTGGAGGCTATATACTATATATATAAGCAGAAAGTAAGACACAAGGGTGGAATGAACCATCCATCTCTCTTTTTTTAGAGATGATGCTAACAAACAGAGGAGAAATCCTGGGTGATTGGTGAAGGCACTTCTCTTCTTTCAGAAGTAACATTCAGCCAAGAGCCAGATCCCTTCCTGGATAGTAGAAATCCTAGTGAAATGACAGAAGGCACTTCTCTTCTTTCAGAAGTGCTTGTTCTTGCAAACAACAGGACTCTTTCTAGTAACAAGTGACTGATAACAGAATGTAGAGTAACCAGCAGCCTAAGATGTAGCGCAAAGTCTCCACCTTGACTACCCAAGAGTGAGATATGAAGAATAATGGGGGCACAAATTCGTTTCAAGGTCCTTTACATAGAAATAGAAAATAAACACACACTAAAGGCAACTATGACAGCACAAAGTCTGAAAGTAGCAGGCTTCAGGACACCTTCCTGATTACTTCCATTAGTTATACTTGTTAGATCAAATAAACAAGAATGCTCCTAGGAAATAGACATAAGAACAATTTCCTAAAATAGCACAAGCTATAACAGCACAAAGTCTGCAAGTCACTTGCTTTCTCATTCAAATAAAATAATATGAACTACAATCCGAGCTCAAAGTCTCAGTATTTGCCTTTCAATTTGGGTAGAGTTTTGCTTATATATATGGGAAGATCTCCTTAAAACAATAAAAGAGATTACAATATATAGTAGCCAAGAAAGACTTGGCACTTTTTTCCATAGAACGGCCCATGCTAAGCATTCAATGCCTTGAATGCATTTCCAAGTTTGTCAAAGGACTGCATTGAAAATAGGGTGGTTGTCTTAACTATGGCATGTCATTTCATCCCATATGTCTTCTCTCGAGTCTGGATCAACTGGTTTGTCCCCTCTGACATCTGCACAGCTGTCCATTTTGTCTTTACTTCATGGAAGGAAAAACAGGCCGTGTCTTTAATTTACAAGCCAAAATACTTGCTTAGTGGACTATTCCACCTACTGAAATTACTTTTGCATAGATATTTTAGTCTTTTCCCTCTTTCTACTTTTGTCTTTTCCAGCTTTGTCTCTTCCTGCTGTCATTTGAGCTATCGGGCTATCTTTTGGTCAGTCGCTTGGTTATTCCTTTAAATTTTGAGCTTTATTTGAATTTCCACAGATATTTCTTTACTTTAAATTTGATGTCCATGGGACCGTCAATGGTCGCCAGCTACTTGAACCATTCATCACTTCCTGCTTCAATCGCTTTCCTGTTCCTTGGTTGAACCATCCGTTGAACCACCTGTTTGCTACCTTTTCCCTTGACTGAGGCCACCCTTGAACCTTTGAACCTATGAACCATTAAACTTTGAACTCTTTTAGTTCAAGGTTTAATCAATTCATCGGTTCATTATGTGTCTCGTTCAATCATTGCTTCCTTTATCTTTCTAAGTCCCTCCAAGGCCCTGAAATATTGAACCTTCGAACCAGTTAAACCTATTGAACCATTTGGTTCAAGGTTCAATGGTTCCATCCTTGTTCTTTCAAAACCTTCTTTGTCTAAGTTTTTTGGAAGGCTCTCTTCTGCATCTTCAAGTTCCCCCCACAAGGGTACCTACCCTTCAAGATTTTTTTTGGGCAAACTTCAGGCTTCAACTTTCCTGGCTTGTTCTTGCTTCTTCGGTGGGCTTTTGGATCTCGAGCTTCTTCCGTCAGGCTTTTCCTTCAAAAAAAAAGTCTGAAAGAAAGCTTCTTTTCCTTAGCCATTTGTTCCTTTCAATTTCTTCGGGCTTTCTTCTCAGAGTGAATTCCTTCAGCCTTCTTCACTTAATCATTTCCATCAGACAAAAAATCTAAAAGAATTGTTCCTTTTGGGTCTTTGAACAAATCAAAAGGAATTTTGTCTTTTCTTTGACCTTCGAACCAATGTTTCCTGCCCTCCATAAGGGCACTTGCCTCTTTGGCTTTGGGGCAGGCCCTTGAACCTACCAATTGAACCAACCGATTGAACCAACTTTGGTTCAATGGTTCAATCAGTTCATTCTTCATTATTTGGCTTAGTCTTTTGGATCTTTTGCACCAAGCGCATTGAACCAATTGGTCATTGAACCCGTTGAACTCGCCTAAGTGTTCAGAGATTGCTTCTTTCCTACAGAGTCCGTAGAAATCAACTTATGAAGCCCGTAGAACTTGGCCTGCAGAGTCCGTAGATTCAATTCCTTCAGAGTCCATAGATTCAAGCCTGCAAAGTCCATAGATTTTCTTCCTACAAAGTCTGTAGATTCAAGCTTATAGAGTCCATAGATTCAAGCTTGCAGAGTCCATATATTTCTGAGAAGCTTGAGAAATGAGGAATTTGAATGCTCAGAATAAATTTTGAAAAGGGAAGAGACAATTTTGGTCTTGCAGGGCCCAAAATAGTTCATATGTTGTCCCAAAAATGAGTGATATTTTTGGGGGACAACACTAGGGATGTATCATACCAGATAGGAATTCATTTCTTGATCCTACAACATCCTTTTATAAGCCAAGGTTAATAATGAAGAAATCATATTATTATAGCTAATTTAATTAATGGCATGCGTCTGAATAAGTTTAGTTTAGAAATACACCTATAAATCCTTGAAATTACAATAGGGATTTGTATTTAATAATTTTTGTGTAAGAAAAGATCCCATTGTAGTATTATCCTTATTTAGATCATTATAACATGACCTATAGTTATGGGGATCATCGTACTACGTGCCTTAATTCTATGTGTAACAATATGATACTGTAATCAATTTTTTATAATATTTTTCAAGGTTGATGTGGTTCATAAGTAAATATTAAGCTTTTGATCTATATTAGCTACTTAATCTTACTAGACAATCACATAAATAGTCACCTAGAGATTTATATCTCTCAAGTGTTATTTGCTTATCAACTGGTCATTATCGTAAGAACCATAGAAGTATACCACTCAATCTTAGTTTATATGATTTATAGTTTTGTGTGTTTTACCTTAGATTCTATAATTTGTTCCTTTAAGAACATCAAGCTAATTATACTAACAATTAAAAAAAAATCAACCATTAACATGTTCCATTTATGACACTAACAGGCTCATTACACTTTTAGACCAAAGCATGATTTTAGCTTCTTAACTCCATGGTGTGATCATTTAATTTGTCATACCCATATAATTTATTTGGAGTATCATGATACTATACAAATTGAATAGTTAGTTCCATGAAGTAATAACATCTTCCAAATATAAACATAAAATAGCTCGAGTATATATTGGCATCTTAGTATTAATTTAGAATATTACATTATTTTAGCGATATTTAAGAATTAATAACTTGATAGAACAATAATTTAATAATAAACAACTTTCAATATTTAAAATGATTCAATCCCCTACTTAGAAAACTCAAGATCCTTATTCCAACATATAGAGTGGATTATTCAAACTAGCATGATTTCAATGTATCCTTACATCTTTTATTTTGACAAGGAGAATACAATCCAAAAGAATTTGACTTAAAAGGATACCTGAACTAAATTATTCTTTAAACCAAGTCAAATATAAATTATCAAATTTAGATGAAACATATTCAGCAATTGGAATAGTTATAAAACAATTTTTTATTCTCATAACGTTTTGTAATCTTGTGGTGATGTAGTCTAAAATAGATAAACAACTTATTCAACTTGAATTGTTTTATCTATTTATGATAATGACTATTTCCAAGCTTAATTATATTGTTGTAGCATGTCAAAATAATTCAATAACATATTGAATTAGAGAGAACATCAGCGTATCCCAAATTTTACTTTACTAACATTTATCATGCCATAAAATGAATTTGATTGCTATTGCATAAAGGAAACTACTCCCATACATAGTGCCTTTTGGGACTTAAAAAGAACTTAGAATCTATGCTTTCAAAAGTGCTTGTACAATAGTATAAAATCCACTAATTCTTATATATTAAAAATTAAATTAGTGCTTTTTTATCATACAAGTGTACCAGTTACAAGTTTTATGCTTGCAATTCAAACATTTAAGCAATAAGTCAGTCCTATAGATTAATCCATGAACTATAAAATCAAATTATTAACTACTAAACACAAGTTACTAATTTACCAATGAACTATTAATAGTATAAAAATATATATTCATCTATATGTAAATATTAACTCATAGTTGTAAATAGTTAACCTTTCCAATTTATTAGAGGTATACAACCTACTATTCAATCTTAACCATTTGAATAATTCAAATCAATAATGTAAAAAGTGCTTAAGAAATTAAATGAATAAAAGTATTGAAACAATCATGTTTCTATTTTTGTATATCAAACCAAGTGATATTTTGCATCTATAAAACATGTTATAATAAAAATGACTAAAAAAAGGATTAAACACCATAAAAATACAATGATTCATCTGCTAGATTAAATAATTAACCAGATAAGCAATATCCAAGATAACTTATCCATATGAATTGTCTAGACCTGACCCATCCTATAAGCCCCCCAATCGATGGCTCTTACCACACCAAACCATCATTTTTGAGGTGGAGTCTAGATTTAGGGTTTTTGTGATGAGATTATGAGAAATAAAGGATAAAATCCATAACTAATATTTTAGTAGTTTCTCAATAGATAACCATTCTAAAATTGAAAGATCAAAGTACAAACACCAACAGGTATACAAGGATTGACAACCTTTATTTTCCTCTAAAGGAGTTATAGGTATCAACTACATATTCAATTGAACTTAGTCAACCTTAATCATAGATTTTAGGAATACCAAAAGTTTCAATATAAAAATCCATCACTTAAGTGATATAAAATCATCTCGTACAGCCAAGAATAAATAAGAAATATCCACATAAATAATGCATTCAAAAATAGATAAATACAACACTAAGGATTTAGACATCTTACCCTTTTGCCAATCAAACAACTATAGTCATTTCATCACCCACAACAAGTGTGTAATGGTGATGAAATCACTATATCTAACCCTTATACGGATGGGTCAATTTTTTAAAAAGGAACTACTGTAAAATAACATCATATGAAATATCAAGGGTTTGAAACATGAAATCAATATTATAATAATAAACCAATCTATAAAATCTCATAATCACCAGGTCAATGTTTATATACCATAATGTTAAATTAATCACACTAAAATGATGAAATAACATGTTAATGAAACCCCAAAACCTTCTCAGCCCAGCCACTAAAGAAATGTGACATCTTCAATATGGTTGAAATACCATAAACCCCCAAATCAAAATTTAAGATCAAATTGATATGCACAAATTTATACCCCACAGCTAGGTAACAAAGACAAATGAATATTAAATCTAAGTATTATTAACACAACTAGGCAAATAGGTTAGTCATACCTGAATGGGAGGTTTATGAGGCTTTTAAAATAAAGATTTTACTTTGAGATTTTAAAACCCAGATTTCCAAAATATATAGAAACCAAAACTAGAGAAATCCATTATTAAAATAAGCGAGTTATATCAATTTAAATCAATTTATAAACCTTTATAGATTCATTAAGAAGTCCTATGACTTCCTTATGAACATGCAAACGATTTCTTTTATTATTTGCATCTACAGAATCAATATCAAATCCTTCATTCTTTTCCACAGAAGAAAATAACATCACTTATTTGGTTCAAGGGTGTCACAGGTGGAATAAAAATATTTAAACTTGCTTACTTGCCAACAAAATTGCATAACTCTTGTACCATACAAATCCCCCTTATGTAGTTATGACCCAAAAGGGTCTTTTCCCCTCCTAGTAGGGTTTTTGAGCCATTTTTACTCCCTCATGCTACTATTTCCCTTCTAGGGTTTTCATTCTCCTCTCCCCAATATTCTCCCATACCTCTCTCCTCAACTACCCCCCAGAAAATATTTTTGGTAGCTAAGTCAAATCCCCCATTGCACCAAAACTCAAAGGCATGGAATGATTAACCCCTTTGACCAATAAATTAGGTCATGATAGCTTTTTTTTTGGAGTCAAAATGCAACGACCCCCCCCCCAAATGTTATTATGACAAAATCAAATCTTTGTCAAAATTAACATAAGGTCATTTCCATATAGGTTATTATTACTAAAATGAATCTAGAATATTATTACTAGGGTCCCTTTTTAGGAGATCCAATAATGACATGAGGGGTCGACACAATAATACCAAAGAGCTTGGCAAAAGCTTAAAGAAAAATAGAATAATATAATGAACACAACAAATAACTAATGCTAAAGTGGTCAATCACAAGATGACAAAATGAAACAAGGCATGCAAGATCACATAATAACATGAAGGGTTGAGAAGATGACCAAAAATAGGAAAAATAATGATAAAAATAAAAGATTATAAAAGTGACAGAACAACATAATTGATAAACTATTGCTTAGTGACTAAAGGCTCATGCAAGATATCCCTTTTACCTATGTTGGTGTTACCCATCTACTCACTACCCTTATCCATTATTCCCCTACTATCAGAGTTCACTACCAGCCTAGCTCATGTACCTGTACCTACACCCACAAACGGGCATCAACAACACCTAAATAATATAATAATATAGTTGAACTAAATAATACAAGTATAAAAATTTAATTTTGTAACCAAACCAACATACTTTCAATATAAACTACAACTATATTACTTATTCAATTGTCAACAAAGTCAACTAAACATGTTCTGAAACAAATTATAACATTACTAGCATAGTACAATCAAAATAATAGCTCAAAAAGTATAGTCAAATAGTATAAAAGTATGTTGAAAACATATATCAGTCTATGAAAATAGGGTATGAAAGTTGTATTGTAATAATTTGCTCAACAGATCTTGTGCAAGGATTCTAGTAGCATAACAATATGTATACTTGATTATCTTTTGATGGCTTGATGATGGCTTGATGATGGCTTGATAAGGACTTGGTTTCTTTATTTTTTTCTCATCCATCACCTAAGGGATAACCTTCATTCTTTAAAAGGAGAGGGGTAAATTTATAGATTTTTTGAAATGAATTACTGGGATTTGAGGTGAATTATTAAATTGCCAGATGTGGAGGTTGGTGGAGACTTTGGATAATTTAGAATATTATTAAACTGTCAAAAGTGGAGGTTAGTGGAAACTTTGGAAGATTTTATGTATTTATAAATTATCAAAAGTTGAGGTTGGTAGAGACTTTATAGGATTTGGTGGAGACAATGGGGAATATTGAAAAATATGAGATAAAGTGAGATTTTTATTTTGATAATGGAGGTTGGTGAGGACTTGGGAGTTTTGGTAGAGATAGTCAGGTTATTTTATTTTGATAATGAAGGTTGGTGAGGACTTTAGGATCGTGGAGGATTAAGTAGTATTTGAGGTGGAAGGTGAGGTGGATTATTAAAATATTATGTGAATAGTTGGTGTAAGATTTGATTAAGAGTCAATTAATTAATTAATAATGATTAATTATTTAACTATACATGGTATAATATAGTGGGATTTAAATGGTGTAAATGGTATTAGGATTAAGTGTTAAAATAATGATCCTTGGTATGGTACATTTTAGGTTTCTATATGTTGCCCCTCTTTGAAAGGGTGTCACAACTAGAAGAAGTAACAAATTTTCAAAGAAGTGTTGAAAAATAAATATAGATGCATAGGGATGCCCCTAGTTGTTTAATATTTAGTAAATGGAATGGAGTGATGATTCTCCCTCGAGAGGGCATGCAGAGATGAAAAATGAGGACAATTTCTTAAAATTAGAATAAAGGGTGAGCTTGGAAGAATAAGTAGTTTTAAATGGATGGGTAAGGTTACATGAATAAAATGAGGGGTTGAAATGCATGTGATGAGGAATGAGTAAGATGATGATGAAGATGAATATGGGAGATTAACTTGATGGATCTAAGGCTTGCATGCTTCAATTATTTTTTATTAATTTGATTTGAATTTACCCCAAGTAACGATATATGTGAGGGGGTTGGATTGGTAAAGATATGAGATTTGATGTGCCCCAAGAAATGATATATATAATGAGGTGGATGGGGGAAAATATATCATACTCAATTTATAATCTTTAATTTGATTAATTGTTGGTTTGATTGATGCATAACATAAATTGATTCAACTGAGTGCATAAAAAGGATGATGTGATGATTAAGGTTCATGTTGATGGATAATAAAGGTGTGATAGGTTGTTAAATGATTCCCACTTAGATGTTATGATGATGTATTAATGGATATCTATGGATACATACACATTACAGTAGGTTTAAATAATAAGACTATTTCACATTATGATGTCTTGTTGGTTGATGTATTGAGGCATATCAATGAATACATGCACGTTACAATGCAGTGCACTAATGTTAATATGAGGTGAGTCAATTGGAAAATATGATAGCAAAAAATGTGAGGGAAAACATTATGTGGGGGCATGGATCACAATAAGAAAGGGACCAGAGTCTCTAAGAGGAATACATCCCACAACATGGTATGACGTGAAAAGTGGCAACAATTAAACAAAAATCAGCCTTGTTATTAGTTGAGTGACTAGATAGGTTTCCTCATAAAAGTGTAAAAATAAGAAGGCAAAGTGCATAGGGTGGATCCCTTAAGTTTTGTGTAATGAATGGTTATTTTGGAAAGGATAGGTTATAACCCAAAAATAAGTTGTTGTGATTTGGGAAAGGATGATTGGAGAGAAATATAGTAAGGATAAGATATCCCCATGTACACCCTATATAAAGTAACAAAAAATGAAAAAACATTGATATTAAAGTGAATGAGGGCATGTTTCAAACAATCAAGGTAATTATATTCCATATGTTTAAGCAAGAGAGCAGATGGTGTGTGTCATTGCAGCATGTAGGTGAGCATGCATGTATTTGCATGGAGAAGTATAATCTTATGATCATACCCTTATAGTTGATGATATTGATTGTTATCATGGTAAATGGATGTGAAGATATCAGCTAATGGATAAAGTGTTGGTGTTGAGGTTGGGGGAAAATGATGAAGCACCATGAGATGTAAGATAATCAGGGATGATGAAGAAGAATAAAATCAGGTGTGTATGATGGTATTAGATCCTTTGGAGAGTAAATAAAGTGTAAATCGAGTATGTGGGATAAATTAATGAAATGGAATCCATGTGAGAGTGAAGAAATTTTCAAAATATGAGGTTAAAAATATGATAGTGAGTGGTTATGTGAATAGAGATGGAGAAAGAGTATTGGGGCTGATATAAGTGTATACAAGGGAATGTCATTTGACCAGGGGGTTTATAATGAGATTTTGTCCATATGTATTTTATGATGAGGTATTTGGAAAGTGATAAAGTGTTTATAAAAGGTGTATTTCATAAGGAATCATAAGAATGATCATTTTAGATGTGTGAAGAAGAGTGATTGGGAGAGATGAAAGTGCTTAAAATAGTCTTGATGTAGACTAAGGATAAGATGGGAGGACCATGACAAGTTGGAGTGGTGAATATATGAATGTGGGTGAGAAAAGGAATGGAAATAGGGTAGATGAAAGAAGACATGAGAGTGAAAATGGTTGTATCTAAGGGTTCTGAAAAGGGAAAGTGGTCAAGATGGTGGTTGTAGGTTGTGATTGATAGGTTGAATGGGTGGTAGAGTGATCAACAAAGTGTTAAGAAGAAAAATGATGGTGAGAGAAGTGATTAACAATGTCATAGATCAAATGGTGGATATAGAGATGATAAGGGGATGATATGGGAGTAGAGTTAGTCAAAGGGGATATGAAAAAGAGGGTGTGTCTAAGGATTTGTAGAAAGGGAGGTGTGGCACTAGTATGGTGGTTGATGGGGATTAATAAGTTCAATGGGTGGTTAAAATAGGCTAATAAGTTAAATGGGTGGTGAACAATGTCATGTATTATATGGTGGATATAAATATGACAAGGGGGTTGATGTGGGAATAAAATTAATCAAAGGGATAAGAAAAAAAGGGTGTGCTTGAGTATTTGTGGGAAGGAAGGTGTGGCACCTAGATGGGGGTTGATTTGGATTAACAAGCAGAATGGGTGGTTAAAAGAGATTGACAAGTTGAATGGATAAGGTGTGAGGATGAAGTGATGTGCACTTGGGTAATGAGAGTAGATATTCAAGTATGTATGTTGATTGTAGATAGTTAGTTACTATAAATGAATGACTATTAATAGAAATATGTTTATAAAGGAGGATTGGGATGGAAAAATTATGGATGATACAATGATGGATGGTTTTGTTGCTAATCTTTCATAGATTTTCAAATGTGTGAGAAAACTTATTTTTGCTATATCACATGATAATATGCACCTTGATAGAGAAAAACCATGCTGACATTTGTGTAATATGTTGTATGATTGAAATAGATAAAATTGCATGACAGGATGCATCATGATATGGAAAACCATGATGACACTATCGTAATATGCATAAGGACTGGCTCAAGACTCAATAAGAAAAGTAAACAAATAATAAAGCACATATAAAAACACAAAATCAAATGCATGTCCTATTTCAAGTTAAAAACCTTATTGTTTAGTGATTGATGTTGGTAGGTTGATTTTTCCCTAGGTAACAATATATGAAAAGGGGTTTTATTGGGAACAATATATCTTGAAAAAATTTCATGCTTTGATGTGCCCAAAGTAATGATATATACAATAAGGTGGATTTGGGAATGATATATCCCATTAAAAAGTTGTAATCTTGGATTGAATGGATGATTTGATTGATTGATTAAGGATTTTAATAGGATTTACAACAAGACATGATTTATGGATTATTTGGCTATTTTATTATTATTTTTTATCATTTCTAGATTTTTTAATGTTTTTTAGATTTTTCAATTTCTCTTATTTTTAGGATTTTTCTAATTATATGATGCTTTTGGATTTTTTAAGTTTTTTAATTTTTTTAATATTTTTTTGAATTTTCTAAATGTTTTTGGATTTTCAGGATCTTGTAATGTTTTATGATTTTTTGGATTTTCTAAATGTTTTTAGATTTTATGGATTTTTGATGAGGTAATGAGCAAAGGGAAATCTCATTCTAGCACCAGGGATGAGAGTGATAGTGGATTTAAATAGTGTAAATATTCAAGACAAGAACTCTAAGGAACATGTAACCTAAGAATGAAGTGTCTAGTCATCAAAGTACCATTATAAGGATATACCAAGATTTTATGCAATAGGGTTGGAAACTTCCTCCATGTCCTTATCAAAGGTTAAAGGTGGGGAGAAAGGATGGGCATGATGGGATTTGTTCAAGATGTAAAGATGTATATAATATGGTATGGCTGAGAGAGATATAGGTTAATGGATGGGTGTAATGGCATGAGGAGGAGATAGTGTGTAGGATGATTTAGGATGGAAATGCATGGATGGAATGGATTTGCCCTAAGTGTAGGGTGCTTTTAGACACTATTATGCATAATGCCCAAAATTATTTTTCATCATGGTACTTTCCCAAGGCACCATATAAATGGTTCTCACATGTAGACAAATTTATTTCTCTGTTTTTATTTTTTTATTTTTTATTTTTATTTTTTTCTTTATTGAAGTAGCATTGGATACTTTAGGTATGCATTATAGAGACGTCTTCGGTAACTTTGTTAATTTATAAGTTGGATTCTTACAAGTTTACCAGGATATCATCATAGCCCTTACAATAGAGGGTGTTGCCAAGGAGGGTCAAGTGGAAGGTGTGTTAGATTAAGGATGTGCGATGAGTGCATGAAGGATTTGGAGGGATGGTTTGATTATGATGTGAATGGGGACTGGGAACAAAAATATCACATTCTACGAGACTGATATTAGCTATAATTTAGATGATTTAAATATTTTTTTCTTTGATGTTTTCTTTGATAAAAGTATATGGATGTTTAGCAACTATGTCATTGTAAAAGGAAGTTTGAGTTCCTTGTCTATTAGTGCCTTCAAAAGGTTTTCACCAATAATTTTTTTTTGTAATTTTAATTTTTTGGGTCTAATAATGCCTCAAAGAGGACCTCATATATGTACCATTATTAGGTTATATAAACACCCTAGGCCAATTTTACTAGCAATATGAAGTTATAGAATTGATTAGATGATTTAATTAAATGTTATGATAGCCATAAGTTTGATTCTATCTCTTTTGCTTTTCATTTTGATTTCATGGATTCTTGGATTTATTTTTATTAAGAAACTATGACTGTTATTTAGAATATGTTGATGTATCAAGATTGGCTTTAAACCCTATTTTATAATTGTATGCCAAAATTATAGCTTGGATTGGATTGATTTATATGATAGCTTTATCACTATGAAAAAATGATGACAATATGTGATTTTTTATCCCAATCAAAAGGTGTGAGAGAGTGAATGTCAAGATGAGAAGAAGGATTGGTGGTATCAATGAGAGGGTTGGTGGAAGCATGGTCCTTGTAGGGACTATGAATAGAGCCTATTTCAGTTATGGATGACACTTCCCTAAAAATCATGGAAGTAGCACTAACATATATGTATTGATCTGTAGATATCTTGTATCTGATGCCAAAAGAGTTTTAAGTTATAAATATGTGGATAAGTTTAATGATTCCTTACTTATGGAGGCCTAGTCCTCTACCTTGGTAATTCATGACTTTGAGGATTCTACTTATTGTAGGATATTTGTTGCTTTGAAATCAAGAAGCTAAGTTATCAATGTATAAGTAGGGGTTATTAGAGACTTTTATTTCTTCTTCTACAATAAGGATGGTTTTTATGAATGATTTCATGCCAAATTGGGTTTTTTTTGTTCTTTTTTTTTAGGTTATGATTGGCATTGCTTGGAGTAGAGATGGGATGGTTTATCATATGGAGGGAATTTTGGATGTCATTATCTAAAATTACCTTTATTACTTGAGATGTGGTATTATATGTTTTGATGTGTGATGGGGGACTATGTGATGGGCCAATTGTGGTAGGTTGTCATGGCCAAAAATGGGTTGGTCAAAGATGGTTTGACCAAAGATGATTTCATCAAACATAGGATGACCAATGAAGGGTTATTCGATGATGGATTGGTCGACTATGGGTTGTTGGTTGAATATGGGTTCATCAAATATGGGTGGTTGGCCATGGTGATTGAAGATTGGTTTGTTTAAGATAGGCTTAGTAAAGATAGGCTCGTCAAATATATGTATATCAAAGATGCATGGTAGGTCATGACCTAGATTTAGAAGTGGGGTAGTTTGATCATTATTTTAAAATGGATCTTGGCATTTTACCATCTGCTAATTTTTTAATGGTGATGCACTTGGTTTTTTAACAAGTGACACTCCTTAGAGGGGTGAGAATTTATATTGTTGTGACTTAAGGGTTGGATTGGTGTTAGATTATTCATAGTTAGATGGTTTATAAGGAATGAATTTTCAAACCATTCTTGGTTGATTGGTGGATAAGTGAAATGGTGGTAGGATATAATATATTTTTTCCAAATCAAGATGGAATTTTGTATGGTTTGATTGTGAATTGTTGAATTTTGGATTGGGTAGGATAAACCAGGGTTTATGTAGCTTAAAGACCTAGTTAGGATGGGATTTTGGAGGGTTAGATTGAATAGGTGGTAAATGTTTTTATTTTAAGGATTGATATATGATGTTAGGGCTACCAATTCTTCACTAATATATTGGATTTTATTAAGCACAATTTGGTTTTAGTTTTGATGTATTTGTTTGTCTAAAATTGTTTTGCTTTTGCTAGCATGGGTATGATGCATAAGGATTTTTTGGTAAGGTTGATGGATGTTGGATTAATTAGTGGATGAATATTTGGTTGTAAAAATATTGATAAGAGATTCTTTATTGGCTATATGTCAGACATTTTTTTGGATTGGGTTGATTATGTCTTGATTTTAGAATTGGTAAGGTGTTGTGATAGAATGGGTCAGATATCATGACCAGGACTATAATTAATTGATGAGGAATCATCATAATGGGGATTATATATATTTGATGGTAGATTATTGTGATTTGGATAAAAGGGTTCATGAAATGGATTTAGATGGAAAGGGTCCCTAATGGAAGTTTATTCCCTATCTTGGGTTTCATTTAACAATGCTTGGAACCTAGTGGTTGGTGCCATGATACTAAGGTTGTTTTGTGCTTAACTCAAAAATGTAAGTTGACTTAATATTTTATTTGACTCAAGATGGGATTTGATTTGTAGGACAAGTGTGGTTTTTGGATTTTTTTTCAACTTAGAATTTTTAATTGTGATTTGAAATACAAGTTTTAGATTTAGTATGAAGTTTTTAGTTAACTAACTCGATTATGGGGTTAGAACAAGGGTGAAAACAAAACACATAAATAATAAGTCCTAACTTTATTAAGTTAGGTTTGTAATCAATAAATACATTGCCAATAATGCCCTGAAGCCTAACAGGCACGTGTTGAGTGATCTTAGAGAATGTTGTTTTTTGACACTATTCCTTGGTTATGGTTGAAGGATCTTAAGTTACGCTTTACAGGATTAAGTAAGAGTTGTCCTCTTATATAACTTTCAATATGTTGAGACATGATTCCATGTAATGGGTTATCTAAAATTTAGGTATTGGTATTCAAATTCATCTCACATAAATTATGGGCTAACTAATCTTAGGCCTCACCTCAACCCTATAGATGAAAAGGAGATGCTCACCCAACTTGAGGCCATAAAGAGTAAGAAAGGGAAGTAGGTTCATCTTGGGCCATCTATCGAAGTTATCCCTGCCTCCTCTAAATTATCATAGGCCTAAGAGGACATTTAGATAAATCCTCATCAAATTTCAAGGAGAATATTACAATGAATCCCATCCCCTTCTCCTCTTTGACCTTCTCCTATTCAACCCTTTGCTCCACCTCTGCCACATCCAATAGTTCTAATTTTTCAATCAACAGCTACATAGGCACTATAGTTTGATATTAGAATCAATTCAGAGGTAATCCCCAAGTATTAAGAATGGAAATATTACCTATATATCCCTTCCTTTATTCCCCCATTCCCTAGTAATCTAGTAAATCCCCTCTTGGTTTCTTGTTTCGATAATGGACCACTCATGTGATGCCTCACCTCTTTCCAATTTCACCCCCCCCATAATTCACCCAAGTGCCTCTATCTTCAGCCATGCACATTATCCTGACATCCCAATTTATCTCTACCCAATCCATTCCATCCATAAGGATACCAACAACACCTCTATTGGTTCTCCCATAGGTCTAGCCATCTCTAAGTGCTTCTTATTTAACATGTCTAGCTACACCACCAATAATAAGTACACCTATGTGCTTAGTTTAATTGGCCTTGATCTTGTTAGCAACACCTATAATCCCAATAGGCTCTTCATTTTACCCATGATGCCTCTTTCACTACATCTCTTTCCATCATAATAATGGAAACTGATCCGAGCAAGAAACTCTAGAAGAAGCAAAAGGTAACTTTGGCTCTTCAACCCCCTATTTTTTCCCATATCATTCCCAAGCCTCCTTTTTCCATTATCTTAGGTGCATATGTATTTGTATTTAATCATCTAATTACCTCCTTCCTATTGAATGCCTCTCTCCCTAGCATCATTACCTCATAAGTCCATTTGACCTAGAGCTAGTGTCAGGCCCACATGTTCCCATGTTATTCCCATTTCATCCTACCTCCTTATGCCCCCATGCCTCATCCTCCTCATCCATTTCTATCATCATTCACTCCATATACCACATCAATTCCTCCTCTATCTAGGCTTATACCAATCACCTCCATCTTTACCACCCCACTAATACCACCTTCTACCCTAAGAGTGGTCACAGTATCATAGACACCAAAGATAATTATGTAGGGATAACCCTAAGTGTAATGGGAGTTTAATAGGACCTCATGGGATATGAGGAGGATATTCACATAGAAATTAATATAATGATGAGACCTTATGATCTAGTGAACTAAGCAAAACCTCTTCTAATTCACCAAAAAAAAAAACATCCACAGGAGAAGAGAGAGTGGTTGAGGATCCAATCTTTCTACTCTGGGTCACACATGATATGTTAGAAAAGATCATGGAAGACATGCAAGAGTAGGTATGGATTCTTGAGGCATAGCTAAAGAGCACATTACCTATGGAATTAATTAGGAGGGTCAAAGAGGCCCTTATATATCTCTTCTCAACCCTTGACGAGGTAGTCAAAGAATTGACCCAAACAAGGAACATCTCTAGTGGGCCCATACATACTTAGAAACAATTGCTCTCATGGATAGAAAATACAAGAATCCTACCATGGTTATCCATAAGGTATGCTACCAGAGCTAAAACTCATACTTAAGCCCTTATCAGACCTATGTTGGGATTATGAGGACCTTAATTAAAGAATGGATAGAGTTGACACAGAGGTTGTAGGCCCTCTAGAAGAGATCAGGGAAAGGACATTGACCTACTTCTGGAAGGTCAACATCACTATGTTATTCCACCTAGATGGCATCCTACTTGATAGAGGTGACTTTGAAGTTCACCTGGGTCACTTTGACCAAGTCATGAAGAGAAAAGTGGTGAAGGATAATAAAGCTAGAGCAAGGGTAGTTATGTAACTCTCAACTCAGTCTAAAGTAAACATAAATCATATCTTTAAAGTGAAAGTTTCCTTGGAGGCTCCATTATAAGTACATCAACAACTATTAACCCAGTCAGAGATGATCTTTCAGGATCCACCTATGAAAATGGATAAGATAGATCAAGAGTTTGACCTGATGTCATCCATGTTGGTAGCCAAGGAGGCACAACCCAAATATATAAGAGGTATATCTTCTCCAACTTGTTAGCAGATCAACTAAGTGGGCCCCCTAAGGTATTTATTGAGAGAGTGGAGAATATTTTGATTTTTTTTAATCCAGTGCAGTTGTAATAACCTTGAGTGTCCATCATGGCTAAGGATGAGAATCTCATACTAATTGGAGGTGATCCCCATCATCTATATATTGTAAACTATAATCCTTTGAAAAGGTTGGAAATTTGTGTAACAAAACTCTATTAAAACTTTAATAGAACACTTTTTTTTGTTTTAAGTTGGTTCTCTATTCATAGAATGTGGTCCATTATTTCTAAGTTCTAAGTGAATATTTATGTATGAGGAATGATTATGTGCTTAAGTTATAGAGTTGAATATGATAGTTAAATTATACATTTGCTAGTCTAAACCCTTATGTGTTCTTTTCAGTCTTTTGTGAACAACTTATGTTTTATGTACTTTCATATAAAGTGTTTCAAAAGCTTTGTGTTTTAATTATTAAAAATATTTTAAGCATTTACATTCTTTGGAAGACATACAAGTGAAATAATCATATTGGTGTCTTTTTGAAGCTTGCCCATTGGGTGGCTAAAGTTTGTGCAAATACTGAACTAGGCACACATTAATATAACATTGACTTGGAATATTTTAGTTCTCAAGCACTAGCATCCTCTGAATTATAAATCCCATTTTCTACCTTACCTTTCCCTCCTTTTTATGTTTTAGTTTGGAAGTGAAACACTCTTCCCTATTTTATAAAATTAGTAAAGTTTAGCATAGATATAATATTACGGAAGGGTTTTCTCTAGATTCTAATGGATTCTAAGTGTAATCACACATATATTGAGACTCTTGTGGTAATAATTATTTCTCTCTAAGTAAAATTAGGTTAAACTACTTAGTCCTTGGACTGAACTAGCATCTATCCCAAAAATAATGAGGGGATATCTTTATCCTATGCATTCCCCCCCTTTCCACTTATGAAACACTAAATCTCATGAGTGCCTTTGAATGCAAGGATCTTGGGCTTGATAAAAATTTGTAGTATCACATTTTAACACAACTTGTTGAATTTTTCACATAGCTTGAGTTATTTGGTAAATCGAACCTCTTTCCATCATAGGATCAGGATATTGATCTAGCTAGACCTTCCTGATTTTATCTTCCTACTGCATTTTTAGAGTAGGTAGTACCTATTCTTCATGTTGATGTCATGTGACTACCTATAAGAATGTAATATCCTTAGGGTAAGAATTAATCAAGTTCACATTTCACATAGGATCTTCTCTCCCATATTTTTATAATGTTAGGCAATCTTATGTGTGGTGTTACTCTAAAACTATGTAGTAGACATAATACATTTGCCTCTAAATATTATTAGGATTATTTTGTTTAAAGTGGTTATATTCCCCACATGTTAGATTGTCAGTCATTAACTCTGGCCACAACCACATTAGTATCCACCTTGGTGGCCTCCCCTATACCCAGCTTATCTTTGTTAAAATCCATGACCTGTATGTCATTATCCCTTATATCCTCTTTGCCTATGTGGAGAAACCCAACCTTGTTGTTAGTATGATCCATCATATACCCCATACATTCCTTGGGGAGAAGATGGGTCCATCTTATTTATTATTGTGGAGATGTAGCATTCCAAGGCTATTAATACTGCTAATATGGAGGTGTCCATCCCACCTGGTATTTAGGAGACTATGGAGCCTATGATTTCCATCGTATGAGATCCTGTGGCTAAAATTTTTGTTAGGTTGGCATCCATCTAGGAATAGTCTTTATCATATCATTCATGTCTATATTTGGGCTTGGATTTATTGGCTTCATAATGGGAACTTACTTTGATGCAACTACAAATACATTCTTAGTAATGTCCTCCTTTAGCTCATGTAATTCTCAGTAATTCTTATCATCATGGTTATGTGACTTAAAAAAATATAGTACAAATATTGGGGTTTTTGGATGTACTCTTGTAACAAATGACATTTTGAATTTGTATGTCCTACCATGCAGCAAAGTTCATAGAATTTGTCTTAACTTTAGGGCAAACATTTCTATGGTGCCCCTCTTTTCCACATTTCATGCAATAAAGGCATAACTTAGGCCTATTACTTTTATGTAAATCATCCATCTTATGTAACACAACATCAATCTTTGCATCCATTTGCACATTTGATTGTGTGTTATCTCCATAATTTTCAATTTATTCTACCCAGAGCGTAGCTACCTGAGCATCCACCTCATTCTCAAATTAAATTTAGATATTTAAAAAATTTATTTGAGATCACATGCCTTATATGAACCACATGGCCTTATCTTTATGTTAGAACAAAAAATCTAACCTATTCATTACATCTAAAAAATTAGCAATCGTAATCATATATTGGTTCACCTGATTTTTGTTGAATATCTTTCAACTCCTAGATTATTTAGCTCACACACTTTTTTACTTTGAACTCACTTACCAATTGGTATTTGACATATTTAAATCCTAATTTAGTAGCATATCTCTTATATATTAAATCCAAATCTTTCCCTATTAGAGCTCTTGCGAGCTCACACTTCTTCACATCCTCTAAAGTTACATTTTTTATCTTCCATTTCATCTTGCAAGTCAACAAATATTATTTAAGGTTAGTATATCTTTCATATGGTGCTAATATAACAAAAACTACCATATTCAAAGCCATAATTTTATTAGTAATACTAAAAATTTATGGTGGTAGTGGAGATGTTGGACTCGACTTGGACTAAGTCTTAATATTTGGTGAAACCTAAAATCTTGCCTCAGAGTGTCTTTCTATCTAAAATTGCTTAATTTTTGCACTATACATCTTGAACTTGTTTGTAAAAGCATCAAACCATGCACTTTTTCTAACAATGTCTACACTCTTTCTTCTTTTTGATGTTAAATTAGGCACATGGGATGTGTACTCTTGAAGTGAACTATCCATGTCTATGACTTCTATTTTACTAGAATTTAAACATGATTTCATCTTGTGAATTTTCATAACTTATTCTAAAGACCACTCCTTTTATTCTCCAAATAATATTCTCCCTTATAATTGTGATTTAAAACCATATTATAGCAATTATACTTGCTCATATTCTACTTTTCCACTTTCTTCAATTTATTTAGCATCTCTTTCAATCTTTGCATCCTTACTTTTCTTAGGCCTATTCCTTTCCTTATCCTCATCTTCTCTAGATTTTCTTATTTGACTATGATCTCCCATTCCTTCATGTTCCTCTACATTATATACCTTACTTCTAATCATAGCTATATTAGGATTATTTTGTTTGTTCCATGCTCACCGCACCATTATTAGCAGAGGTTCCTAAGAAATCCATCAAAACATACTAATAGGGGATACTTGTATGTATAATAACATATAAACAAATACTAGGAACTCGCATAGAACATGTGTATTATTGAAAGAATGGTATATAACAAAATTATCATGATTCACATATAAACAACTCAATTGGCAAGTAATTTCATAATAAACCAATTACATTAACATAAAACACATTGCAGTCAAACAAGAGAAGAAAACATAAGTAAAAACCATCTCTAAATCTTTATAATGATCTCTATATTTTAGAACCCTTTTTAGTAAAAATGAGCAATATTTATAGACCTTTCCTAAGACTACATTTCTTCACATTCCAGTGGTTTACTATAATCCAAAATAAAACTCTTCACATTCTAAAGACTTTTGATGTTCAAATAGAGTTGCATACAAAAAAAAATAATATACAAATTTAAAAATGGTGTGAATCACACACTTTTCATACAATTATACATTAAAATTTTGTAACCCTAATCTACAACCAACATCTAATTATGATATTGTCGATAATCTAAAGAGAGTGAAATTCTTGAAATATTTATATGGATCTATACAAATCAAACATATATAAATTTACATATTTCAAAACTTGCATAAGGTGGAGAAAATGCAAAAAAAATCATGGAAGAATGCATTGAAAATCCATTTTCAATGTCCTTCCGAGAATATGAGGTGAATCATGAGCATAAAAATCTACACAATGGTGAAAAATAGATAAGTGATAAGGTTTAATATAAACACACAAAAAAAATTAAAGAAGATACAAATAATAATCAACAAGAAGATTTTGACGATGTTCAACATCACGATTTTAGATTCCAAGAAAATATTATGAAACCTCAAATGGTAATTTTTTATCTAAAAATATAAAAGATCATTATTCTACCCAAATTTAAGAAATATCATATTGTAAGCTAAGTCATTAATGAAGAGGTGATATTCTCTCCCTTTGTTTTCATAATTTGGGAATAATGTTTTGGAAGAATTACAAGTAAAATAGATGAAGTTATTTGATATCATGAACATGATGCCATATTCATAAAACCTTTTGATCATGAATCTAACATGCAAACAAAGCAAATGGATATTTTCCCACCTTAATATTTACTTGATCAGGTCCAAGAATAATAATTCCTCAATGGTTTGAAAGTGAAAAATGGATTGATCTATGTTGTAGAAATGGCATCATTTCCCATCACACCTTGCTTCAAAGAAGGTCTAGATGGCCTAGTCCAAAAGCAAAAAATATTTAACATGTTTCTTCCAGTTAGCATGAACTTAAATACCCTAGACTACTCATTGAAGAGTGGGTATCTAATAATAAGGTGTAAATCAAACTTGTTGAATTTATTGGAGAATCATGTTTTCTACAAGTTTTTCAGTAAATTGATCAAACTCAAGAGATAAATGAATATGTTTTCATGCATGAAAGTGATCATTTTATTTTATCAAAGAGAGGAACACTATAATGGTAAATGAATGATTTTCCTTGTCCCAATACCTCAAAAAAGGTTTGGATAACCTAACTCGATAAGGAGTTACCATTAGGGGAAGTATCAACAATCCACTTTCAACATTCCTACCAAAGTATGAGTTGAATCATGAATGCCACAATATAAATATGGGTGAACACAATATATTCATTAATGTTGAGTTTAAACAAAGAAAAAAAAATCCCAAAGGTTCTTATGTTTCCATTAGGTCAGGCCTCGTGTTTCACATGTTTTCTAATGTCTTAGTCTTCTTTACCTCACTAGTTTCTCCAAAGTAGTAAAGAAATGAAACATTTTTCTAAACCATTTATTTTATTTGAAAACCCCTATCACATTTGTGTTTTTTGTAGTGCATAATTTTTTTGGATTGTTCTCTTCCTTGTTATTTTCTTAACTTTTGTGTGCATGTGTGTTTTCAATAAATGTATCAATATTGTGATGTTTACCCCTTACTCATTTTTTCCTCTTGTGCTCACAATAGGTTTATGGTTGGGTTCTTTGCCAAAAATATCTCTATTCAAAAATGGTATATTTGGATTTTATCCAATATTGTGGTGATATTATTGGTTAAATTGAATGAAAGAATTGGCAAGTGTTGAGATCAGCTTTGATGAGTATTATCATATTAAAATAATAGTATAAGTTTGAATGAAAGAAGGTGGTTTTTTAATTGATTTTAAGCATAATAAATTTAGAGTTGTTTAAAAATATCTTCTATCAATTTACATTGTGCATGCCTAGGGGAATTTCCAATTGATGAAATTGGAAGGGCCTATACAAAAAAAAAAAAAGAACTATTTTTGAATGGTGTAGTTGGAGCTAATTACAAGACATAAATCCATTAATATGACACTTTTTGATTAGGGCCTTCTAGCATGAGAATGCCCCTTATTGGATGGTTAGAGATATCATGAGTTCTACCAAGATTCGTTTTAGGTAACATTGTTTCCAAAGGTATTAAAACAAATCAACTTATGTTTTTAAACACAAAGGAAATTTTTCCTCATATATCCTTTAAGTCATCTAAAAATTCCTAGAATTTCAACTCAAATAAATAAGTGGATTTTTTAGGGCAGTGTTATGGCCCTATAGTGCATGTTCATTTCCCATACAATTGGGATATGCAAACTAGTTATTGATTGGCCAGATTAAGATAGAAGTGTGTTCTATGCATTGTCTACAAGGATTTCTAGTAGTAAAATACATATAAATTATAAGGTAATGATCTGGCATGGAAGCACATGTTCTATCCCATATGATTAGGATAGGTGAATTGGTTACCAGTTAGTTAAATTAGGATATACAAGTACATTGCACATTATCCATAATATCAATGAAGCATTAGTCACCAAAGAATTTGTATTTATCTTATATTCCTCCAAGAAATGTTTTCCCATAGTTACAACTAACTTTTTTACCTAAAATTTAAATTTATGAGTTTTAAAAAAATTGGCTCCCATATGAAGATACCTAAACTTTGGCATCGGGTCAACTGAGCCTCGTGAGTGCGTCAGGGGTGATTCTCCTCCTTGAATTTTTGAAATCTTTGAAGTCAAAAAATATGAGATTCCTCTAAAAATATAGATAATTACAATGTATTTTACATGTTTTGATAGGACCAAAACTCCCCAAAGCTCTGACACGACTTGTCAGATTTAAGAGAACACATGATTACCATTGTATAAGCAATTAAACATGTGGAAATACCAGAAGAACAAATAACTATCAATGAGAAAACACACAGAATATGAGAGGCAACACATAATTGTATTCAACTCATTACAAAGGAAATTACAATAAAGAGATCACACTCTTCTTCCACCTCTGTGAGGCTTCCTCCTCAAGGGCACCAAGTAATCTTCCCACCTGAGTAATCTTCTCTCATAGGTCACAACACACAGCTAACACAAGCTGTTATTCACCTCATTGTACATCCAGTACAACTGAGTACAAACCGGTACTCCAAGTAGATCTCTCCATGATCCTACTGATGTATTGTTGTCACCTTGGACCCTGGCCAACCGCCGATCTCTGTCTGACCCTTGCATACACACATCCCTGCTTATCAAACTTGATCTTACTTATACATACATGGGGAATCCTACTTGATTCCACCATGGGAAGAACTCTCCAAGCTTCACATAGCTCTCCTGCAAATTCTCCACTCAACAATACAGCCCATGAGTCTATTATATAGATCTCATGCATACACAGATTAGACTTGCGGCTCAAGACTTCGAACAAGTCTTTAACATGCAAACTCCGCGTTCACTTAACTGAATGTTCATCAATAGCAGTTCAGACCACCACAGGCGACCGACGTCGGTCCCTGCCATCCTGGAGGTGACCGACGCCAGTCGATATTTTGTTGATGTCAGTTTCCCTTCTGCATCCCCTGACTGATGTCAGTTTGGCCTACCGACGTCGGTGACTGCATACGCTAGAAACCCTCCTGTTTGCCTTAAGGTGTGGCTTTTAGCTCCACACCCTAACAATCTCCCACTTGGAGATAAAGAGCTGCACCTATACCCAAAACCAGTACTCTGTCTAATCTGCATCCTGGCTTGTATTCCTCTTCAAGCTCCCACTTGAAGACAACCCACCATACTCCTTGTGGTGTTAAACCTGTGCCTGATTTTCTTCATTCTCATTGTACCATCTTCTGCCTTGCTATACTCCCACTCAAATAACAACCCCTGTGAGTAACCTGTAATCAATGAACACTTAACAGATCTGGGCCATCTGTTAGTCAAACTCACTCTGAGAACGTCCAACCTCACTCTGATACCAATTGATGGGACCAAAACTCCCCAAAGCTCTGACACAACTTGTCAGATTTAAGAGAACACATGATTACCATTGTATAAGCAATTAAACATGTGGAAATACCAGAAGAACAAATAACTATCAATGAGAAAACACACAGAATATGAGAGGCAACACATAATTATATTCAACTCATTACAAAGGAAATTACAATAAAGAGATCACACTCTTCTTCCACCTCTGTGAGGCTTCCTCCTCAAGGGCTCCAAGTAATCTTCCCACCTGAGTAATCTTCTCTCATAGGTCACAACACAGCTAACACAAGTTGTTGTTCACCTCATTGTACATCCAGTACAACTGAGTACGAACCGGTACTCCAAGTAGATCTCTCCATGATCCTGCTGATGTATTGCTGTCACCTTGGACCCTGGCCAACCGTCGATCTCTGTTTGACCCTTGCATACACACATCCCTGCATATCAAACCTAATCTTACTTATACATACATGGGGAATCCTACTTGATTCCACCATGGGAAGAACTCTCCAAGCTTCACATAGCTCTCCTGCAAATTCTCCACTCAACAATACAGCCCATGAGTCTATTATATAGATCTCATGCATACACAGATTAGACTTGTGGCTCAAGACTTCGAACAAGTCTTTAACATGCAAACTCCGCGTTCACTTAATTGACTGTTCGTCAACAGCAGTTTAGACTGCCACAGGCGACTGACGTCGGTCCCTGCCATCCTAGAGGTGACCGACGTCGGCTGATATTCTGTCGATGCCGGTTTCCCTTCTGCATCCCTTGACTGATGTCAGTTTGGCCTGCCGATGCCGGTGACTGCATACGCTAGAAACCCTCCTGTTTGCCTTAAGGTGTGGCTTTTAGCTCCACACCCTAACATGTTTCACTTAACACACTTTCATTTTGGAGAAATCAAAACTTTAGCATGGTACCAACACCAACTCGAGTGCACAACAGATATTATTATTTCATTTTATCATATCTTTCACATTAGACTCTATTTTGATTCTCATTTTAAGAATTTGAAATAAATTATCCAAAGGATAATCTTTGTATAAACTATTAAATGATGAAAGTTCATATATTTTATGTGCAATCCAAACATATAAATCAAGTACCATTTGCACCTCAAGTGTGTGGTAGGTGCAATTCTTTTGTTTTATCATATCTTTTACATCTCAAATCTATTTTATTTATCATTTGATGAATTTGAAAGATATTTTCCAAAAGATCATATTTGTATAAAATATTAGAGACCCAAACTTCATATATTTTATATAAAATCCAAATGGATAAATCAAGTACCATTCACACCTCTTATCTTTCAAGTGTAATTCTTTTGTTTTGTCATATCTTTCACATCTAGACTCTATTTTGCTTCTTATTTGAAGTATTGGAAATATATTTTCCAAAAAAATATATTTTTATAATGTCTTTGTAGCCTAAACTTCATAAATTTTATGTAAAATATAAATGGATAATTCAAGTATCATTTGCACCTCAAGTGCACGATAAGTGCAATTATTTTGGTTTGTCATAATTTTCACATCCAAACTCCATTTTGGCTTTGTTTGAAGTGTTGTAAAGATATTTCCCAAGGATAATCTTTGCATAAAATATAAAAGTCCAAAACTTTATAGATTTTTTGTAAAATCCAAATGGTGGTTCAAAATTTTGGCATAGAAAGGTCATGAGTTAAATGTAGTTCTCTACTTCGCCAAAAATTTGAATTTTTCAAAAGATAAAAATTTTGGTTCCCATGTATTTTTATTGCTCCATGATCATATTTTTCTAAAGTGTTAAGGTGTAAAACATGGTAGTTTTTTCAGTAAATCCAATTGGATATTTGTAGGAAGCACATCTTGGGAGCCATGTTGTCCTAACCTCATGGGTGCACTAGGTATATTGGGATCACCAAGCTTTAAAATGTACCATAATACTAAGGCAAAGATGTAAATTTTTTCTTTTTATATTTCCCATGTTCAAACTCCATTTAGCTTTTGCTAAAAGCATTAGAAATATATTGAAGTGAGTGATCCCATGATAAGAAATATTTGATCCTTAGAGGAAAACTTTGGCTAGAAAACAAATAAAGAGAAATGTTCTTCCAAAAATACCTCACTAATTATCAATTTTTTCATATCATTTACACATCTTGATGCATATGGACTATGTTTTGGCTCTTGTTTGAAGTAATGAAAATCTATTTCAATTGGAAATCTAATGATGTGAAATATTTTATCCTTATAGACTTTTTCAAACTCGTTCACTTCTCATATTTTAGTTATATGTCCCTTTGTAGGACCTAGTTTCAAATGTTAATTGTGGCAATACATGATTGGACTATGAATAAGTGATCATATTGTTTCTAGACTCTACCACCCAAAGGATAAAGCTTAGTTGGCTTACTTGATTCTTTATTTAAGTTAATATAATATATTTTTGTATTATTTAATTCACTTTATTGAGAAGTGAAAGGTGAATGTAAAAATAGGATATAAATCTTGAAAAGAGTAGTTACAAGAATACAAAACTTTATTTCCATACTCCTGTGCATTTTTAAATACTAAAATATGATATTAACCTCTTGGAATTAAAAATTTTAACATATATTTACCATGAATGACTTTTATGCACAAATATGGTCCTAACCTACCATTCTCTCACACTAACATGCTACCTTATTAGTTTGACCCTTTTGTTTTGCTTTTACACACCTAAACAAACCTCATTATATTTTTCAAACCTCCACACTATCCTAAACATACATTCACATATGCTCAATTTAATCCTCCTATGCATGGATCACTTTCGGTAGATTGTGTCAACATCTTAAGTCAATATTGACTTGTGCCTCTTTATAGTGACCCTCTCCCAACAAATACTAGTTTTTTAAACCAAATGTTTCCTTAGGGCTTGCCCATCTACCTAGCATGTTATCTAATTGGACTTATATATATACAAATCAAGGCTTCACTTGATAGAGGACTTGGTATTTATCTAGTACACATCTATACATTAATACACATTGGGAAAATAGACCCTATTCTTCCCAAATCGTAAATCAATCACTAGGATCAATCACAATCCAAGTCTAAAGCATACTAAAGCCAAGTAAAACCAATCATTTTCAAGTATCAAATTTAGATCATTAGTAACATTCATATAGTGAAAGAGCACAATTTCATAATCACACTATGTGGAAAGACTACACATGGATTTATTTCTCTCCTTGGAGTGTCATATACATAAAAAATAATCAATCACCAATGTGGATGATTGGGGTTAGATCATCCCATTATAACTTCCTAATTTTTGTTGGTGAAGGATTTTGATTTCAAGAGTTGCATGCATCATTGAGTTTTTGCATCACATACATAACTTTGAAAGATATGTGAAGGTGACCATACGATCACAGACCCTCTTTTCCACATAAGTCACTATTGACCACTAAAACTTAGTATTGATAGTTGATACTAACCCAAATTTGATGGTTTTAACCCTATGTAGATAAAAACAATTCAATATCTAGATTAATAATAGGTCTTTTTCAGTCTATTTTCCACTATATTAAGGTAAAGGTGATCAAAAATATCTCCTTCAATCATTCCACATAGCATGCTTGGATTACATATAATGACAAATTATTAACCAAATTATTCCTAATAAGTCTCAAGGAACATGCTTTGTGATGGTTCTATGACCTTCCCTTCCAATCAGTGAGGGCATTTAACCCTTTGGTAGATCAATACCTAGCACATTTCACTATAAACATTGATGAGAAACTATCTTATGCATAACATGCTAAACTCAAGTAAGGATCCAACGAGCCAATTATTGATTATGTACTTTATCAAAAGACTGTGCTAGTTAAGATGACTAATGTCATGGTCAAAAATGAGTTACAAGATGTATTCAAATAAATATTTATTTCACCACTCCATGATTCAATCCAATTCAAATCCTTCGATGGGTTATGCCATATAGTAAGAGACATAGAAGTTAAGTTCATAGCTTTGAACATACCCAAGTATACACCTATTACTACAACTACTTCAACAATGAAGTTTCAATTTAAACCAAGTTATTAGGTCAAACCAAGTGAAAATAAGAATGACGCAAGGATGACAGTTAATGCAATATCACAACCTAAAAACTAACTTCAATTGATAACTCCATTGAAGAGGAAATTTTATAGATTACCATCACGACCTCAAAAATTATTATAAAAGCTACTTGAGTGCAATCTTATCATTCTTCCTCCTCCATAAGATTTTGATCCAAACATGCCTACACCAAATAACTATGATAGCAATGCATATTGTGACTACATTCAAATTATGGGACTTTCTATGGATAAATTCTTCAATTTAAGTCATAAGATATAATATCTTATTGATGAAGACACTATTGAGTTGAGCAAACCAAAAAAAGAGTCTAGACCACAAAAAAATGGAAATCATAAGTTGAAAATATTTAATGATCCATTTCCCAAGCATGAGACTATAGAGACTAAGGATACTTCATAAGTACACATTGCATATAATAAGTATCCTCCGCATGTGACATGATCACCCAATAGACATTATTATTAATATACTTATTAGCAGCTCACCACAACATCCTATGATCACATTTGATGATAATGAGATTCTTGATAATGATTTAAATTTGCACACACTATTCATACAAGCCTGTATCAATAAAATGATCATACATAGTGTCATGATCGATGATGGGTCAAGTGAGAACATGTGCACAATGACACTTCTTCATTCCCTGAATTGACATAATATAATATATAAAATATGTCAAGAATAATTAAGGGATTCTATGGACAGAAACATAATAAACTAAGACAAATAGTGTATCTCTTCATATGGGTCACTCCATTTTTAGTTTTACATAGTAACAAGGCATATGAGATGTTGTAGGACACCCTTGGGTGCAAAATATTCATGAATTACCATATACAATGCATCATTGTCTCAAATACATACACTGTAACAAGGTACTCACAGTTATAGGTGTACAATATGAGTACCCTCTATAGCCAAGGGTATCTCCTCCACCCCCACCACCACCATAGTTGGATGATACACCCATACATGATAAGTAAATAGAGTTGATGATTACACATATGTAATATCTTTCAATACACTTAATTAAAATAAGAGTAATCAAGTCTACTAGATATCCAACTATTCAATGCCCATCATATATAGAGTTATTTAGGGATCACATAGGCCACCATCTCCTAGAGGATATTCTCAATTAGTACCATAGATAATTCAGTGTGTTCTATAGTGAATGCAGGCAATGAAACATTATTCTACTATACAATAGACCCCATGCAGTCCTTGGCCTTCAATAGTTACCCATCATACATGGGATTACATGATCAGTTACCATTATAGTTAGTATACAACACATAATTTCTTATCATATTTTGATATCCCTACATTTGGTACATTTCACTCACGATAAATGACCTTTACACTATGTGATGTATACACTCCCCATGGTCCTCACATTGATGAGATCATCAGTTAGAACTTTTAAAATTTCAAAAAAATACAAACACATTCAAAATATCTAAAAGATGAAAAATCAAGACTTAAGCATGATAGGAGATTACTATATTATACTATTTACATATTTTATTTATCACGTATTTTGTAGATGGCATATTATTTTTATACAAATGCATTTCATGGTATATGAGTGCGATGTAAGAAATTATTTTACCCTATTTTGATAAAAACACATATATGTTTTGTGTAATTATAGGTGTAGAACTAGAGTATATTAAAATTCTAAAGATATAAAATAATCAACAATTTTAATTTTGACAAATGTTAAATATGGAAAATTATTATTTTAGGAAAACACTGGAGATAAAAACAACTTAGCTCAAACCAATTTTTTTTTACTGTTTTAGATGCCTGACATTGAAAATAATTGAAAGAAATGATTGTGCATGTTCAAAATTAGGAATAGAATTAGAAACTACTTTTAAACAGGTCTATTGTAAGTGGATTATAGTGTAGGCCATTCCTATCCATTGACTGTAGACTTTTTCTAGTTGACTATGATCACTAAATGATAAGAAATATATAAAAAAGAGCAAAATTTTGGAAATGACATATTATAAGTAGAAACATATAATATTCTAGGATATGACCATTTTAAGTGGGTGATAATGTTATAGTGCTCAATTTTATTGATAGAATATTTATCTCGGTTGATCATAATAAAAAACTGGCCACCATGTCTTTTGCACAAGTATCTTCTGAACAATATGAAATATTGAAATTTGGATTATGTTGCACAAAATTTGTTATTTATCTTGTTTTTTATTTAAAACCCTAAGGACTCTTTGATAACTTGAAAACTTGTGAAAAAAAGGAGAGTGTGATGGAATAAACTAACGTCAATCACCCTTTGATGATTGATCATTGCATATGTATCCAATACTCCAAGGAGGGAAATCAATCCCACATAGTTTTTTAGCTAGAGTGATTATACAATTGTGCTCATTGACTATATATATGTAGTTATAAAAAAGTTTTGATACTTGATAATGATAGTTTTTGACATGCTTTTGAATACTCTTGACTTGGCTTATGATTAATCCTTATGAATGTTATTGAATTTGAAAATAATAGGGCAGATTTTCTAAATGTGCATAGGTGTATAAGTTCTCAATAGATAGTGCCAAATTAGGAATAATTAATGACCTTAGATGTGTATTTATAGGTGAACCTTTGGATAATTTTCTTTATCTGACCATGTAAAACATGCGAGAAAGCCTAAAATAATGGTTTGAATTTTGATAACTAGTCATTATTTGGCACAAGGAGATGGTCGACCTAATTAGACAAGAGCACGATAGTGCTTTTATCTACCTAAGGTAGACTTGTCTAAAAATATCAAGGACACCTATCCCAAGATGGAGATAGACAGGGTGATTTTAATCAGCTTGAGTATTTAAATCTAAAAGATTTGTGTAGAAATGACAACAAACAAAGCATTGAGCCTACATATACATAAATGGATTAGAGGAATAACAAATAAAATCCATATAATTGGGAAGAAGTCATGTGGTTTAGAATGTGTCAATAATTAGTATTGTCAATTACCTATGACCAAATTTATGTGTCTACAGACATGTAGTTTAGTTATGGACATATAGATGTTGGACTTTCCTCTACCCAGTGGCCATGCCAATATTGGGGGCATATTATTCTCTATGATTCACTAGTACATTTTATATATTTATATAAAATCTACCATGTTAAGCTATTTATATTTATTACCCAATTATTTCTAGTTATTCATACTTTACACTATGCTACATGGATATGTTATTATAATATGATGTGGCAATGATACATATGGATGGCATAGATAATATTTAGTTATTATTTCTTCATTGATGTTTTTGCTTTCTTAAATGATAGGATAATTTTTGTTTGAATATTTTTGGTGTCCTCTAGGACTTATTTGATGCATCATTTATATGTCCCTTATTTTCAACATCTTATGTCCCTTGTGTATGGTATTTAGCCTTGTTCTTTGTGGCATATTTATGTCCCTTGTATGCAGACATTTGCCTTATTTGTGACACTATCTCTTGAGTTTTTTAAATATTTTTAGCTTGATAATACTGAATTATACCATGATCTATATCATTCACTTATAATTTATATCTATATTTAGTTATCTATTATTATTTGCTTCACTAATACATCTATCTAGACAATGATACTTACATGCCTTGTATTACATATGTTAAATACATGCGTTGATTGACATATAAATTAATATGATGACATATTCTAAAAATTTTAATGAGGAATGATATTTATTAATTAACATATTACTGAACTTTAATATTCATGAGGAATGACAATAGTTCATGCACATATAAGAAATTTTATATTCTTGAGGCAGGATACTAATTCATGCACATATACATACTTTCATATACATTAGGCATGATATTGATTCATGATGACATAATCTATACATGTTATTTATGGTTAATACTATGTGACTCATTCATACATCTATATAGATAGTGACATATATATGCCTTGTATTACATATATTAAATGCATGCCTTGATTGACATATACATTACTATGTTGACATAGTCTCCATATGTTAATGAGGCATAATATTCATTCATGCACATATACACACTTTCATATTTATGAGGAATGATATTGGTTTATGTATATATACACACTTTTATATTCATGAAGCATGATATTATCTCATGAAAACTACACACTTTTAGATTCATGAGGCATGATACTAGTTCACACATGCACAATACTATATAGTTTACAAGTTGAACTGAAAATGGGTCATTATACTTCATATTTTTTTAACTAAGGTCACTATGGGGACATTAACATTTTCAATTATATTTTGGTCACACATTTTTCTACATTGACTGAACTTGAGTTAAATTATATAGTTAAATTTGAGATCATGATCGAGGCATGGACACTATTCATTTTGTTTTGATCATGCATTTATTTTATATGTATTTAAATTGAGTGAAATTGGGATAAAATATAGAATTGAATATATAGTAAATCAAAAATATTTTTTTCAATCTTATGTTTAGAAAACCCATAATGTGGTTCCCATTTTTTTAAGAACATATTTGGGTCAGTACATCAGTTTTCACCAACACACATGTATAATCCTTCATTGCTCTTTAATTTCCAAATTTCAAGTTCAAATATCAAATTTTAATTTATGGACATTTACTATCATGTGTTTGTTGTAATTTTTACTTTCGATTGACCTACATAATTAGAGCTTAATACAAAATAAAATGTGTGTTATACACACTCATGTATACCTTTTCCTTTTACTCTAGTATTTTCATTACTATAACAAAATGGAGCATTTGTAGTAATATGGTATTAATTACATGAAAATAATAATATTGACATAAATTTATCATGCATGACTTGCACATACAAATGTGGTCCTAAAACATCATTATCTCACACCTACATATTACCTTATGAGTTTGACCCTTCTAATTTATTTTTACACACCTACATGAACCTCATTATCTATTTCAAACTTTCATATTATCCTACATAGACATAATTGTCAAACTGGGTCAGTATCACTAATTGATACTAAGTTGTGTCTATCAATAGCACCCTCTTACTTAAGGTTAGCCCATCTACCTAGTGTGTCAGTGGTGTGAGATATTACCCAATTGGAATCATAAATATAAAAATAAAGGCCTCAATTTATAAAGGACTTGACACTTATTTAGTAGACATTTAAACACTACTATGCATTGAGAAAATCTATGTTATTCTTCTCAAATTAAAAATCAATCACTAGGAACAATCACAAGCCAAGTTTGAAGCATATTAAAGCCAAGTCAAAGTAATCATTGTGAAGTTTCAAATCCAAATCATTATTTATGTTCACATAGAGAATGAGCACAATTATAAAATCACACTAAGTGGGAGTCTTTAATATGTAGGCAACATTCAATCACCAATGGGGGTGATTGGGGTTAACTCAACCCATTACATTTTACAAAATTTTGACCCTTATCAGTAGTATGTTGATTCTTATTAACCTTGTTATCAAGATTATTACCCTTCTTATTTTCCTCGATAGTCTTACCAAGATATTCCCCTCATTTGACAGCCTTTTCATCCCACTAATCAGTCTTGTCAAGACCATGTTACCCCTAGTCAACATGGTCATATTTCAAATTAGTCTATATCAAGCTTCAAGCAAACACTCTTGGGATATGAAAGGTATGTAATAGGGATTAATACAAAAAAGGAGTATGGTCAAAGTGTTCCTAGTCATCTCATTCAAAATGTGAGAGACTCATTGCAACTGATTAAAAATGAGTGAGCACCTAATGAGAGATAAAACTAGTAAAGATTCACTAGTGACATGATGGATATAGGTGGCCTAATTTAGTACATAGAAGACAGCCTAATAGATCATGAAAGGTAGTAGGTTTAGTTCTATTGACCTCGTGTGCCTTCTCTTGTACCACCTCAACCCCCTTTTGTGCCACCCATTCTTCCTCAAAATATTGATTCAAGTGAATTTAAAAGCATCCCAAGTCTTTCACATACCCCTCAAGCCTTCCCATTATGAAAATCAATCCAAGATAACATCTAAAAGAGGAAAGAGGTTATTGTTGAGAAGGTTGAGTATCTAGATAAATCAGAATTGGAGCATTTGATTGCTAGTTGGAAGGAAACTAATGAGGCTATATTTTCACAAAACTCCATTTCCCTTCTTCAAGAATCCCCCAAAAAGTCCCTTAAGATTCCAAGTTAGAATCAAGTGGTAAAGTCATCAAATAAACAGAGTGGAACAAGTCTAGATTGGGGAATTAGGATCAAATAAGAACCTAAACTTATTCAAGCCCCACCCCTCCCTCCTCAAGATCATAAATCCTTCCCATATTGAAAATAAATTTGAGGAACCCAAGGCAAAAAAAATCCTTGTTGAGAAGCTTAAAAAACCTAAGACTTTACCATCTTAGAAATCAATTCAAAAGATCATTCAAATGATTAAGGAAGTCCTTGTGTATAAAGTTGAAATCTAAAACATTTCAAAGTTTGAGGGGTTCATTGGTGAAATGGAGGGAAGAGAGGGACAAGTTCATTGATCATGAGAACTCAAAACTTATTGGTGAAGTTGAATGGCCCCTCTTTAAGGAAAATATTCAAATTGAAGTTGTAGACCACTCCTTCGAAGGCTATGTAGAAAATACTTCAAGTGTATATGATGAATAAGTCATCATTGTAACACCATTTAGTGAAAAGGGATGCAAATCAATATTTAAAGATGAAGAGAAGGCAAACCTTAATGAGTTGACAATGTTATAATCATAGGTAGGTTTTCAAAATGCCATCAATAACCAAATGGATCAGTCACATTGGCATGTGTTTAATGGTGATGATCAGGTTTAGGATGATCATATAATAGTAGGTGAGATGGCAACAAGGTATGAAGAAGTCAAGGAGGTAGATTTTGCTTTGAACCTCCTTGTTTCCCTCAAGTTGATGAGTCTCTCCCTTGCTAAAAAGAGAAGTTTCATTTATACAAGAGGACCAAATTTATCTACAAGCTAATGAAATGAAGTTTGAAGATTTGTTTGATGTAATTGGATCAAGATTCACTCTTTTACAAGAAGGGTATAGGCTGATCAAAATAGAAGAAGGCAACTTTGGCAAGCAAGCTAATGTGAAAGAAAGAGTTAATTCCTCAATTCCAACATTTCAACAAGTAGTTGCACTTAATGATGACTTGTTTAATGTTTTTAAGGAAGGATATCAACCTCTCAATTAGTTTGTAGACTTTTGTTCACTCTTGGAAAAGGAAACTGAGCCCCAATGGTCTCAATCTCTCAAGAAGCAAGGTGCATTTCTACTTGAAGCCAGCCCTACAAGCATGCCACAAGATCTATCTTAGATTGTTTAGTTTGATTAGGAGCAACCTAATGATGAGACAAAGATAACATTATATGTGCCAAGTAACCAAACTTGGGATAAGTATGACTTTGTTCTTGAGTCACGTATTCAATTCATGAACAAGGGAAAAAAGCAAGAAGGTCCGATTGTTAGTCATGAAAATCATGAGTATGTCAACATCTCCAAATATAGGTGGAAGCTCTCACTCTATGAAAAATGCCTGATTACACTCCCCTTACTATATAATAACCTAATTTCATGGGGGCATGGTAGTCTTAAGAGCTTCCCATTTGATCTAGGAGGAAGAATATATGTTGAGGTTAGTAGTGTATAGTAGATTGTTTATGGTTTGTTTTACCTAAGTGCTTATTAGCACAAGTGTGTTATTTTGTTTTGTCATGTTGCTTGTTATGTGTCTTGATATGGTTTTTGTTTCTATTTTGGTTGTTTTGGTGAGGCAATCAACTATATTATATGGTTTCAAGATCTTGCAATCAAAGTTCAAAGTCCTATATCATTTAGTAGTTGAGTATAAATGACTCCATTGCCCAATGAAAGGACAAGGCTATTGATCTATTAGCATTGTATGCATGCTACCCCTATGAATCACCAAATTATTGATAATTTTTGACCCCCAGGTTAAAAAGGTCAACCCTATAATTTGAAACTTCCTTCATAGGGCTTCCTAACTTTGTTGATAGCCATCCCAGTCTTACAAAGTTCTTCAAATGGTCACCAAAAACCTTGTTTAGCATTCTTTAAGGTTTTGAATTCTTCATGTGTTTCTAGAGTCATCAAGGTTAGTTTAGAGAGTCTTAGGCTTGTGTCATGATGTTTCAAGATGATGTAATGTTTCTCAAGTCTTCCCATTATTTTATTACCTTGTTGAAGAGTCTTAAGCCTTGTTTGAGGAAGTTAAGGTAACTTTATGTATTTTAAGATTTTTGGAGAGGTTAAGGTTTCATTTGTGGTCATGTTAAACCTTTTCAAGCCTCACGCTTTCATGGGTTGTTAAATACAATGTTAAAAATGTAATTTTAAGTCAAAGGTGCTCTTACAAAGCTTTATGTTCATCTCATAGAACCATCAAACATGCATTAGTTTCTTTTACAATGCATTTTAAGGTTTATCAAGTCACTCCTTGAGCCAATATGAAGTCTTTTAGGTAAATTTATAATTATAAAGCATCTCAAGAGGATATATAATGTGCATATATGTCATTCATTTTAGTACAAGTTGGATCATAGTCAATTTTTATAAGTTTAATGTACAAGAGAGAGTGAATCATTCATTTACAAGCAGTTTTAGGCACTTGTGTTGGCATGAAGAGCCAATCCTCATGTGTAAATGCATGTAGGGGTGTCTCTTCACCTCCCTTAGAGAATTTTCATTCTCAACAAGCATGTACGAATCCAAAAAGGGTACCAAATGCACCAAAACCTCCATCGAGCCCTTGGCAGACTCATAAGGAATAGTTTCACATTCTTAGTCTATATAGAGGAGAGAGAGTGGTGACATAAGCTCTTATCCAAAGGTAGAGGCCCTAATTTAATTTCAATATATGTCATTGGTTGTCAATTTTATCTCTCCTCCTTTATGAATAAATGTTAAGACTCCAGGGTGCTCTTAAAATCTACCTAAACCCTTGAAGTTTGGTTTTGGGTGGTAGGCATGTAATTTTGAGCTCATTGATGAAAAATGATCATATTCCTTTCATAGGATATTTTGACTGGAAAATATGAGCTTTTATTTACATTTATCCATATCCTTTTATCTGACTTGTATTGGTCTTACTATATTCCCTAGACATCATTTTTCTTATCCCTAATCACCCATAGCTTTTCAAACTTAACCCTTTTAGGCCCAAGCACATCTTTTAGACCTATAAATATCCCCCTAGGTCCCATACCCCCTAAAAATAGTACCCAAATAGGACTACAGCATTAAAACCTAGGGTATCTAGTTTATGGTGCTATTGTCCAAGTGCAATTTTGGTCCCAATAGTCAGTTTCTTTCATAGGATGAGTTTTACCCATTTTATTTGCTTCGGTCCTAAGTTTCCCAATGTTAGCCAAATGTAAATAAAGCTCCAAAATTCAAAATAATGATTCTACTATATAAAATACTACACAAGGCATTTTATATCTAGCACTTACTATTTTGGCACATTAGTCATAATAAAATTAATCAATAATATAGCTCAACTTTTTCGCATCACACATAAATTTGCATGCTTGATCAAGGAAAGGCCTAGGTGAAATTCATTCTTGCATCAATCATGTGCATTGATTATACATGTTCCCTAAGGGAGAACTACATCGGATCTAAGACCTTTAGCTTGAGGGTTAATGTAGGCAGCAGTCAAAATAGTAGGGGTTCTTGATTGTGTGATCATTCTTCCCCTAACCTAATTTTTCCCCATTGTGTTTGATTTTTTTTATTGTTTCCATGTATGTGGACTAATATAAGTACTGAAGATTGAAATAGACATACAAAAAGCTCCAATGACTTCCAAGACCTAAAATTTGGTACATAGGGTCATACTGAGTAGACAAACAGAACCCATAAAGCTTTTAGCCTTAGAACAATAGTGCTAGGAAAGGACTATAGCATCGAACACCAGGGTGTCTTATTTTTGGGGCTCCTATCCAATTAGAAAATAGAGACCAAATCCAAAATTTAGACACTATCTTAGTTGCTCCTCTAATTCTTGATTTAGAATCATCAGTTTTAGCATAAAACTAGCTAAGTTAATATTTATTTATCTTCTCTTTCCTATGTAAGTTAAGTTGATCAAATTAACATAAACCTGTATTTTACTACATTAAACCAAAATTCTCCCCATATTTTAGACCTTTATTACTCTTTAATTAAACACCTAATTTCCTAAAATAATAAAACATTTGGTGAACCCAACTTACTTTGAACAAAAACCTAAAACCCTAGCCACACTTAGGGTTTTCCTTTCTTGTGCCAAAATTTAATTATTTAAATTATAATTTTTGTATTAATTTTTTTGCATTTATCCTATTCAAACAACTATTTTTTAGAATTTAAATTATATCCATAATTTTCAAAAATTCTACAACCCTAGTTCAAAACCCTAGATTTCAAAACTAGGTCATCTAACAACAAGCCTTGCCTCCTTGCTAATTTTAGAAAACTATTTTGGAATTTTTGCAAATCAATTACCTTGTCAAAAATTATTTCAAAATTTGTAGTTTCTTGTATAATTAAATTCAAAAATTCTAAATTTTTTATAAATTTTTGTGCATCTATCCTCTTATTGGTGATGATTTGCTTCCATTTGAACCTAATCTCACTCTACCTTTTGCTACTACCATGTTCAAAATATAATAATATAGATGTAATAGAATCAAATTATCAAAGCACATTTCAAATAATGCATTATGTGTTCCTAACTCTACTCTTTCAAAAGAATGTTCAAATGATAACTCTTCTACTCTCACTTTTTATGTTGAAAATGAATAAAATGCATATACTCCATCGATGGATAACATAGATACACATGATATTCCAAATTCCAATGATAACTTATTGCATATTAGAAAAAAATTAACTCTTTCTCTTACACCTCTCCCTAGTAATAATGGAAGTGATGATGAATATGATAGTGAACATGCAAATGAATATGAGAATGAAAGTGAATATGAAAATAATACTTCAAATTCTTTTATTTCAAATGAACAAAATATAGATTGTGATAATGCATGGGATAATGATGACTACTATGCATATAGTGAAGAAGAAAATGCATCTCATGCTTCTAACCCTTCTCTCACTCATCTCAAACCCAATACAATTCCAAATGATGTTTCTACTTCTATTAATGATTCTATGCCAAATAATGCACATGTTAATGTTAATATCACATTTTCTACTAAATTAGAATGTGATTCACTAAAACATAAAGATACCAATGAATCTCCCAATCTACCCCTCAATACAGTAGATCCCAGTTCTCACTCCTCACCTAGAGAGAATGGTAGCCCACATCCTCTAGTAAGGTCCAAGTTACCAGTACTCCAAAGGTTAAAGTGAGCACACCCCCTCTTTATGATCCACTTACTAAATGTAGCATTCTTATGGTTAAAATTAATAATCAAATTCAATGATTAAATGAACCACTTCAAGATACTAATGTACCATCCCAAGAGATCATTTCTTTGATGCATGCAGTTGGTGAACTACAACACCAAGTACATCCCCTTACCTTGGAAAACAAAGCTTATAAATCTTGGATGGATGCCAATGATCTACATGGTAACCCTGTTCCAAAGACATTCATAAAATTTGCATTGCCTAAGCATTTTCAGACACCATCATTACCTCACTTTGATGTAATTAGAGATCCATTCGCACATCTTCAGGCCTTTCAAAAGGCTTTGCCACTTCATGCAAGCCCTTTGATTCTACTCAAGTTGTTTCAATAGACATTAGTAGGGGAAACATAGAATTGGTTCTTTCATCTACTCCTCATTGGTTCATTGCACACATATGATGACTTAGAGGAGACATTTCTCAAAAAATACATCATAAACATGGGCCCATGGGTTACATATGAGAAACTTGACACACTACATCAAAATTCTTCAGAGCCAGTTAGTGAGTATAGCTTTTGATTCAAGGATCATTTGTTAAGATTGATATACAAACTAACAGATCTAGAGATTCAACATATCTTCATCAAGGGCCTTCACCAACCTCTCCTTGAGCATCTACTATATCAGACAGAACCTTGTTTTAGACATTTGTGTTACATAGTTCTAGCTTTGGAAAATAAATTAGGATTAATTGAGGCAAATTTAGTTGATTAGATCACTCTAGTATTCATAGTAGCATCTTTAGATATAGCTCCTACCACTCAGCATCTACAATGTCCTAGACATGATATGAGACCACAAATAAAAATACAACCAATCAAGAACAAAGAGCAAGTTTTCATAACATAACCTATACTATGCACTACATAGAACAACATTATAGCACCACTATAGTTTGATTCAGATCAAGATAGCCCATCTATCATATTATTAGTACTATTAGATAGGAGTTTCATCACATTACCTTCCATTCATCAATGAAATCCACATCTCTTACATAGATAGCCACATCCACATTTTTGCAATTATCATTGTATCCATGGACACAAAGATAAGACTATTTTAGACTCAGAGATTACATTACTAGATATGTTGATAAAGGTATTATAGCATTCACACATGGGGCACAAATATCTCCTCCATCATAGAACCCTAAACCTCATTCCTCCATGACTGAGTCATCTCAAGACATTCCTTTATAGGAATCATCAATCACTCATCATAAATGCAATGTAGGTTTTAGGATAGAATCACATAGGAGATCTCCTATTCTAACTATTCAAAAAGTTTGGAAACCATTACAACACTCGAAACCCACATATAGTAGTGTATTCCATGGTATACATAATGTAGTTCTATATACATATCCAACAGAGTCACAAGCACTAGAGTAGAGTACTATTCTAGAGAGATATTCATTACAACTAATTTTTTAGGGTCGTATCCCACATAGCAATCCACTATGATTAAGACTAGTTGAACCCACATTATAGAGTAATACTTTAGAGAGATATTCATTACAACTAAGTTTTTAGGGTCCTATCTCACGTAACAATCTATTACAATTAAGATTAAATGAGCCCTCAGCACAGGTTTTAGCTCCATCTCAACATATTTCACATTCATATACATCATAGCAGAGGCCATTGGGTATTTGGTTATAGATAGATAAGTTTTCTTCAGAGCAGATAGTATCAGCTATAGAGCACATTCTTACATAGTATGAGTAGTATGGGCACTTGTTCATGTGGCCAATAGGGTTCAGATAGTGATATAGCATAGTGTGATATAACATACATTCATTTCAACATCAGTTCATAGCTTCACATAGCAAGGCAATGATTGAGCTAAAGGTCTATCTAACCTTTGTATTCTTGAGCCATTCTTGGGGAGGTAATATGCACATAGTGATATCTTACTTTCCCCTCTTTATAACAACTAACATTCCAAATTCCAAATAGCCATCCCTAGCCAAAAACCAGACTATCAAAGTACAGATATTACCAAATCAAGCTTATCCAATTATTTTACCAATCAAACCAAATCAAACATATTCAAATCCTACTCAAATTTATCTAATTACTTAATCAATCTCAAAAACCAAATCAAATTCATACAAATAAGTTTACCAATTACCACAAACAAACAACTTTTTGCTTATATATGCTTATAATCCAAAATCAATAAGCCTAACATCATAACATATCAAAGCATCAAATCCCATATCCCAAGTACCATTTACCAAGCATATGAAAAATCAAAATCAATAATAAATCAAACCACTTATAATTAATATATCAACATATTCCAAAATACATAGCATGAATACACGAGTCCAAAATCAAACCAACATATACATACATACATACATACATACATACATACATACATACATATATATATATATATATCATAATTTTTTCAAAATATATACATCATGTCCAAATACAACCAATCATGAATAGGGGTCATGCCCTCACTCTCAGTCTCACTCTCTCCTCCAGTATTAGTCCCATAATCCTATCTAGCATTCGATGACCCTTCATCTCCTCAAGCTTTCGAATGCCTCTTGTGTCAACTATCCTGCTCCAATGACTGACCATGCTCATCACACAAATTTTCATATCATCATTTAATATCCATATATTCATCTACAATCTTTGTGCTCACTATGCCACAATTAGATGGAGGCATCCTACACCTATCCATCTCAGCTCTAAGCTCATCCCTCTTCCCTGTTACCCTAACATATGTAGTTATATCTATAGCATCCATGTCAAACAAATTAGCATAAATGTTAGCCATAATTGTCACTCTTTCTATCAAACCTTCCTCCATGGCATCATCAGGAACATGCCACATGAGCTCTTGGAGTGTCGACTCAATGATAGTCTCCCAAAACTCATCATCTCCCTTGACCACCCTAGTAGGTGCCTCATCCTGTACACCTCCCATCCCACCTACACACATAAGAAGTACAACACTACATTAGATATATACTTTCAAATCCAAACTAAAGCACAAATATAGGTATAATTTAAATACAATCATTGATTACCTCCCATCATTTGGATCAGCTCCAGATCCTCATATACCAAAACATCCACTCCTTCCATAGGATACAATGGAGCCCACCACTACCTCTCCCACCATGTAGTATATCCCTCAGTATATCCCACATCATCCACATTAGGAATATCTATAACAACATCTCATGTATCTAAAAGAAACGGTGCCAACTCAGCCTAAGTCGATCTCGCATGAGCCCCAACTCTCATTGATGTCCATACACTCCTCAACCATACCCATGCTACATGAGGAACATCCTAAAAAAATCCAAATTACCTAGTCATGTGTTCATACTGAAACCATTGATAAACTCTAGGCTAGCAATCATGTAACCAATAGCTAACCCTCTTATACTATAGTTGCTCTCCATCCTCAAGCTATCCAAGGAATTTTTTATAGGGCCTCTATATGATATCCTAGGCCACCAGTCTATTTACAATCCTCTTATAGTGATCTATCTTATCAGATCTAATAGCCAACTCGCTCATCCATCTCTCACCAAATGGCTATGGATATGCCCATCCCACCCTTGATAATCCAATAGGTCATATAATTGTTATATGCTTATGCCTCTATCAATGTAACAAAGTGGCCGCACCCACACCACCATTGAATGCCTCTTGAGTAAATCTATATAAGTCTTTGTACAAGTGGGCAAGCATAGTCCTACCCCATGATAACACAATACCATACATCTCAATACTATGAACCACCCTATGCATCTTATAAACAATAGACACTCCACTACCATCCACTACAAAAAATGAAGCCAACAATACAACTAACCATTTCTACAAGTGCAGAATACTTGACTATACAATCATTGACAAGAGAACATCACTATCACTACCATAATGATGTAGTCCTATGGACACCCTAAAAAGTATCTAGATGCATGATTAATGGTAGTTACACCCATGTCATCCTGCAAAGTCACCCATTGCCCACTAATTGAAAAATGCATAATATAGTATATGTCCTCTAGATTAATAGTAATCTCTCTAGTAGGAAGTCATAATGTACATGTATCAACATTTCACCTCTCACATAAGGTAGTAATCATGTACCTATCTCACTACATCGTACCCAAGTCACAGGCATGACCCAATCTAGCCATATCTATAACAACATGCTCATCAATAGACAATGGTAACATCCTCAGTGTCTTCATCACCTGACCTCAATGGAATTCTCTCATCTATACCTCACCCTGAAAAAACACTAGAAAGCAACATATATATCAAACAAACATACCAAGTAAACAACCAACCTATACAAATACCATATAACAAATCAGAATCTCAGAAACTCATCCATAGTGGACAATAGGGTTACAAAAGGACACTACCATTGGACAATAGCACCAGAACTTGGATAGCAGTGTTGCATCTTGGATAACAGTATTGGCCTTAGGACAGGAGTGTTGGAACTATTCAAACATCTTTTAGACCACCTAAAATAGCTTTAAAATGCCCAAAACTAGCTTCTAAATAGGTAAAAATCAATTGATCAGCTTACTTACCAGGCAAATCTCCCTACTGATCTCAATTTGGGCTCCCAGCTACTCAAAATAGGTCACGAAAGGTGTTCATATCCTAGGCATCTTGAACTCTAGAGCTCTAATGTCTCAAACTATTAATTACACAAATGAACCCAAAGTCCATCCAAATTCTTATATCAAAAGCCAAACACTGTTTCGCTCATAATTTGAGCTTTGTAGCTCTATTTAATAAACTATTTTGTTCATCATAATCTTGATGATGACACCTTAGACATCAAGTACACTTTTCTCTCTTATTATGTCAATGTCCTACCCTGACACACACATCTATTTACCTCTCTTATACCCAAACATATAACTTGCTCCTCACCAATCAATATTTGTTCAAAACATCCAAGCAACCCAGCCTATTCAAACAATTAATCAAAAACACATATCATTCTTAGTAATTTTATTCCACCAATTCAACAATATACTCTCAATCAATTCAAACTATACCAATTTAGTTCCTATACATTCTGCCACTTGTCATCACTTTTGGCTCAACCTCCTCTATCACAGATTTTATCCCTCTCCCCAAAAGGGGACCATCATTCCTATTATTCATATTTCTACACTTATCCAACCCACCTATCCACTCTCATAGATAGATACACCATGGTTCTCACACCTCTAGCAGTCAAATTATTAGATTCAACTTAGATCGATCAAAACATATAGTGATTCAGACTACATGGGTCACTCAGCATGGTTTTCTTACCTCTAGTATTTAGATTATTAGCATCACTCATCTCAGATTGGTAAGATTATATAGTGGTTCATATTACATGGGTCACTTAGCAATACTCAGCTCTAATTGATCAAGATTATACAATGGTTCAAATTATATGGGTCACTTAGTAATACTCAACTCAGATTGGTTCAGATTATATAGTGGTTCAGATTACATTGGGTCACTCAACATTACTCAAAACATTCAGAGGGATACACCTTTAGTTCAAAAATATACAGACTATCCAGATACCATATTCGAGGGCATGTATAGTACTACACACCTTACATATATAGCTTCATATAGCATGACACGGTTACAGACCAGATAGTAGATTATAGGCATAGTGCAAAACACATTATTTTGATCTTTAATTTTGCACATGAGACATGACATGATATATTATATCACATGTGGTTATATAGATTTCTGAATTATCTAGATGCATCACTTACATACCATATTTGGGGGCATGACATAGATGTTCATGTCTTTCATATTCTAGGATTATATAGATTAGGATGGTAAGACATACCATCTTCTTCTCACACATTTACCAGTATTTTTGGCTTACACCCAGGCATTACTCAGGTTGTCACCAAGTTGGACCATATGATCATCTACAGTGATTGGTCCATAGTATTACTTAGACTCAGACCTAGGAGTTTATACAAGACAGAGGATAGGCATTAGTTTTAGACCTCTAGGAACTTCTCAAATCTAGTTTAGATAATTTGAATTTAGTATAAGGGGCATCTATTTTAGGGGTTCTCTAGGCACTATTCAAATTTAGTACATGGAGCATCTATTACAGGGATTCCTTCTTTCTCTAAGCACTATTCAGATTTAGTACAAGGGCATCTATTATAGGGATTCCTTCTTTCTCCAAGCACTCTTCAAATTCAGTATAGGGGGCATCCATTATAGGTATTCTTTCTTTTTCCAAGTACTATTTCAATTCTTCATCCACTTCCCTGGCTAGGAATTTGGACCCTTTTCTTTAGCACACTTATCTTCATATAGGTAAGTTCAAGTATTAAAGATTGAAGATTGAAATAGACCTATAAAAAGTTTCGATGGATTTCAGGACCTAAAATTTGGTACGTAGGGTCATACTGAGTAGATGAATAAAACCCAAAAAGCTTTTAGCCTTAGGAAAATAGAGCTAAGAAAGGACTATAACACTAGACACCAAGGTGTCTTGTTTCTAATGCTCCTATCTAATTAGAAAATAGAGACCATATCCAAAATTTAGATGCTATCCTAGTCCTGCTCCTCCAATTCTAGATTCAGAATCATCAGTTTTAACATAAAACTAGCTAAGTTAATCTTTCTTTGTCTTCTCTTTCCTATGTAAGTTAAGTTGATCAAATTAGCATAAACCTATTTTTTACTACATAAAAGCAAAATTCTCCCCATATTTCAAACCTTTATTACTTAGAAATTAAACACCTAATTTCCTAAAATAATAAAACATAAAGCATCAATAGGGTTTGGATCCTCCAATTAGACAAATGACTTCCTCCACATCATCCCTAGGCCAAAATCCATGTATATGAAGGAACACAATGTCCATGTACAATTAAGAGTAATCTCAATTCATTAATTGTTATTAAGAAGCCTTTAATGTTGATAAAGTACAACCAAGTGTTTGAGGTATAGTTTTCAATATATTTTCATGGTGTTGGCATTGTCCCAATCCAACTCAATCTCCAAACCCCACTTAACCATACATGATCAAGACAATATTTGAGCAAGACTATCATGCACCTATAAGCCATATGGAGACCTAAAGGTCTACAAAAGCCATAAGAGGAAAGAAGTGGTATCTAGATTTGATCATTAGGTTTAGGGGTGAATCAAAGTATGATAAACCATGACAAGAGTGTATACCTTGAATAGATCCAATGTGGGTGTTAGGATAATAAGATAAGGGTCACCCTCAAGCCTTGATGGGGTGACACTTTTAGAAACAATGACCTACAAGCCTATCATAGGCCTAAATAAAGGAAAGACTAATATTTTGTGGTTTGCAAAAAGGTAGAAGGTTTATATAAGATTAATAAAAACATAAATAATCTCTTTTTATCTCTCAAAATCACTAAATGTTAAGAGACCATTCCTAGAAGATCTAAGCCCAAGAATGCAACCAAGAAACTAAAAGATCACCTACAGCCAAGGGTCAATTTAGCCTAAATATGAGAAAGGTGTAGAGTTTCTTATTATACATAATGATTTAAAATGGTAAGTGGTGGTGAAAGGTCATAATGAACATAATAAGTAATTTTAGGTCTCTTAGAAAGATAATAATCATCTAAGAGGAGGCATTCTCAAGCCTGAGCAAGTGACAGGCCTAGTAGATTGGCTACAAGGTTGCAAGTGAAAGTCCAAATAAAAACATGTTATATATTGAGTTGAATAAATAAGGGTGTCTCAAGGAACTAATACAACATGAAGATATTCATACATTGATAGGGCAAGAAAATTCAATAAAGAGGACAAGAAATCTATTTAGGCCTAAAAGGCTTAAATGGTCATACACAGGTTGTGTATGAAGACTGAAAGAAACTTACACACTTTAGAGGTGTCTTCAGGATATTTGATGGATACAAGACCTTGAAATATGGATAATTATTTTTAATAGACCTCCAAAAAAATTAGACTCATTGAAATTAGGGGAAAGTGCATAAAGAGACAGTTAGGGTCAAAATGGTCTAATGACTTGCAAACCCACTTAGCATTGAATCAAGATGCAAAGACTCTTTTAAAGGTTTTTTTCAATTGGATATCATTTAGATATTAGATAAAAAAAAATCTATACCTATGGGTAACCTTCATATCTAATTAAATACAATTTTGATGCTTTTAAGGCCTAAAAGACATTTCGTGGTCTTCACACACAGTTTGCTTAGCTCGAGAGACATTTTCTTCTACTTGGAATTGTACAGAGAAATTTCATGGTAGATTAAGTTCATAGTTAATGTTAGGGGTCTTGGTATACTTGTACTTTGTGACTTTAGTTCAGTAATTAGGGCCCTAGGCTTTATGAATCATCGTTAAGATGATAAACATGTCTCAAGTTGCCAAGAAGACTAGAAATGACCCGATGGGAGGAATGGAGCTCCTGATTGCCTTAAATGGACTAGTTTAACATTGTAATTGATTGAATAGTCACTATTTCTCTCTTGGATATTTTATGAAGAAAAACTATAACATGTGTGAAGGGTTTAGTGTATGGAATAAGCCTAAAAAACTTAATTACAGGCCTATTTATGAGTGTGTAATGTGGTGGTAAGCCCTCAAATTAGGTAGAGAGGATTTTTAAGCTTGGATTGAGGTCCTATAACCCCCTATAAAACTTTATAGATATCAAAAAGGGTATATGAGCTATTCAAGTCACCAAATTGGGTCAAAAGGGTGATTGAACTACTTTGTTGTTTAGGAAGCTTAACTACAAACTTGTGGAATAGTCTTGGAGATATTCCTTTCAAAGTATTGAGTTGTCTTATGATGGTACATGCATTAATAAACCATCATCAAGCATTGGAACCTATCAAATCCATGAAAAATCACTTTAATTATCTCTCGAGCATGAGCATACACCTAGGTTAGGGTTTTGTCCATTTGTTGGTTCACCCATCTATACAAGGTTTCAGACCCTCAAATTTGACATGGAGCATGATTAGGAGGTCATAAAAGTGAATCAAACATTTTTTATGAGTTTCATACGTGCGAGAGATGTGTAGATTCTATTGATGATAAAAAATATTTCATCAACTAATCAACCCTTTCACCTATTACAAAAGTTAAGTTAGAATTGTACCAATCTAATGGTAAGGTTCTAAAGATTTGAATATGATCCTAAAGATGTGAGGGTTTTTTTAAATGTTCTAGAAAATAATAAATAGTCTATTGGATATAACATACTCAATTATAATTCATAAATCTACTATCAAATAATGAATCAGTTCAAATATAAATATGTAATCAATCCTATTAGACAAATAAAAGCCTATGAACAAGACATTATCTTGAAGGAAAGAAATATGATTCAGTAATATAATTTTGTTCTAAGAACAATATCTTGTTTTTTTGTTATAAGTTCTTAGTAAATATCAAGATAATAAACAAAGAAGCATAAAAATGAAGATTAAAAAAATCAATTTATAAGCATCTATTCAATCATTAAGTAACATAAAAATAATTCAACAATCAAAGGAATAGATGCAAACAATAACACCTAACAACTAAGCAATTAAATAACAAACTAATTAAGAAAACTAAAAAGAATATAATCTAAACTAATCTAGAGCTAAAATAAAACTAATCTAATACTAACTAAACTTAACACTAAACTAACCTAAGAAACTTAATCTAATAAAATAAATCACAAATAAATAGTAAAAATTATTACAACTAATTATATTAAAACTACACTAAACAAAAAAGAAAATAGATCAATTAGAAACTAAGCTAAAATCAAATTTAAACTAAATTAGAAGTCAAATTCAAATAAAATACAATATAAACAAAATACGTAAGTCTCAACAAAAGAGAGTCATTTTAGCAAAATAGATCATTTTATTTGAAAAACAAACATCCTTCTTATCGAATATCTTTAACAGATAATTTTTACAATTAATCAGATCAATAATATGTCACAAACAATGAAATTTTCATCATTATTCAGGTTGAATACTTAGATTATGCACATAGAACTACAAAAAGCAATCATCGAAAGATGTTAAACTTGACAAAGTCAAATAATATGTTAGAAATGATCATATAAAACTGGATATATATGTATTGCCTAAGTAATATACTCAATCATTATAGAAAGTACCATTGGTCTATCTGCAAAAGTTCTACTATCTAAACAAATTGTATAAAAGAGAGAGATAAGTGATTGACTTTAAAATATAATAGTCTTCAATACTTATGTTGATCCTCTCCTTCAAATGACTCCTTGATCTCCTTTAATACTTCCAAGTTAGTTGAAAAAGGAAGTTGTAACTAACTGTATTTAGTTACTTATTAATTTTAAATAATCGACTTTTAAAAGTCAATTAACATTGGAAGTTATAAGTTGAGATTTATTTAAAGCTTTTTAAAGTCTTAAGAGATCAATTATTTAAAAATAGAATGGGTATTTCCTAATGGGTAGGGACCCTCTAGTCAATTAATAATAATAACAATATTTCAATAAATAATAGGATAATTCGTAGTTAAGTGAAATTTTTGTCTACATTAATTTCATTCTGTATATAATCCAAATTACTTAGGCATAATTTTATATATATATATATATATATATATATATATATATATATATATATATATATATATATCAAATTTAAACTCTGTTTGTACTCTAAAAATATCATTACTACAGTATCAAAATTCTAAAATGTTTTAAGTCTTATCAAATTAAAGTTCAATTCTGAGATGAAATTTATCTTTCTGATAATCAAAAGTCATCAGAATGAAATAAAAATTCTATCACTAGTTTTTCCATTTCATTCAAGCATTCATTATATTTCATTTAAACTACAAAAAACTAAACTAATTTTGTACCCAAATCACTTTCATCATCATCTATCTCCAATTTGATTTGCTTTACTATTCTGATTTTTGTTGGAGTTTCATATTTAAATTGACTATTTGCATGTTTTTTTGAAGTGGATGGATGCATGATAGCAAGAGGTTTTTCCAAACTAATTTTCTAGCACTCTAAAATAGCCATCTTTTAAGGTGGTATAGGCTCACTAGAATAGGATGGCAATGTAAGATTTATAAAATTCTTTTTATGGATTGGCTCGTTGACTTGTTATGTGACTCATTAACAACATTAACTCATTCTGACTTGGTGACTGAATAGGCAAATGATTAGGATTAATTTGCAACTAATGAAAAAAGCTACTATGAGAATGGGATTTAGCTATGAATATGTGACCATGAAAACCCCTACTGCCCCTATGATTAGAAGGATTAAATAAAAAAATTCTCAACACATTCTAAAATTTTGGGTCAGTAACATCAAAATGAATTGATATTCAAGTTCCTCTACTTGCATATCCACGACCAAACCTTTTATCCCTAAAACCTCCTCTAGCAATTTGCCTATTAAGTGCATTTTGATTCATGTTGTCAGAGTTATGATTTCTTTCTCAACTATTATTATCATTATTCCTTTTTGAATTTGGTTGATTCCAACCTAACATTCTAAATAAAGTTCAAAATATATTCAAAAACTTATCATCATCATTTGATTGAACTTAAAAATGAATATATCAACTATAAAATCAATAATAATAATTGCACTTCTGTATTTTCATCTTCCAATCTCTTTACAAAAAAAATAGTTATATCAACAAAATGAATAAATCAATGATTTAATTGTCATTATTTGAAACTAAACTTCATTTATATGATTTTCAATTCTGATTGTGTCATATATCAATATAATAATCAAACTCAAAATCATAATAATTACATAAAAATATATTCTTCATAATTTTATTCCAAATATTCTGCCATAACTTATTGCATTTTATTCTCACTAAATAAATGCAGTCTATATATATATATATAATAATTCACAAATTGTAAACTATAGATATTTTCATCAAATTGATAACAAATTCATAACCATTGGTGTTGGAAATATTGTCATTGATGTCAAAGGTTTAGCATTATTGGTGATAAAGGCCCCATTGCATTTAATGTTGTTTGTAATAAATATATCTTGGCTAATATGAGTTAATATTTATTTAATATTAACGAATATATTTTTGGTTGCATATGAGACAAAAGAAGGGCCCATGGAGAAGTCGAAGAGCCACGGGGTAAAGACAAAAGAAGGATGGGGCGCATTTTCCCATGAAGAGTCATCTTGGGGAATACCAAGAGTCACCAAGTGAAGACAAAAGAGTAAGGGTGCAATTTCTCATGAAGGGACACTTTGAGGAATACGAAAAGTCACCAAAGATAAGGATAAAAGTGGGAAGGATGTTTTTGGTCATGAAGGGTCACCACATGACTTTTCAAAGGCTTGAATATGAAGGGTCATCCAAGATTGGCACCATTTTCCATGAGGATTGAAGGGTCACAAAGGGGGAAGGCCAAAGGTCATTTGGAAAGCTATAAATAAAGGCTTCATAAGCCATTTGTAATAAGAGAGATAGAGGTTGATTTGATATTGTAATATCTAGTTTAGAAGAGCAATTGTGAAAGATGAATATGATTTGTTATATCTAGCTTAGAAGAGCAAAGGTGAGAGAGAGGAAAGAGATGTTGTATTGATCTATCATTTGTTGAGATAGCAACATTGAGAGATAGGTGTGTGGTATACATAAAGGGGTTGGTGCTCACGAATTTTTGTTGGGTTGGTGCTCGGCAAAGGGGTTGGTGCTCCTGTGGGTTGGTACTCACGAATAGTAGCTGGGTTGGTGCTCAGCAAAGGGGTGTGGTGCTCCTGTAAGTTGGTTCTCATGAATAGTAGCTAGGGTGGTGCTCGACAAAGGGGTATGGTGCTCCTACAATCTTGGCTTGTGAATATTGTTTGGGTTTATGCTAATTCATATACTTGAGATTGTTCTCCATGGTTTTTCCCACATTGGGTTTCCACGTTATATCTAGTGTCTCTCTTTATCTTGTGTGGTGTTTATTGTTTGAGTTTTATTGCATATCTTGAATGTTTGATTAGTGAAATTTGGTTAAAAGAAAGTTTTATAAGATATATGATATATTGATTCACCCCCTCCCTCTCAGTATATCCTGTGCTTAACAATTGGTATTAGAGCAGGTTCCTTCAGAAAGGGTTTAACAACTTGAAGGTAGATCAAATAAAAGCATAAGATGGCCAAGCATTTAAAGAAGGAGAATCAAGAGTTAAAATCTATGGTTGAGGCTCTTAAGGAACAAGTGTGTATCTTGGATTCTAAGTTGGCTATAGAAGTAAAAGAAAATAAGATACTTATTCAGGATCTTAAAAATCAGTTAGAGGTTGCAAATTCAATTTTAACATCAAAATAAGAAGAGTGTAATTAGTTGAAGGATGAGTTAGGTTCTTTAAAGGATAATCATGAGAAGCTTATAATCAAGGTTGAAAATGATCATGAAATATTAGTCCAAGGAAATAAGGATGCAGATTTTGAAGGCAAATCAAAGAAGTTGATCAGGTAGCCCAATGCTTTTAAGTTTTCAAATTCTTTTCATGGCCATTGTTTTATTTATCATCATGTTGGTCATAGGGCAAGAGACTGTATAAGGAGAAGCAATCAGTCAAAGGAAGATCTCAGTCACATTCAAGAAAAAGGTATGAGAAATATTGTTTGCTTTTGTTGTCATAAGGTTGGCCATATTGTTAAATTATGTCCAAAACAAGTAAAGAGATCTTCAAAGTATGTCAAAGGTTACAGAGCCCTTAAAAGATATGAGAAGAGTCAAATTAAGGTTTGGAGACCTAAAATAGTAAAGGTTGGTCAGGTTGAGTTTAAGAATGAAAATGAACTACTTCCTATAGTAGATAAAGAATCAGATAAGAAGGATTGTGCAGAATCTCTTGTTACATTTGAGCATGAGCTTTGTCAAGATAAGATGGTTGCAAAATTTGAGAAAAAGAAAAACATCATAAATGATAAGTTTAGTAATTCAAAAAGGTTAGACATGCTTAAACAGATTCTAAAATAAAAACACAACAAGATCAAGGAAAAAATAGAGGAGATGTGGGAATATCCTGAGATTTGTTTCTAGGACCCTTTTGTGTGGGGTGTCTCTTCTAGGCTTCAAGGAGACACTTTTAAGAAAAATTGAAGCATGGTGGATGCTTTTGGGTCTTGGCTATGTTGCATGACAAGAAGGTGATTTGATAGATTAATTTGTATATCTTTTGAGTGAATAGATTTTTGAAGAAAATTTTACACCGGTGTTAAGGTTTGAGGCTATTAGAATGATTCTTTCATATGCAGTGTTTTAAATGATTATGGTTATAATAAATTAGAATGTTGGAAAAGAGCTGACAATTTTAGAAAGAAGGAAAAGAATACTCATGCAGATTCAATGAAGAAGGATCAGAGTTTCAAAGCTCCATTCATCAAGAAGAAGGTTCAAACATGTTCATGGCAGAAGAAACAACCTGAAGATTCTATGTTGGTGAAAACAGCTTTGCATGTAAGAAATAAATATCAGCCATGGTTCGTTGATAGCGGATGTTCAAGGCATATGACAAGAGATAAGAGTAAAGTCGATCAATGGTGGCACAGTGAGATTCAGAGATAAAACCACTACCAGGATAGCTGGAAAAGGTACTTTGAGTTTGGATTATGATCGAACCAAGACTAAGAATGTTTTGTATGAAAAAGGTATTAAGCATAATCTATTGAGTGTTAGTCAAATATGTGATCAGGGATATACATTAAAGTTTCATGCAAAAGGTTGTGAGGTTAGAAGAAAATATTCAAATGAGTTGATTGCAGATTCTCAAAGGACAAGTATAGATTTATATGCATTAGCAGATATCTTTTCAAAGGCACAATTTAAGGACACATTCAAATATCTACAAGAAGAGTTGGGAGTAGTTTATTTTACTTCTTGCCATTGATGTTCAGCATCAGTTGAGGGGGAGCTAAGTTTTAGGTCCAGGTAGGCCTTTGCCATTGATGTCAAAGGGGGAGAATAACAGGTACAGGTACAGGTGCAAAAAATAGGTATAGAGAACATGTACAGGTTACTACAATAAGGGGGAGTTACTGTATGTTTTCAGATGACAGTATGTGTAGGTGACAGGATGTGGTAGTTTCAAGATTAAGGTTGCCATCAATGACAAAGGGGGAGATTATTGGAAATATTGTCATTGATGTCAAAGTTTTAGCATTATTGGTGATAAAGGCCGCATTGCATTTAATGTTGTTTGTAATAAATATATCTTGGCTAATATGAGTTAATATTTATTTAATTTTAATGAATATATTTTTGGTTGCATATGAGACAAAAGAAGGGCCCATGGAGAAGTCGAAGAGCCATGGGGTAAACACAAACGAAGGATGGGACACATTTTTCCATGAAGAGTCATCTTGGGGAATACCAAGAGTCACCAAGTGAAGACAAAAGAGTAAGGGTGCAATTTCTCATGAAGGGACACTTTGAGGGATACAAAAAGTCACCAAAGATAAGGACAAAAGTGGGAAGGACGTTTTTGGTCATGAAGGGTCACCACATGACTTTTCAAAGGCTTGAATATGAAGGGTCATCCAAGATTGGCACCATTTTCCATGAGGATTGAAGGGTCACAAAGGGGGAAGGCCAAAGGTCATTTGGAAAGCTATAAATAAAGGCTTCAGAAGCCATTTGTAATAAGAGAGATAGAGGTTGATTTGATATTGTAATATCTAGCTTAGAAGAGCAATTGTGAAAGATGAATATGATTTGTTATATCTAGCTTAGAAGAGCAAAGGTGAGAGAGAGAAAAGAGATGTTGTATTGATCTATCATTTGTTGAGATAGCAACATTGAGAGATAGGTGTGTGGTATACACAAAAGGGTTGGTGCTCACGAATTATTGCTGGGTTGGTGCTCGGCAAAGGGGTTGGTGCTCCTGTGGGTTGGTACTCATGAATAGTAGCTGGGTTGGTGCTCAGCAAAGGGGTGTGGTGCTCTTGTGGGTTGGTGCTCATGAATAGTAGCTAGGGTGGTGCTCGACAAAGGGGTATGGTACTCTTGTAAGCTTGGCTTGCGAATATTGTTTGGTTTTGTGCTCATTCATATACTTGAGATTGTTCTCCATGGTTTTTCCCACATTGGGTTTCCACGTTATATCTGGTGTCTCTCTCTATCTTATGTGGTGTTTATTGTTTGAGTTTTATTGCATATCTTGAATGTTTGATTAAGTTAAATTTGGTTAAAAGAAAGTTTTATAAGATATATGATATATTGATTCACCCCCCCTCTCAGTATATCCCGTGCTTAACAATTGGAAGAATAATTTCAATAGAAGTTTCATTCACAATGTTGTAAGCTTTTGACATGTCATATCTTGTTCAAATCATCATTTCAAAAACTCAGAATAACATCTTTTTATCATAAATTTTTAAAACTGTTAACCACTTTCTTATTACTCTTCAATTTATGACTTTGAAAATAAAACTCACAAAATGCATTTTGATATCTTTGAAACAAAACCTCTAAATTTTAGAGAATCATATATTGCATGCCATCAAATTCTGTATATCAAAAATCTTCAACAAAATAATTTCTTAACATTATACCTAGAATTTTATTATTAAACCACTTTCAAATCATCAAGATTTCTATGAAAATAACCATTTTGAGCTCATTTTTATACCAAAACTTCATGTATTTATGAGACCATAACTTCAAAATTCAAATTGATATGACCAAAATCATCATTGGAATAAACTGAAAATCTAAAATATTGCATATTTCGAAGATAATCTCCATTATTCATCAGAATTGACTTCAAAACTATAGATGAAGAAATTTCATAAAAATCTCATACTGAAAAATATAATATGATAAAACTCAAAATGATAACCAATTTTCCAAAAATTGATACTACAAAATGTTTGTAACTAACCTTATCATGAATAATCTCAAAATTCATTCATGCAAAAGAATTAAAACAAATAATTTATCTTGCAAGAATTTATGAAGAATATCATGCAAATTCAAAAACCATAATTTCCTTTCCATGCGAACCATTTGTAGTGATAAACTATAATCATCTCCTTGATAATTATTCACTTTCTACAATGGTGTATCTATTAATGTTATATCTATAACTATCAAATTTATCCAGGCAGAGTATGGCTTCCATTGTGTGCTTACTCAAAATGACTATAAAAAATGAAAACAAACCTTTTTGTATACCATAACCCACGCATTAACCACTCCTGCTTGCGTGTTTTTATCTAATTGGTTGTATTAATTTGGGACATGTCGTTAGTTGACTGATAAATTGTTTAGTAAGACTTTTAAATTGAGTAATGATCAAAATTCTTACTAAAACACTAACTTGCACAAATCAAATCATGTACAACTACATTAAATCCTTAGACCACCTTTTGATTTTGTTTGAATCTCAAAACATCCATCATGCTTTACATTGAATAGAGTTACCAATTGAGCTGCCAACTTACCAACTTTTCTATTTGACATTAATGATATGAGCCTCAAATTTTAATAATATCAAACATAGTTTAATTTTCAATAGTTCACAAATTAAAAACCACCTCATGTCCATTTCAAAGTCTTCATGTTAGGTCCACAACATTACATTAAACCTAGAACTACTAGATAGTATTTTAGATTATAACCTAGAATCACTTAGGATTATTTAATAATCCTTCAATATAATAGTTTATGTTTGAAATTAAACTAAATTTCATTTATGACACAACTTATATAATGCCAATATTCATACTTGCAATTGAATTTTCAAATGAAACTAACTGAAAACCATTATGTTAAATTCATATAATGCCTTCAATTTTGATAAAATAATAATGAGCATTTATCATTTTCAAACTAAAAACACTGTAGTAATCACTTCAATTGAATGCAATTTGATCCACTTTGTCCATTGAAATCTCAAACATTAGGTAATGACATATATATGCTAATTGTATTCATTTAACCATTAATATTTTTCAAAACCATTGTAATTTAAATATAAATTCATAAACAAATCATTATTAAATTATTTAATTAAAAATATGTGTATTCATAATATTATTAATTGACTTAAGCCCTTGAATGTAGTTTTAGATTTTATGACTAGGTCATCATTATGGTAGATAGGAGTATAAATTTCAAAAAATTGTAAGGGTACAAAAAATAGTCATAACACTAACGACCTTACTAGTCAGTTTTGAATATGAAAGTGAGTAACAATCAAATTTTATACTATAATAAAAAAAAATCTTGAGAATGTGATCCAGGCAAATCATTTTTCAAGTAGTTATGTGTGAATCCCTTAAATAATGATTTTTAATAAAGGATAAGATGTTTGGCTAACGTGACACAAAGAAGAGAATAATATAATAAGTAAGTTCAAGCCGGATACATAAACGAATGCAAAAGCCTCTAATACAATCTCTGAAAAAAATACTTCAACAACTAATTATAATTCAGTATATGTTATTCATGTATAAAGAAAACTGAGCTTATAAAGAATAATATTTCAAAATAACGAAACTTATAGCAATATTATAACATCTTTATATTCTTCTTCCATAACATGAATATTTCATTTGCTTGAGACATGTGTTGATCTTTTAAATATAAAAGGCAAATAACAATAAAAAACAAATAAATAAACCACAAGAAATAACAGAACAAGAACAAAAAAAAAAGTAATAAAATTAAAAAGAAAGCAATAAATCTGAAAGAAAATTAATTGTGAAACAATTTTAAATGAGGGTTATTAATTGAATAATGTAACTAGTTCTCATCAAAATCTTTCAAGTGAAAATCATTATTTTCAAGTACAGTTGCAATATGACAAGGACCAAGCCATAATGAATCAAATTTATGATGTTTACCAGGATTTTCATGAGCTTTATCCCAATATAAAACTAACTCACCAACTTTGAATTTTTTATTACAAATTTTCTTATCAAAAAACTTTTAGTTTTTGTTTAGCTCTTTCTAACTTTTGTAATGTTGTTGTTTTTGATTCATCCAGAGCTATTAAATCATGTAATTTTTGCTCAATCAAATTAGTATCTTCAATAACATATTATAAAGTATTTCTTGCTTAAGAAATATGAAATTCTATTGGTAAAGTGGCTTCAGATCCATTTACCAATATGAAAGGTGAATAACCAAATGCTATCTTGACAATAGTTTTATCAGCCCATAAGGCTTCAAAAAATTTAATATGTTAATCTCGTTTATTTTCACAAACTAACTTTTTTATTATTGAAATCAAATTTTTATTTGTCGACTCAGTTTGATCATTTCCCTAAGGGTAAGATTTAGAAGAATGATTAGATATAATAGAATATTTTTCCAAAAAAATTATAAATTCCTTTGAAATAAATTGAGGACTATTATCAGATATGATTTCATAAAGAACTCCAAATCTAGAGAAACTCTAATTTTTTAGAAATAAAATTACTTCATTTGTTACAAAAATTTCAAGAGCTTTAACCTTAGGTCATTTAATGAATTAATCTATTGTTGTTAAGATATATCTATGACCAGTTGATGAAGGAGGTTGTATATCTGAAATAAAATCAATATCCCATTTCATGAATGGTTTTTCAGGTATCATAGAATTTAAAAGCATTGTAGTTAACTTATATCTATAAACAAATAATTGGCATGGCATACAAGAATGAACTGAATTATAAGCATCTTGAACTAATGTAGACCAATAATAACATACTCATAAAATCTTATAAGCAGTGATTTTTATAGCATAATGTCCACTACAATTTTTTTCATGACAACCTCTAAGAACTTTTTGGGTTTGGTCATGTGTAAGGCACCTTAATAAAACACTATCTCTATTTCGATAAAATAAGAAATTTTTTAATACAAAAATTTTAAGATCTTAAGCGTAAAGAATGTCTTTGTTTTTTATCAAAATTATCAAGACAACCTTGATTTTGAAAATAGAATACTAAGTCATGATACCAATCATCTTTGAAAAGCATACAGTCGTATACATCTTGACCCAAGTTCAGTTGAGAGTAAACAGTAATAAGACTCCATATGAACTATGGTATGGAAAGCCTACTTCCGTCAAGTACTCCAGAGTCTTTGATAACAAATGTTATATTCAAAGGAAGTATAAAAAGCTAAGAAGTTTTGAATCAAGGTGTGATGAAGGAATATTTCTTAGTTATTCTACTCATAGCAAAGCTTATGTCTACTATAATAAAAGACTTCATAAGCTAGTAGAGAGCATTCATGTTAAAGTTGAAGAGAATCTTGATGAAGTGATTGACCCTGTAAAGGAGATCAGTATTGAGGAGATGAAAGAAGAAGAGGAGGATGAAATGTCAGATAATGAAGAAGAGTTAAAGACAAATGAAAAGATGCCTCACAGGTTTGTTCAAAAGGATCATCCTAAGGAGCAGATCATTAGAGACATGCAAGAAAAAGTCCAAACAAGGAGAAGGGTAGCAATGAGCAAAGAACAGGTAAGTTTTGATTTATTATCTAAAATTGATCCCAAAAACTATGCTAAGGCCAGTAAAGATGAGAATTGGCAAAAGGCCATAGATGACAAACTAAGTCAAATAGAAAAGAATAAAACTTGGTAGCTAGTTCCAAGACACACAGACAAGAATGTCATAGGCACAAAATGGGTCTTTAAAAACAAGTCAAATGAAGATGGAGTTGTTGTGAGAAACAAAGCTAGACTTGTGTGCAAAGAATATGCTCAGGTAGAAGGAATAGACTTTGAGGAGACATTTGCCCCAGTGGCAAGATTGGAAGCCATCAGAATTTTTTTAGCATTCTTAGTCTTTAATAAGTTTAAAGTCTATCAAATGGATGTTAAGTCAGCTTTATTGAATAGAACCTTGGAAGAAGCAGTCTTTATTGAACAACCTGAAGGTTTTCAGCTGACAGATGAAGAAGACTATGTGTGCAAACTGAAGAAAGCACTATATGGTCTAAAACAAGAACCTAGAGCATGGTATTCAAGGTTGGATCAATATTTTTAGCAACAAGGTTTTATCAAAGGATGTATAGACAGTAACGTGTATGTTAAGTCTAAAAATAGACATATGTTGATCATAATTGTCTATGTTGATGACATCATTTTTGGTGGTAGCAACAATAATATGTGCAAAGAGTTTATAAATCAAATGAAAAAGGAGTTTTAAATGTCCATGCTTGGAGAACTTTCATTTTTTCTTGGCCTACAAGTTACACAATCCAAAGAAGGGATATTTACATCTCAGACCAAGTATGCGAAGGAGATGCTCAAGAAATTTGGTATGAAAGATAGCAGACCAGTTAGCACTCCCATGATAACTTGATGTAAATTGAGCAAAGGTGATGAATCACCTAAAGTGAATCATATAATGTATAGGTCAATGATTGGTAGTTTCTTATATCTTACTACTACAAGACCAGACATTATGCAAGCTTTATGCATGGTTTCCAGATTCCAAGCTACTCCAAAAGAAACACATGTAAATGCAGTAAATAGAATCTTCAGATATATCGAAAGTATAGTAGACTATGGTTTATGGTACCCTTCAAGTGATTATTTCACTTTGTTAGCATACATAGACGTTGATTGGGTTGGAAGCACAGATGATAGAATGAGCACTAGTGGTGATGCTTTCTTCCTAGGTAATAGACTTGTCTCATGGCTAAGCAAAAAACAAGAGTCGATTACTCTATCTATAGCAAAAGCAAAATATGTTGCATCAGTGGCATGTTGCACACAAGTGTTGTGGATGAAACAAACACTAAAAGACATGGAGGAGGAGTTCAAAGGACCAATTCACATTCTATGTGACAATTCAAGTGCCATAAATATATCCAAGAATCCAGTGATGCATTCTAAGACAAAGCATATATCAATTAAGTATCATTTTTTAAAAGATAAGGTTGTTAATCAAGAGGTTACATTAAAATATGTACCAACACAAGATCAAATTGTAGATATATTCACTAAACCTCTATCTAAGGACCAATTTGAATATCTGAGATAGCGGTTGGGAGTAGTGGCTCCCACACCACATCACTAATTTCTAGTGATAGGGCATGAATCCAGGGGGAGTACTGAAGAAACATTATTAACTCCTAGATTAAGAGAAAAGGCATCCTATTGAGAAAGCTATAGTCCCTTTGCTATTTGATGACAAAGGAGGTGACAAAGGGGAGATAATGTACCAGTGCCTAAGGGGGATTTCCTCACAAAGTATTCTTGCATGTCAGGTCCAAGGATTAAAAATAACCAAGATACCAAGAAAGGAGAAAATGGTTGACAGATTATGGCAGAGACTCTTTGTCATTAATGTCAAAGGGGGAGAAAGTAAAATGGAGATAAAAGAGTTAAGGCATTCTAATGATGAGTGATGAGTTGTCGTCAATGACAAAGGGGGAGATTGTTGGACATAGTCATTGAGGTCTGAAGAATTGTCATTGATGTCAAAGGTAGCATGTGTCATCATGCATTAATGTCAAAGGTTGAGTTGAACAACTTCTAGTGTAAATCGGGTTTGTGAAGTGCTTTTATTTATAAAATAAGTAAAGCAATGCAGAGAACCCAACTTGGTCTTGCAGTGCAAATCGGGTTTGTGAAGTGATTTTACTTATAAAATAAGTAAATCAATCTCATGAACCTGAATGGGTCTGGGTGAGTAAACCAAGTTTCCAAAACAACTTTGTTCAATTTCATAAGCTATGTAGTCTCAAGAACCTAAATGGGTCTAGTGGAGTTGATCAAGTTTTCAGAATGACTTAATTACTTTCATCTCTATAAGTTAAGCAATATGGAGAACCCAAAATGGTCTTGAAATAATTCTTTTGGAAAAATGGTTGTCTTTTTCAAAAAAAATATCTTGAACAAAAATTTTGAAGGGGTCAGTGCAAAAAGTCTGAAGGGCAAGTGGACCAGAACAAAGTTTTAGAAGAGTAAGTGGACCATTCCAAAAATGTTGAAGGGATCTTTTCAATAAGTCTGAAGGGTAAGTGGACCATTTCAAAAATCCAAAGGGATCATTTCAAGAAATACGAAGGGCAAGTTGACCATTCAAAAATTCTAAAAGGATTATTTTAAAAAGTCTGAAGTGTATGAGGACCATTCAAAACTTTCGAAGGGACTGTTACAAAAACCTGAGGGGTATGTGGACACTTGCAAAGTTTTTGAAAGATCCTTGTGAATAACTCCAAAGGGTATATGCCAAAAGTTCTGAAGGACATTTCGTCAAGGAAGTTACACTGAAGCATTTTGTTAGGAAAATTGTCTCGAAGCATTTTATTAGGAAAATTATCTGAGATAAAAAAAACTCGAAATAATTGTTTTGAAGGATATGCTTTGAAGGTTATGTGCCACAAACAAAAATTCCAAAGGATTATTACAAGTCTTTGAAGGATAATTCGGAGAAGGATCAAGGCAAGTTAAAATTCAAGCAAGTCTGAAGAGATCAAAGGAGTGAAAGCATCTCAAAGATGCTAAAGAAAATGAGATGAGGTCAACATGTTGAAGTTTAATGATCAAAGCTAAGATAAATATTGTGCCTCTTCAGAGATCGAATGGCACATAGAAAGCTTGATTAGAAAGATCTAATGAAGTGAAGTGGAGTCAGAGAAGAAAAGTGACTCATGGTTAACAGCACAATAGAAGGCTAAAGAATGAGCATATCTGAGATAATTGAATGAAGCAAAAGCTTTCATGAATGTAGTGGAAAGCGAGATGAAATCAAATCTGCCAAAGGTTAATGTCTAACTTGGTTAAGTCATGTATCTTTAAGAACCTGACGAAGTAAGTTGACTTAAAAAGTCTAGCACGATGGTTGAAGGAATTTTAAAAGTTCTTCTTGTAAAAATGGTTATTCTTTTTAGTCAACTATATATTTCAAATGATGTAAAAAAAGTGATGTGATGCAAAATTCCAAAGTGATGAAGAGCAGGGAAGACAAACAATCATAATCATTTTTTGGAATGAGAGGAGTTTGAGCTATAGGTGCAGAAATAAGAAACTCGTTTGAGCATGGAGGAGTAGTGTCAAATTAGAGAATATCTAAGTGTCAAATAGATAAATTTAGACATAGAGAAAGGGTACATGAAGAGTGAAGGATACATGAAAGTGTGTTGAAGTAGAAATGAGTAGTTGTAGATTGGACCTGTAATAAAGAATAGAGACTTGGATTCTTTTATGAATCTGATTCATTAACTTGAATTATAATTCAAGTATTTGATTGGTTGGTGCCTTCGGACTGAACTAGGTTGGTGCTTAGTATAGGGGGTGGGTGCTTCCGTAGAGTTGGTGTTCTTAAAGTTAGGGGATTGGTGTCTCCTTGGGATGGGTGTCTTTAAATGTAACTAGTGAGGTTCAGTCAGTGAGACAAACTTTATGAGGCTGGATTAGAATAATAGATTCTAGCAACATTCTCACTATGGTTTTTCCCTTTCAATTTCTATGTATAAATCAGGTATTATGTGTTGTGCTTCTATGCATGTGATATATTTCTTTAATTTGTTTAAGTTTTCATTTTTTTAACATTCATATTGAAAGTTGTAAGTAACCAAGTTTTGAGATCTACTGATTCACCCCCCCTCTCAGTAGATAGGTGTGTTCAATAATATGATAGGTATTAATACACAAAGGAAGTATGGTCAAAGTGTTCCTATTCATCTCATTCAGAATGTGAGAGAGTCACTGCAGCTGATTAAGAAAGAGTGGACACCTATCGAAAGAGAAAATTGGCAAAGATTCACTAGTGACATGATAAACATAGGTGTCCTAATTCAATGCATAGAAGACAAGTTAATAGTTAATTAAAGATAGTAAGTTTAGTGTTATCAGCCTCATGTGCCTTCTCATATACCACCTTATCCCCCTTTTTTTCCACCCATTCTTCCTCAAAATATCGAGTCAAGTGAGTTTCAAAGCATCCCAAGTCTTTCACATACCCCTCAAGCCTTCCCATCATGGAAATAAATCTAAGAGAACATCCAAAAGAGGAAATAGGTTATTATTGAAGGGTCCAGGATTAAGACAAATTAGAATTGGAGAGTTTGATTGTTACTTGGAGGGAAACTAATTAGGCTATATTGGTGCAAAACTCCATTCCCCTTCTTCAAGAACCCCCCAAAAGGTCCTTTAAGATTCCAAATTGGAATCAAGTGGTGAAGTCATGGGATAAACAAAGTGAAACAAGTCTATACTGGGGAATTGGGATCAAAGAATAACCTAAATCTATTCAAGCCCCACCCATCCCTCATTAAGATCCTAAAGCCTTCCCATCTTGGAAATCAATTTAATAAGGAATCCAAGGCAAAAAAGAAATCCTTTTTGAGACACGTGAAAAACCTAAGACTCTACCATCTTGGAAATAAACTCAAAAGAGCATTTAAATGAAAAAGGAAGTCCTTGTGGAGAAATTTGAAATCCAAAAGGTTTCAAAGCTTGAGGGATTCATTGGTGAATGGAGGGAAGAAAGGGACAAGCTCATTGATCATGAGAACTCAAAACTTGTTGGTGAAGTTGAGCAGTCCTTCCTTAAGGGAAACATTTAAATTACAATTGTAAAACACTCAAAAGAAGGCTATGAAGAAGATACTTCAAGTGTATATGATGAATAAGTCATCATTGGAACACCACTTGGTTAATAGGGATGCAAATTAATCTTTAAAGATGAGGAGAAGGCAAGCCTTAATGAGTTAACAATATTAGAATCATAGGCAGGATTTCAAAGTGCCATCAATGACCAAATGGATCAGTCACATCGGCATGTGTATGATGGTGATTCGTAGGTTTAGGATGATCATATAATAGTAGGTGAGATGGTAACCAAGTATGAATAATTTAAGGAGGTAAATTTCTACTTTGAACCTCCTTGTTTCCCTCAAGCTAATGAGCCTCTCCCTTGTTGCAAATAGAAGTTTAATTTGCTACTAGAGGACTAAATTTATGTACAAGCTAATGAAAGGAAGTTTGAATATTTGTTTAAGGTGATTGGATTATGCTTCACTCTTATACAAGAAGGGTATAGGCTGATCAAAACAGAAGAAGGCAGCTTTGGAAAGCAAGTTAATGTGAAATAAAGAGCTAATTCCTCAATTCCAACATTCCAAGAGGTAGTTCCACTTAATGATGACTTGTTAATGTTCTTAAGGAAGGATATCAACCTCTCAATAAATTTTTAGACCTTTGTTCACTCTTGGAAAAGGAAAACTAGCTCCATTGGTCTAAATATCTCATGAAGCAAGGTGTGTTTCTCCTTGAAGCCAAACCTATAAGCATGCCACAACATCTATCTCAGATTGTTTAATTTTATCAAGAGTAACCTATTGATGAGACATAAATAACATTGTTTATTCTAAGTAGCCAAGCTTGGGAAAAGTATGAATTTATTTTTGACTCACATAGTCAATTCATGAACAAGGGAACAAAGCAAGAAGGTTTGATTGCTAGTCATGGAAATCATGAGTATACCAACATCTCCAAATGCAGGTGGAAGCTTCTCACTCCATGAACAATACCTAATTAGATTCCACTTAGTATATGACAATCTAATTTCATGGGGGCATGGTAGTCTCAAGAGCTTCCCATTTGATCCTGGAGGAAGAAAATATGTTGAGGTTAGTTGTGTATAGTAGATTGTTTATGTTTTGTTTTACCTAAGTGTTTGTTAGCATAAGTGTGTTATTTTGTTTTGTCTTGTTGCTTGTTGTGTGTGTTGTTTTGGTTTTTATTTATATTTTGGTTGTGTTGGTGAGGTAATCAACTATATTGTATTTTTTTTAAGATCTTGCAATCAAAGGTCAAAGTTCTATATCAGTTAGTAGTTGAGTGCAAATGACTCCATTACCCTATAGAATGATAAGGTTACTAGTCTATTAGCATTGTTAAGTTGCTACCCCTATAAATCACCAAATTGTTGACCATTTTTATCCCCCAGGTCAAAAATGTCAACCCTTATAATTTTAAACTTCTTTCATAGGGCTTCCTAACTTTTTTGATAGCCATCCTTGTCTTGCAATGTTCTTCAAATGGTCACTAGAAACCTTGTTTAGCATTGTTTAAGGTTTTGAATTCCAAATGTGTTTCTAGAGTCATCAAGGTTAGTTTAGAGAGTCTTAGGATTGTGTCATGATGTGTTAAAATGATGTAATATTTCTCAATTCTTCCCATTTCTTTATTACCTTGTTGAAGAATCTTAAGCCTTGTTTGAGGAAGTTAAGGTAACTTTGTATGTTTTAAGGTTTTTAGAGAGGTTAAGGTTTCATTTGTAGTCAATTTAAACCTTTTAAAAGCCTCATATTTGCATGGGTGTTTAAATACAATGGTTAAAATGTCATTTTAAGTCAAAGGTGGTCTTACAAATCTTTATGTTCACCTCATAGAGCCATTAAACATGCATTAGTTTCCTTTATAATGCATTCCAAGGTTTACCAAGTCACTCCTTGAGCCAATATGAAGTCTTGTACATAAATTTGTAATTATAAATAATATAAAAAGGATATATAATGTGTATATATGTTAGTAATGTCAGTACCTATCATATCATAGTCAATTTTTATAGGTTCAACATACAAGAGAGTGAATCACTCTTTTCTAGGAAGTTTTAGGCACTTGTACGAGCATGAAGAGCCCATCCTCAAGTGTAAATTCATGTAGGGGTGTCTCTTCACCTCACTTATATAAATTTCATTCTCAACAAGCTTTAAAAATCCAAAAAGGGTAGCAAGTGTACCAAAACCTCCATCGAGCTCTTGGCAGACTCATAAGGGGCAATTTCACATGCTTGGTCCGTATGGAGGAGATATAGTGGTGACCTAAGATCATATCCAAAGGTGGAGACCCTAATTTAATTTCAATATATGGCATTGGTTGTCATTTTTATCTCTTCTCCTTTATAAACAATTATTAAGACTTGAGGGTGCTTTTAAACCCTAGTTAAACCTTTGAGGGTCACTTTTGGGTAGTAAGCATGCAAGTTTGATCTCATTGATGAAAAATGAGAATGATGGAGGATTTAAAAGGATATTACCAACCTTTTCACACCCTCTTATACCACCATAAAATCACATTTTGGTCTATGGATGAGCTAAAAGTCTTCATGACATGAATTTGTAGGTTAGACAAATTTCTTGTGAGATACGAGTTATTGCCACATAAGTAAGGTTGAAGGAAAGCATAAATAGGGTTTGGAGCCTCTAATTATACAAATGACTTCATACACACCATCCCCAAGCCAAAATCCATGTATATGAAGGAGCACAATGCCCATTTACAATTAAGAGTAATGTTGATTCATTATTTTATCTTATGAAGCCTTTAATGTTGATAAAGTGAAACCAAGTGTTTGAGGTATATTTTTAAATATATCTCCATGGTGTTAGAATTGTCCCAATCCAACTCAATCTCCAAACCCCACTTAACCATACATGATTAAGACAATATTTGAGCAAGACTGTCATGCACCTATAAGCCATATGGAGACCTACATGTCTACATAAGCCATAAGAGGAAAGGTTTGTTATTCAAGTTTGATCATTAGTTTTAAGGGTGAATCAAATTATAATAAAGCATGATAGGAGTGTCTACCTTGAACAAATCCAATATGGTTTTCAGTAAAATAAGATAAGGGTCACCCTCAAGCCTTGATGGGGTGACACTCTTAAAAACTATGACCTACATGCCTATCATAGGCCTACATAAAGGAAGGACTAATATTGTGTGGTTTTTAAAAAGGTATAAGGTTTTTAGAGGATAAATAAGAAAATAAATAATCTCTTTATATATATCAAAATCACTAAATGTCAAGATACCTATCCTAGAGGATCTAATCCCAATAATACAACCAAGAAACCAAAAGATCACCTATAACCAAGGGGCAGTTTAGCCTAAATATGAGAAAGTTGTAGAGTTTATTCTTATGCATAAGGATATAAAAGTGTATTTGGTGGTGAAATATCATAATAAACATAATAATTATGTTTGGGTATCTAAGAAAGAGAAGAATCATCCAAGAGGAGGCATTATCAAGCCTAACCAAGTGACAGGCCTAGTAGATTGGTTACAAGGCTACAAGTGTAAGTTCAAAGAAAAACATGTATGTTATAGATTGAGTTGAATAAATAAGTTTGTCTCAAGGAAATAATACAACATGAATATCTTCACACATAGACATGGTGAGAAAATTCAATAAAGTGGACAAGAAATGTATTTAGGCCTAAAAGGCTTAAATGGTCATACATAGGTTGTATATCAAGACTAAAAGAAACTTGCACACTTTAGAGGTGTATTGAGGATGTTTGATGGATCCAATACCTTAGAATATGGAGAAGTCTTTGGAAGAGATATACACAAATTTTAAACTCATTGAAATGAGGGGAAAGTGCTTAAAGAGATAGTTAGGGTTAGACTAATCTAATGACTTACAAACCCTCTTAACATTGAATCAAGTAACAAAGCTTATTTTGAAGGCAACGTTCCATTGTAAATGATTGAGAGATAATATAAAAGTTTTCCCAGACCTATGGGGAACCTTCATATCCAATTAAATGCAGTTTTGAGGCTTTTAAGGCCTAAAAGACCTTTCTTAGTCTTCACACATAGTCTGCATAATCCGAGAGACATTTTCTTCTACTTAGAACTGTACAGAGGAGATGCATGGGAGATTAATATTATAGGTAATTTTAGGGGACTTTTTATACTTGTACTTTGTGACATTAATTCATAAATTAGATCCTTGGGCTTTATGAATCATTGTTAAGATGTTAAATAGGTATCAAGCTACCAAGAAGACTAGAAATGACCCGATGGGAGAAATGGAGCCTCTAAGTGCCTTAAATGGGCTATTTTGACATTTTAATTGATTTAATAGTCACAAAAAACTCTCTTTTATCTTTGATGAACCAAAATTATAGTATGTGTGAAGGGTACAGTGTACAAAATAAGCCCAAAAACTTAATTACATACCTATTTATGAGTGTGCAAGGTGGTGGTAAGCCCTCATATTAGGTAGAGAAGCTTTGAAATACTATTGAAAGGTCATATAACCCCATATTCACCTTTAGGTATATCATAAGAGGGTATATGATCTATTCAAGTCACCAATTTGGGTCAAAAAGGGTGATTATACTACTTTGTTGTTAAGGAAGCCTAACTGCAGACCTATGGAATAATCTTATAGATCCTCCTTTCAAGGTATTGAGTTGTATTATGATGGTACAAGAATTCAAAAACCATAATAAAGCATTGGAACCTATTAAATCCTTCAAAAATCAATCTAATTACCTCTTGAGCATGAGTATACACCCAAGTTAGTGTTTTGGCCATTTCTTGGTTCACCCATCTATACAAGGTTTCAAACCCTCAAATTTGACATGGAGCATGATTAGGAGGTCCTAAAAGTGAATCAATTTTTTTTTTTTTAGTTTCACTCATGCGAGAGATGTGTAGATCCAAATCTCAATTTTTTAGGCCTAGAGACCTAATTTAGGGCTAATTAAGAAAATAACAAGTGGACCAAGCATACTTGTATTGAGTGTTTAGTCATGGAATTTTACACAGAGTAGAAAGAGCCAAATGTATTCTCAAATATATGTTTTGTTTTATAGGATCATCTGTATAGTGTTTCATATGAGGATCTTCACATGTTTTGAGGGCTACAAGGAATTGAAGGTAAATATGGGACTTAGGTGTGAAATGGAGTGTTAGAGAGTATTTGAGGCACCCAAGGGGGTTAATTCAAGTTTGTTAAAGAAGAGAGAGGTTCCTCATGGAGAGTGGTTGCATTCATGAATATAGAAGCAAGATTTGAGACATTTGAGCAAAAGAGAGCTAGAGAGGATTGTGAGTTTTTGAGAATAAAAAAAGTTGTGACCCTTTGAGAATAAAAGAACATTACGAAAACTATAGAAGAGTGGTATGGAACATGTGTATAGATTATATCCCACCATTAGACCATACACCACTACTAAATGTCAACTTTGTTAGTTTGATTGGTATCGGGATAGACCACATGATATATTATAAACTTTATTGATCAAATGAATGATCACACTCCCTCCTAATTCACTTATCATGAACATCAAGATAATGAGTGTTTTACACTTGAGAAAAATATTATATAGTTAGTCAATTGTGTAATCATTGCATATCAAAAAGACATATCTATACCTATCTATGTACTTTTACTAGAGGCTCGTCTAAGAGGGTCAAGATATCCCATATTGCTCCTTGTGAGGAACACATGGTCCGTCGGCCTTCATAAAATATGACCACTAGTAGAGATCCTTCTCTTAGGACTGATCACTCCCACACTGATCCTACTAAGAAACCATCAGTCGATTAGGTCCTTCATAAAGAGACACAGGGAGAAGATAAATCTACATTAAATATATGGATACCTAAACAAATACATATAGATTCACAAGACAATTCTAAAGATACTTGAAAGATGATTACAAAAGTACAATCAATAGTCCCATTACTACATGACCATTACAGTCATGCTTTCTTATTTCCATCTGGATTTCATTGTATACAATAATTTCTTTATTGCTAATATAATACATGAATTTCAAAAATGAACATACTTGTTACATAATTTACCAAATCCTAACATACACCACAACAAAAAATGTAATTAAAAACTATATAATAGCCAACAAAGAGTTAAACAATGTAAATTCATTTGAAACCAAAAAAAACCATGTGAGTAATGTCATATACATATAAGTCTATATAATGTTTATAAAAATAAGCACATCAATAATATGTTGTGGGAATATCCCCAATTGTGTATTCCTCATTGCTATCAATATCCACAAATCTAACACCTCTCAATGTAGATGCACTAGAATCTAACTGAGGCTCATGTGCATGTGATAGCACATGTACTCTCCTCAAAAACACCTAACCATTACATAGTATCCTCATGCTCCCATCATAAAGTTTCATAATGATAAATCAAAGTCTACATAATCTTAGTGGCACTTCGCTATGGGATGTCACACATATCTAGTTTAGCACATAACTCTTCATACTCAATGGCCACAATATGGTATGATACCACAAATCTTATAATAGGATTAAATATCAGTGCATGCACACTTGTAATTTCAATGACCTTCTGAATAAATCCATCTCTAGCTACATCTATGATACATTGTGTGAGAGGTCTTGTATCACCTGATCCACCGTCATTGCACACTCTTAGTTACCTACAGACATTCAAGATATGATATAGTTAGCTAGATATATGAAATCAATTACTTTACCTACTATTATAACCAAATCAAATGTAAAACTTAAAACTATAGTACTCAAATGGGGCCCTAATGGCCACCTCATCCACTAGTGTTGGTCTCGCAAGAACATCATCACCCACCTATCTCTCCTCTTGCACCAACATATGTTGTAGGAATGACACCTAGGGGCAACTATAATAGTAAACAATAATGGCCATTAGGATTCAACCCACTAATACACATAGACATTTGTGCATCCTACATCATCTCCCTTAACCAGGGGAATGGTAGGATCTCATTCATCAATTGGATGTGGGGCTAGATCTATAACCATAGGTGTCAGCCTATCATGGGGCCTATGCCCACTCCATATTATATGATTCCATAAGTAGGGCACTAAGGGCACTCCCTAATCTATACTAAACTATTTTAAAACTTAGTCATACTGAAAAAACTCATAAACACCAAGAAACTGATCAACCAACCACATACTGATATGGACCCTTTATAACTATGTTCATCCTCGAGCCATCCAACAAAAGTCTTGTAAGGATGCCATACAATCTGATTTGGAGTTAACATATCCTAATTAAGATGGTACTCTATCATGGTATGAAGTCTACCATGTGGAAATATCCATCACTCTGCAAACATATTTGGATGAGCCCATCTAGGTAGGGGACCACCAACTGGTCATACCATTGTAATATTATCATAAGCCATTTTAATATTATCATAAGCCCAAACATGTTGTAAAATTTATACTTCCAGTACCTCCACCATGGAAATCTAATGTAAACCTAAGATCCCTATATAAGTGGGCTAATATAGTGCAGCCCCATAAATACCTAGTCTGGTCAAGCTCAATATGATGCACTATCTGGTACAACTAAAATAAAATATCAATTGTACCACCCTCCACAACCATAAATGATACCAGTAAATGCAAATAAAATTTTGGAAGCATGGAAAATCACCTCTAATAATACTATCAAACTAAATCATCTAATCAAATCTACATCTAGAGCTTGTTGACTAGTGAAATATATGTGGGAATGTTGAACATAACCTTGACCACCATCTCTAGTAACCTAGACTCTCTCACCTCTAGTCAAAAGCCAAAAAATCTAATACACTTCCTCTAAAGTGACTATCATCTCACCTATGGGAAGCCAAAATATACATGTATATGGGTTCCACCTCTTGGCTAGGGATGTGACGAGGCAGATATAATATATAATCTATCCCAAATGGGTCACATGATCCAACCCTGCCTAATCAATGACAGCCCAGTCGATCGCATCTAAACCCAACTCTGCTAAGGTAAATAATGTTGCCCATGCCAGAACTCTCAAATATGTATATCCTTTTATAATTAATAATATAACAATAAAAAAACATTAATAATTATATTTAATGCAAAAAGAATAGAAATAAAATTTAATTATATAAAAAATAATAGGATATTATCATTGGATGTTAGTGTCCACATAGGATAGAAGCATTGAATGCTAATGTTCACGTCAAACAGAAACATCATATGCTTGCATTTGATGTTAGACACTATTGTCATGTTACTGATACAAGCATCCTGGACATCGATTCAATCATCTACCATCCCATGAAAAATCCCAAAATAACACACAAAATGAAAAATTTACCAAATTTTCAAATTACCAGTGAAATCATAATCAAACCTGCTTACTAGCTCAAAAAAATGGTGACTATCTAAGGCACTCTGAAGCACATCAAATTGAAGTAGGTGAGGGGCTCTTCCATGTGGCATGGTGTTTCTCTAACTCAGAGCTCATATTTTCAAAAAAATTCAAAATTCAAATGATTTCAAATTTCTATTAAAATGCACCTAATATACCACTTTTACACAAACTTCAAACATGCATATCTTCAACCTCGGTTGTCTAAATTTAAAATCTCATGTTGCATTAGGATCTAGATAATGAGCTCTTCCATATTATGCCAAATTTATAAATTTTAAAACCTTGATAAAATTGTCTAATTTTTTTTTGATACACACATATATTATGATAGATTCCAAATACTACTAAAAATAATGTTACAAATTATTATCCACGTGACTTTCAAAATAATATCAAGTAAATTTATCAAGCACATTATCGGTTTTCCTTTTATGAGGAGTCAAATAGTAGGTACTATATCACCTCCTCCCAATTGGGGAGGGAATATTATTAAGGGCATAGTTATAAAAATGTTCTACATAATAGACTATAGTTTGCACTTTCTCTAGATTCAGTGGTGGCATGCTCTGGAAGCATGTTCTACACACCTATTCAGCATCTTAAATTACAGTGGGGGCATGTTTTGGAAACATGTCCTCCACATTGATGGTTATTTAATTTTTTATGTTTCTCCACACATAGTGGGGGCATGTTGTGGAAGCATTTCTCCACACTTACACAGTTTCCAAATTGGCAAATATACATAGTATGTGATTCAGATTCACAATTGTGGCAAAATTCTATACTTTGGTACCATTTGTTAAACACAATTTTAGCATGAGACATACCCAAGGTGCATATGCTATGCAATGTGTGCCTAATATTTCAAAATTTAAATCAGCTTCATATTTTAGAAACTATTTTATGGACTATTACTACATAACAAACTTTTGCATACTAATACCTTGGTCAAACTTTCACAGATAGTGTTGAGCCTTACTCGTCTATAGCAGTTGGCTCTTCTCTTTGGTGTGATTAGAGGGATTAAAACATCTGGTATCACTAAGTTTTTTGGGTGAACTTTATTACATCACTCACCCTATATCGAGCTATACATATACATATTGTTTGCTTTCGAGTTGTGATGATCAAGAAATGATACTCTCAATGGCCAGAGCCCCATTCTTCTTATTTTGGATTGGAGGCATGATCACCTCCAAACTCTCCCTACTCTAATTAATGCACCACCATGGTGCAACACACTTGACCACTTGTAATCTCACTCATCTTCTTGGCCAAAAGATGGATGAGGTTACAATCCCTCTATCTACTTCTCTAGTTTCCAACACTCTAGAACCATTTATTACATGACTATTTTATCCATGCTCTTTCTTAATGATACTTTTTATTATTTCTTACATACATATCATATACATTTATTTAATTTTTGGCATATTCTTGGTTGTAGATAATGTTCAAAATAAAAGATTGAAGAAAAACTCAAACAAAGACAAGGTGTGTTGCCCACACCATGGTATGCATTTTCTTTTCCTTTAAAATAATTATTCTAGTTTTTCTTACATTACTAGATTAAAGGGGGGAAATATAGATGCCCATTTTGGTACAAGTACACATATTTATATTTTCCTTGCCTTTTCACTAAGAATTAGACATCTAGTGATGTGGTCTCTTATGGACCTCTTCAATTCCATCTTATTTCACTTGATTTACCTTCTCATTGGGCTTGTGTGTTATGTTTTTTAATCTTCATCCAATGTATGATATGGACCCCTACTTGTTCCTAATTTTTGTATGTTTTTATCCCCTTAGACACTTGTATCCATTGAGGATGCTAGTGTCAATGTTAGTGTCCAACTTTGATGCAACTGTTCAAGCTTATCTCTTTATCTTTTTTTCATATCTTTCACTTTTTGACCATTTTGTTAACCCTCTTTTCCCATCCTATGGTTGACTCTTCACATGTCACTAGGTTTTAATTCAAAGTCAAAAGGTTCCTATATATACAAAGGTTATAATCTAATTAACACACTTAATAATTTGATAAATCAGCTCTCTAATTAGAAAGTACTATTTATTTCAAGCTATCAAATTGTAGCATGATACTGGATGAAATATTTGAAGTATTCAAAAGGTCAAATATACTATTGCATCACTTGTACCAAGGGTTACTAGGAGAAAAATCATAAAGTCACACTACTATAATTCCACACACATGCATAGGAAAGAGAACTGCATGCGAGTTTGAGGCCCTCTTAGGAGTATTAGCTATGTAGGCAACACTAAGCAACAAATGGGGTTGTTAGGGCTAGCTCGAATCATGTTACTAACCCCTTTTTCCCATGTTGTAAGAGGTAAAATTCAAAGGAATTGTGGCTTATTATTATCTAGATCTAGCACACAAGAAGACACATCAAGTGATGTAAAATAGTTACACAAGTCATAGTGCAAGCTTGATATAAATTTGAACCATTCTTGTATATATCCTTACTAGACACTTGCATTATAATTAGACCCAAGCAGTGACATTATTATCCCTAGTCGACATAACTATCTAGTAAACAAAAATAGTTAGAATATAAAATAAACAAGGTTAATATCTTTAAGGCATCCCTGTGATGATTTACTGATCACTGCCATAGTCTAGAACATAATAACAAAAAAGATATGCTCTTTTTTATCCCTTAGTTACTTGGTATTTTTTATATTTATTGCACATGCCTAAATGAGATATACTATCAAAATGTTGTATTATATTACTAAAATATGAATAGTACTTTATTGCATTCAAATAGCTTTATTGCTTGTATGTTTCTCTTATGAATCCAAAAATATTAAAACATTATCACATATTTTATTTTTTTAAATTCCTCATCTAGTTACATTACATGTCCAAATTTCCTATCTTTTATCACATCTTTTATTTTACTATATTTTTAAATCTAATTGCAACACATGTCACATGTTTACCACATTCTCATTTTTCACCTTGTCCTTAATTATTTCATTTTAGGACACATCAATGCTCACATTTTTCAAATTAAAGAGTGAAAACATATGTATCGCATAACATCATGCTACAATATAAATCAATACCAAATCCAACCACAAAGACACAATACTATTGTATGTAATATTTTAGAGCCAAATGTCATAAATATATATAGTTTTTTACATCAGATTACAACCAATCTCGTATTATAAAATCTCATTAACTACCTACACCCATACTAGGGCAAGCAACTACACTCTATGAGGACATATCCTCTTTAAGAAATCAAGCCTGAGATTTCCCTATAGAATGTAATCCATGTACCTCTCCTTGTGTCACAAACATTGATGTCTCTAACTCAAAAATGCATGCATTCTTAACATGCTCTCCCAATTGTGACATTATTGGTATAAATATGTGTTGTCTACTCCCTTGTAAGGGCTTTTTGGGTGTCATTAACATAACACATCAAAGGATCACCCTTGAACATAGTGACTACTTTAGAATAAGAACCTCAATCCTACCTCTACTACTATAATGCACACACAACATCTCCAACAAGCTTAAATACTCCCACATTTCCTCTAACTGATTGTGCCATGGGATACTACATCGCCATAGTGTCATAGAGTGGCAACATCACATCCAATATCTCATGGTGTATTGTATCAATCAAGGAGCACCACTCTGCTATGATATCTACGAAATAAACACACATAAAAATAACATTACTCACATTATGTGGTTTGTACACTAGTTTGATATTCCATAATAAGCTTCAAAAACACATATCTTATGACTTATAGCTCAAAAAATGATTAGAAGATGACTCTTCTAGGCTATTTACAAATATAAAACGTATATTAAAAAGTGTTAGGATGTTTCTTATTGTACCCTCCAAGAGTTATACCAATGTTTTGTTCACAACCTTGGTATTCCCATCATTTTATGGGTTAAAAGTGGTAGACAGTTTCAACCTAGTATCCATCTTCTCCTGTAATGTGTCCTAAAACTTCCCACAAAATCTTGAGATCTAATATGAAATAATATAAGTAGGAAAACCAAAATTAGCCCACACATTAGTAAAAAATAACTTAGATGCATCACTACCATTCAGGATCTTCTTACAAGGGATAAGAATGCACATCTTACTAAATTTATCCGTAACCCCAAATAGATATTCATGCCCCCTCCTTGAAATATAAAACCCCCTAGAAAATCCATATAAATGCTTTTTTATGGCCTAGAATGAAACAATAATGGCATATACAGACGCAATTTCTTATTACTAGGCTTGCTTATACTGCATAATACACATCCTCTTATGATATTAGTAATATATACATGCATATTAGGCCAATTAACAAACCTCTACAAATGTGCAATAGTTTTTGTAACACCAAAATATCTTATAGGTTTTTAATTATGTGCTTCCCTCTTTAGCTTAACTCTTTCCTCCTTAAGCATGCAAAGCTTACCTAACTTATAGAGGAATCCATATTGAAGGTAATAATCCTCCTTAGGCTCAAAAATTTCACCTTAGTAATTATATGCTTTAAGAAATGGCTCCCCAAAATCTACATCATGTTCATATCCCTATACATAATACTCAAACATAAAAGGTTGAAGAAGATTTATAGTGCCCATGGTTGAAAGAAATGGAGGTATAGATAACATATCAACTAGTTTGTTTGTCAAACCTTTCGTATATTCAATATACAAATGAAATTATTTCAAAAATCCCATCCACTTATAGTGTCTAGTTTATTGAAGTTTATTTTGAGTTTTCAAATATTAGAAAGGTTGATGATCTGTATGGATAATAGTTTCCCTACCCATGAGATATCGCTTCCATTTCTTCATTGATTGAACAAGAACATATATTTATTTGTTATATGTACAATAATTTATAATTTCACCATTAAATAAATTTAAATGGTAGCATATCAACTTATGTCCTTGACTTAGGATAACCCTCATGTCATAGTCACTAGCATTTATTTCCACCTCAAAGGGAAGTTGTAAGCTAGGCAAAACTAAAACCAGAGCATATGTAATATTATGTCTGAACATATCAAATGCATTTTATCACTTCTTACCCAAATTAAAAGCCTTTCCCCCTATTTTAATGACATGCAAAGTTGTGGATATGGAAGATAAGTTCTTGGCAAACTTCCTCAAATATTGAATTTCACCCACAAAACTCATTGTCTCAATCACATTGGAAGGGTTTGGCCAATTCATGATGGAATCTATCTTCTTCCAATCAATCCTCAATTACCCATCTCTAACCACATGCCCCGAGAAGGCAAATGATTGTTGAGCAAACTCACATTTCTTCTCATTCAACACTAACTCATTCTACCAAAAAACTTACAATTTTTTTTTAATATAATCAAGATGTTCATCAAAAGTTATACCAAGAACAATAATATCATATAAATATACAATGACAAAGGAGTCAATTAATGGCCTCATTACCTCATTTATCAACTAAAATAAGGTAGTCGATGCATTACATATCCTGAAAGATAGAACTAACCACTCATTTAACCCTTGACTTGTTTTGAATGTTATTTTCCAAATATCATCTTCCTCAATCCACACTTGGCGATACCCATTTTTGAAATCAATATTAGTGAAATACTTGGCATGTTAAATTTAATTGGGAAAATCATCAATCTATGGAAGAGGATACCTATTCTTGATGGTTATCTATTAAAGTGCTCTATAATCAACATACATTCTCCATAAAACATCTTTCTTAGGTATTGAACCAATAACATAACCACATGGAGAAGTACTAGTATGGATTACACCTTTATTTATCAAATAATATAATTTTTGTTTTACATCATCTACATCCTTTAAGGTTTACCTATATGCCTTAATATTTATAAGTGGATTGTCAGGTAGCAAATGAATTTCTTGATCAATAGACCTAATTGATGGCAACCCCATAGGCTCATGGAAAACTCCTTTAATTGTTGCACCAAATCTCTCATATGATTCTACTCTTCATTAGTAGACATGATATAAAAATCCTTGTATGTAGCCACTTATTCATCTTGATTATATCTCAAAAAAAGTGAATCAAAAATCCAACTATCATTAACAAGTTTATTAGCTTCAGAGGAACGTATCAAAGATATTTTATAATTACCTTTGTAGGTTGAAATGATGTAGGTCTTTCCATCCTTCACCAAATGGTATTGGTTGGCTCTTTTCATGAAGATAACATCTCAGATATACAAGTAAGGGATTCCAAACACTACACCATACACATCAAGAGGCACAACATCCATTGTAGCTTAATCAATAAAATGTGCATTAATACCAAAATTAAATATACATTGCTTGGTCACCATGGTGTCTAAGCATTTCTTCACCCATCCCAAAGAATATGGGCTCAGATGATTGTAAGCCTCAAATCCTAATTTGTCTACCAACTCCTTGTTTATCAACTTTGTTTGTGAACAAGTATAAAAAAAATCCACTTTTTTTTTCCTCATTTGAATTTTAATATTTAAAAGCATAAAAATTTAACTCTCTTGAGTACTACTAATATCCAAACATACTTATCTATTGATAGAGGTACCATAAGAAGTGTCATCCACATTGGAATCGCAACCAATATTCTCACCTTGGAGAAAAGGCACAACCTTCTTATTATTATTATTGAATAGATGCAATTCTAGATGGAGCTTCCAAGATTAATCCTCAGATTGACTATCAACATCACATTTCCCATAATGTCTTTTAGTATTATTTTTAGAAATGGAAGTATCATTATGCTTAACTTTACCTTTACCTTTACCTTTTTTCTCAGAGTTTCATTGTTGCTTGGAAGTCCTTTAAGAGGTATATGGAGCATTCTTCTTGTCCATCTCCAAATATTGAGCTTGAGAACAAGCCTCGTCTACATCCATAGGCTTGGCCAAAAGGATAGGTCTCTTTAAATGGTTAGGGAGGCCACCCACATAGTTTATCAAGATGTCACAATATGCTATATCTTTGTCAATTTGGATATACTTCTTATAGAACTCACTTGTGTACTCTTGCATGCTTTGGCATTACCTTTACCAAATATATTTTCAACACATGGATCTCTCTTTCTCATAAAAAATACGACAAAATTGTTGTTTGATTAACATCTTAAAATCATCCCACTTATTAATAGAACAAAGCTTCTTAATAACCAGAGTATGAATATATCTCTCAAACCAAGTAAAATCATTATTAGTTGATTTTATCCATGAAAAATTAATATATTGGATTTCATTAATCTAATACAAACAAAAATAATCCTTGAGTTGAGCTAGCCAATGGTCTAGCCTCTTCACATTCACATCTCCATCATATAGTTGAATATATATCCTTGTATTAACATTGAACAAAGGTGGATCATGGTTAGCATGGGGTTGTTTTTCCTTCTTATCATGAGTCTTGAGAGTTTCATTATTTAATTTCAAAACCTCTTTATAAACACTAAACTTATATGATGTAGAGCAACTTGTCCAAAAGTCTTAACCCTGCAATTTGTTTACACTTCACTAGACCTTGAGGCCTTCCTTATAGCCTTTTTTATGGATTTCTTGCTTGTAAAAAAAAAAGGGATTGATTAATATAATATAATACCCATTAAAAATACCCTCTATCAATTTTTATCTATCTACCAATTTTATTTGTTTAAAACAACCTCTAGACCAATTTTCTAGCCTTAGGCCTCTTCCAATTAGGTCTCTCTAAGGGCTAGTTTAACACAGGCTTCTATATCCATACCACACTTATCCATACAGTCATAAAACATCTTGAATATCCTAAATCACATTGAATACTATAGGATTAAAAAAATTGATAATTTTTATATGATTAAAACTCTAGGAAATAGGCTCTTGGTTCTCAAACCCTAACTCAGGGTTTTCTTTCCCTACACAGACCCAAGAGGGCTATAAAAAGAATATTGAGTTATATAAGGACTTTTTTATTACTGTAAAGGTTTTTTGACCTATATCTAAACCATACACACCCTCTAAAACCATTATAAACTCTTTCTAACTCTTCTTCTCCACTTTTATAACAAGATCTATATCTGACTATGCAAGAATGAGTGGCTTCTACAGGATTGTGTTGTCTTGTAAAAATTGGCATGAAAACAATAAAAAGAAAGGAATAATAAACCTTAAATAATTATAATACAAACATAATTGATCATATTTACAAAAAAATCCACAAAATTGTTATCATTATGATTTCCTTCATTGATCAGATTTACACAGTCAACAATCAATGCACATACTCAGGGAAATAGGGTTTGTATGTGCTTCTCTTTCAAACCAAGAATTTTTATTGATATTTTTCAAAACTAGAGCCTTTAAAAATAATTAAACATGAAAATTTGACATTTTTTATGTTCCATAACCATCTTAACTGCCTTTGGGAGCTTCCATCGATCACTAAAGAATTAGTTAAGACATATGAACATATATAAATTTGTTTTTATGTACACTCTAGACTTTGGAACCATGACATGGATTCAAGGGGTCCTTAAAATACATTTAAAACATATCATAAGATTGACAATTTCCTTCATTCACCCCTGCAGTGCTAATTCTAAGCAAACAATTTAAATTTTTAAAAATTGAGTTTTGGAGAGAAACTATAAATTTTAAGTTTAACAAGTTATAACATTAACTAACTTCTAAATCTTAAATATAAGGATGGCTTGGGTATATCAAGACATCCTAGACCATCATCAATCCAAAATTTTAACAAATAAACTAAAATTGAAGTGAAAATCATCATAAAAGTGATGTTCATGCATCATACTCCCAGGGAAAGAGACAAGAACTCAAGGACTGTTGTCCATGAATGTTTCTAAAGTAGTACCATGCATTTTTATGTCATGTTAAATCATCCATGTAGAATATTAAACTAGTTGGTGTTTCCATTTGACCAAATACCTTAAGTAGTTCTTGTCTCTAGTATATTTGATCACCTATTTGTCTAGTATGCATTCCAACTCTTTTTACTTGGCTTTAGGAAACTATGTTGCCCAATCTGGGCCTACTATATTTGTTACTTCTATTATGTTCTCATATTATAATCCTTATTTATAAGGGTATAGGTCTATAACATTGAAGAATGGTGATATGCCTACACCACCAGGCAACTCCAACTCATAGGAATTGTTAGTAAACTTCTTGAGTACCCTACAAGGACCAATTTTATTCATCTTCGGCTTATTAAACTCACCTCCTGGATACCTCTCCTTCCTAAGATGAGCCAAAACCAAGTCTCCAATTTGAAAAATCACTTCTCTTTTACTTACATCTATTTATTTCTTGTACTTATCCACACTAACCTCTAGATGCCTCTTTACCTATTCTTGTACTTCCTTCATAGCCACTACAAAATCATCACCTTCAACACTCCTCTTATCCATATGACTTATATTTATGAGTTCAAACAATCCTTTAGACTGTATACCATATAGTAATTGAAAAGGAATCATGCCAATGATCTTATTGGTAGAGTCATTATAGACAAACTCTGCTTGAGGCAACACAAGATCCCACTACTTGGGATTGTACTTACATAGACACCTCAATAGGTTCCCTAGGATTCTATTAACCACCTCAATTTGAAAATTTATTTGAGGGTGGTAAGCTGAACTAAAACTCAATTTTGTGCCTAGCTTTTTCCATAGTGCTCTTTAAAAATGGCAAAGGAACTTGGTGTCTCATCGGTAGTCCATGAAGCCTTACTACCTCTTTGAAAAATAAATTTTCCACATGGGTGGAATTATTAGTAGTCATACATGGAATGAAATGTGTCATTTTAGAAAATCTATCCCCAACTACATATAATGAGTCAAAACCTCTTTGTGTCCTAGGCAGTCCCATAACAAAGTCCATGCTTATGGATTCCCAAAGATTATTAGGGACAGGTAGAGGTTGATACAAACCTGCATTAGTGATCTTACCTTTTTCCAATTGACAAATTTTTCATCTTTCAACATACCTCCTCACTTCTCTTTGCATCTTAGGCCAATAGTAGTGTCTAGTGAGTTGATCCAATGTCTTATCAAGCCCAAAGTGGCTTGTCATACTCCTACTATGTTTTTTTATATCATATTCTCCCTTATTAAACTTATTATCACACATAGTTACACCCCATTGAACAATAGTCCATATTATAAGACACAATCCAACTATGGCTCCTTGTTGAGTGTAGTTGGGTGCTTACAAGCATTGTATTCTTCCTTAAAGTCTTCATCATCTTTATACATTTCCTTGAGTGATTTAATTTCAACACTCTCTAGTTGTATCTTGTGCACCAATAAGACTCTCTTAATGCATTTGCAACCTTGTTACTTTATCCTTCCTTATGCTTGATGGTGAAGGTGAACTTCTACATGTACTCCACCCACTTCATGTGTCTTTGGTTCAGTTTAGGTCGATTAGAGATGAACTGGAGTGCATGATTGTCTATATAGAAAATAAACTCCTTTAACATTAGATAATGCCTCCACTTTTTCAACACCTTATACCATTGCATATAACTCCAAGTCATAGGATGATTACCTCTTCTTGGCATCATTCAATTTTTCACTTAAATAGGGTATAGGTCTACCCTCTTGGCTTAGTACAACCCCTATTGCCACTCCATTTGCATCACACTCTATTTGAAACACTTTATTAAAGTCTAGCAATGTTATTATTGGTTGCTCTATTATCCTTTGCTTCAAGTATTGGAAACTTTTCTCAACTTTATCACTCCAAACAAACCTCTTCTTGTCTCCCTTAATGGTGTCTATGATAGGAAAACATAGCCCACTAAAATTTCTAATGAACTTCCTATAAAAACTTGCAAGACCATGAAAGCTTCTTACCTCTCTAGCTGTCTTAGGTGTTGGCCACTCCATGATTGCCTTCACCTTATTCTTATCCATCTTTAGAATGCCTTGAGAGATGATAAATCGAAGGTACATCAGCTTTGACTTCATGAATTCACACTTATTGAGGTTGATCAATAACCTTTCTTCTTGTAACCTTCTCATGACTAGATACAAATAGTGAATATGTTCCTCCTTACTATGGTTGTAGCTAATTATGTTATCCAAATATACCACTACAAACTTATCTATAAAAGACTTGAGAACTTTATTTATCAGCCTCATGAAAGTCCTTGGTATATTGGTCAAACCAAATGGCATAACCAACCATTCATGCAAGCCTTCATTTATTTTAAAAGTGGTTTTCCACTCATCTCCTTCTCTAATCCTAATCTAATAGTACCCACTCTTGAGATCAATTTTAGAAAAATATCTTTCTCCACTCAAGCAATCCATCAAATATTCCATCTTAAGAAGTGGAAAGTTATATCTAATAGTGATCTTGTTGATAGCCCTAAAGTCATTACACATTCTCCACTCACCTTCTTTCTTAGCAACCAACACTGTAGGCATTGCATAAGGACTAAAAATTTCTTTGATCAGTCCTTTGTCTAGAAGATCTTAAACTTGTCTCTTGATCTCTGCATTTTTTTAAGGTTCATCTTATAGGATGCCTTATTAGGCAAGCTTGGTCCAGAAATAAAGTCTATATGATGAGCAATGTTCCTCATAGGTGGAAATGTACTTGAAATATCATCAACTAATATTTTTTCATACTCCTCTAACATGTCTTAGATTTCTTGAGACAACTCATTGATCTTTATGGATGTCATAACAGTCTTAGGCTTGACTACCAATGCAAAGCCGAACTCCTCTTCATTCATGGCACTTAGAAATTATTTGCCACTTACCAACATCACATTTGACTCAACTTGTTAGTTATTCTCTTCATCCTCCATCGGAATCAAGGTATAACTAACTCCATCTTTGACCAAGGTGTACACATACCTCCTACTATCATGAGTGGTTTGTCTATCATATTGCCAAGACCTCCCAAGAAGCACATGACAAGCATCCATGGGGATGACATTGTAGAACCTAAATTTGGCCACTAATGACTTCATATCTGACTTTAGACCTATTATTATCAATCATTAAATACCTAGCCCAAGAATTTCTATTAGTCTCAAATTTGGCTTCATAACCTTACATTAAATCAATTTGGCTTAATAAATCAATTAAATAAGGCAAATACATACATTGAATTAATCAATATCAAAAAAATTATCAAATGCTTAAAAATAATTAATTAACTTGCACACCCTAATCAAAATCAATTAGCAAGTTAAATCAATTTCAAATCTTAATTGAGTTCACCCATGAGCTAATAAATCAATTACTAAAAAGGAAATTCAAGAGCATCTTACCTTTGTGAGTTGTCACTTTTGAAAAATATCTAAAAGCATATCCTAAGAATATGCTAAACTCAATCAAATTTAATAAACTCAACCATGGTTTTGATTTGTCACTTTTGAAAAATATCCAAGAGAATATCCTAGGAATATGTCAAACTCAACCACAATTAATAAACTCAACCATGGTCAGATTTAACCCATTCAAAGGGATTTGAAACCCTATAAAAGCAAGCTTAGAAATCTTCATTTTGAGAGCTCATAAAAAGTAGAGTTATAATGCAGAAATAGATTCGTGATGGTAAAATCTTAGTGTTATAATGCTGAAATTGAGCCAAGCCATATCAATCAAGCCAAGCATTCAACAATGGTGCATAGAGAAAATGATGTTAGCCATATGTCATTGATGAAGACTTCTTATGCATAAACCGAGCAAGACAATGAAGAAATCATTTGAAGATTTAAGGAAGGTAAATATTGTTATTCTTTGCATTTTAATTGGGTTTTCAATTGTTGTTTGTTCATTATGCTCCCCTTAGTAACTAGGCATAGAGATGTTATGCTAATGTGTTTATTTCATTTTGATTTTATTTTGGGACTAACACAATACTAACCATCCTTTCTTGAGTCAAATTTCTAGTCTAAATAATGACACGCCCAATGGGACTATCTACATGATTTTCCAACACACAAATTTCTTTGTATTCATAATTTTAATTCTTTTTTTTGTTGTTTTTGCTTTGCTAAAGTAAAAATGGCTCATAAAAAATTAATAATTTTATATTTACTAAATATTTTTGTCTAAATTTTTATATAAATATATTTAAATATGTCATTTATATTATCTAAAAATTTCACAAAAAAATTCTTTATATTTTAGAAGTTATGGCTCTTTTAGTGACTGTCACTTTTTATTTTTTAATTTTCTAGTAAAAATGGTTAGTACAAAGCTAATAACTTTTTTTTATTCATTGGTTTGATCTGAATTTTTTTAGAGAGGTGAGACTTGGACCTATAAATAACTTCTAAAACTTTTGTGATAAATGGATGTATATTTTTTAATTTATGGTTAAATTACTAACTGCAGGTTTTTATGACTTTTGTGTTCGATTTTCTTGTTTTTTACCTTCTACATTGTTTGCATGTTTCATAGTTTTTTTTTTTTCAATTTTTTTTTGTGAGTTATTTATTGATATTTTTTATAACCTTTTCCTAACCTAAAATGTTTGCTTTTCTGGGTTTTTGCCTTCGGGTCAACAGATTTAACCCTTCAAAGTTGTTTGTCTCATTTGATAAATAAGCTTCAAGGCTAAATGAAGTTCTAACCATTTCTTTGTATGACCTATTTAGAGAAAACCATTTCAATCTAAATTAGTATTTTCACACTTCATTTGGATGTCTAAAACACACTAGGAATCTTTCATTTTGGTGTTTAAAGAAACTTTTTAGGGTGTTTTATTGGTTAAGTTTTTGTGGTTTTTTTCAAAGTTCACAACTAAAAGCCAAGGGGCTAAAAGAACACCACCACACATTTCGTTTAGTGCTATAAAATTGAATACACTTCAAAGTTTTTTTAAAGTTATTTTTATTATTTATTTAGTCTTTTTTTTTTGAGTAAATAGGGAGTTGTGCGTATATGCTCTCCCATCCGTCTCCTTTAAGAAACTTTTGGGATCAAAAGCACCAACTTCTTTTTGGGTGGTTTTTTAATTATTTTCATTTTCACTTCTTAAATCCAAGGGGTTAGTAACAAATATAATCAAACACTTTTAATTTGGTGCAATGAAATTAAATTCACTTTAATTATTTTCAAACTTGCTTGTTGATTGTGTATTTTTATGAAAAGAGACATGCATGTATGTTCTTCCATCCGTCCCCTTTAGGAAACTTTTGGGAACAAAAGCGCCATCTCATCGCACTTTGAACCTAGTAAAAATCATAGAAAGAATGTCATTCAAATCCCTCCCCAAAAACTTGTAATAGTATTGGGTGATCTTGAGGTGACCATAAATTATTTCTATTGTGTCATGTATTTCATGCATCTTGGTTTGCGAGGGGGACTTCATTACCTCCCATGAGTTATATAGGGAAGCTTTAACTCAGGGTTTCATCTTTGGACACTGACTTCAACCACTCCCACTAGGATCAGAGATTTGAGTGGTTAAACCACCTTTTAGTGTTGGAGTTGCACACAAGACGTATCTGCATTTTGGATATTGCACTACATTGAGCAAGTGATGGATGTTGTGGTTGCAAAAAGGACAAGACCTTTTTGCAACAATCCAAGTGCCATGAACACCCAATTAAATTATATTTTTTTTACATTTTTTGGCTTGAAATTCATTATGCAATTGATCTATATAGAATGTTCACAAAACAATTAGTTTAGTCAACCCCACATTGCCATATCCTTGCTAAGATTTGGATGATTATACTTAGAGTATTTTGGTCATTTTTTCTTGGTATGATTTGAAACTAAAACTTATGTTTGTTTGTTTATAACCATGTCAAAAGTAAGTTTATTTATAAGTCACACCATACTTATGCCTTGAAATTCTTGTTAAAAATGTTTATGTGTGTTACTTATTTGAGATGGGTACCATTATGCTACCCACAACATTATCAAGTTTGAGCCTTTGAGTCTTTGAAACATAACATTGATCACATCATTAGAGAATGCTTACACCATTAGGTTGCTCATTTTGTTTCAAGACTTATTTGACCTTGTATTAAAAATCATTGTTTCAAACCAACCAAACCATGCCACGTATGCCATTTGGACCTTGTTCATATGCAATCATGTTGTCTAATCTTATCTAGCTTATTTAGTCCAATAATAGTTTTCAACCATTGACTTTTTAATTGACCTTTACATGTTCAAATTCAAACATTGATTGATTTCTATTTAGGCCTTACTTTGTTGGGGCTGATACATAGATCTTTCTCTTTTAGGTTGTATAACTTAGGTTAATTGATTGCCCAAATTTGAAAACTATCACTTGTTTGTTCATTCAACCTATCCTCATCATTGTTTATGTTTTTATTTGGGAAAACACAGTCTTTTCTCTAGGTATCTTTTGTCTTATGGTTTATACCAACTGATCATGTCTATGTTTGATTTCATGTGTCAGGTCTATGTCGAAGTGTTCCAACCTTGTTAGATTAAATCAAATCACATAAGCCTTTGTTTCAAAGTCTAATTTTTTACACCATTTGGCCAAAAAAATTAGTAAATCATGTTTATTTGAGCCTAGATTTTGACTCCATTTTTGAATGAAAGCCTTAGCAACTCAACTTTTCCCTTTCCTAGTTTAGACCTTGTTTGGAACACTTTGACCTAGACTTTGACATGTTAGTTTTATTTAGATACTTGACTTTTTGCGTGTATGACATTTGACGTTAGACATTTGACTTTAGACTATTTTATGCCAAGTTCTAGCACAAACTATTTTAGAAATACAGCGCCACTTTCAGACCACATTGGAGATACAGCTCCACCCTTTTAACCAAGCTAGATCATGTTTGAACCCTTTGTCCTTTAGACATAGTTTTTCAAAGTTTGTAGAACTCTAAGCCATTTTATCTTTTGAGCTTTTTTCATTGATGTGGATATGTCTAGCTACACTTATGGTGGAGTCACGCACAGTCCAAACTATGATAGAATGGTCGCACAAAATGGCTTTGATTTTTATGGATTTATTCAAGACCCCTTTGATGATAATATGGTTTATGAGAGAATTTTATCCACCTTGCATAAATAAAATTGAAGACCAAAGTCAATACCTCAAATGGAATGATATGATTGGTGAGGAGGAATTGGGTGCAGACCTCTATGATGAGGATGATTATGAGACAAATTTGTACCCTTCTTACAATAATTCATTTAGGGACCAAAGACAAGCGCTGATTTACAATCCAACTCAAGACCCTAACTAGGATGATATGGTTTATGATGAGGACTTGGATGCTTTGGCTTACACGAGGAATCAAGCTCCACGATGCCCTACCATTTCTATTCTAAGACCTCATCCTTTGGCTTGTGCAAGCAATCAAGCTTTATAATGCCCACCCATTATCCAATTGTTAGTCATTCCTCATCTAGTGCCTATCATTCCCCACTTTAGAAAACCCCAGCCAATCTAACCCAAATATCAACCAATCAAATTATGATCCCAACCAATAATCTAATCATGATCACAATCTATCATTTATCCTCAATTAATCATTCATCCAAACCTCAGCCCATCATTCAACCTCTACCTAAACCAATCCAACCAGTACCTACTCAACTGAGTTAATCATTTGAGGACCAAATTGTGAACAAAACTGGTATTTTCTAACTTATTAGAAACCAAAGCCAAGAGAACCAACTGATCCAAGATGTTTTTGTTGAACCAACTATTTATAACAAGTCAATCTATGATGAATCACCTTTCAATCATATACCTGTTGTCAAAGAGTCTCACTCTGATGAGCCAGTCTTTGTTGAGTCACTTCTTAATAATTATAACCACTTTTGGGTAAATCTTTACCTTGACTATATACCTATTTTTCAAGAGCATCTCTTTGATAAGCCAATCTCTAAGGAGTTGTCTCTTAACCTTTTTCCCATCCTAAAGGAGTTTTATTGTGATAAACTAGTCTTAGTGGAGCCTATTATGCCATCACAGGCTGTTACTTGTCCAATACCAAACATTCAACAAGACATCATTATAACATAGTACCCATCAAATGAAGAATTAGAATTAGAGTCAAGTTCCACTCTTGAACTGACATTAGATTTAGCATCAGAAGTAGAATCAACATCAATCTTGACCTCAGATTCAAAGTCCCTCGAGTCTGAATCAGATTCAGATACAGAATATGCTCATGACTAGTATAACATTGGTTATGCATGCCTAGTAGATCAGTATGAATACATTTTTTATCCTTCCATGGTTTTTGAGGATGATTACTTTAGCATTGACACAAGTTTTCCTTGTATCTTCTACAAGGATTGTGAAGCCTCTTCCCATTCCATTACCGTTCCACATGCCATTATCATCAACCATCATATCCATATTATTGACATTCTATTTCCCACAAATATTGATTGTGATTGACAAGATCACACCTTATTGAAATGCATCTATGGTTACATATCAGATGAAAAAGAACAAGGAGGCCAAGACCACATTCATGCATAAGAACACTCTCCTAGTGAAACTTTTTTGGAGGTGCTAGGTGACAATCAAAGTTCAAACTCAGCATCTTCTAATGAAACTTTTATGGAAGCACTAGAAGACAATCAAAGTCAAAATTCAATGATCCTTAGTGAAACCTTATTAGATGTACTATAGGACAATCAAGATAACTTCATTGGTAGAAACCTCTTCAAGGTGCCAATAATTGAGCATAAAAGTTCTTTATTGCTTAATGAAGATATTATCAAAGATCAAATCAAAATAGCTTCCACTCTATAGCCTAATCAAATGGTAGCTACTCTTAGGCCTAAATAATAGAATAATTTGGTGGTCTTATCAAGAAAAGAAGTCTTTAGCCCTACCACATCCATTTATATGTTGAATTCAGAATCAACAACATTGTGTCTGCCTAAGAATCTTGATCTTCATTTTTTATCTATCCATTAGTCATTCCATTATTCCCCACCATTCCATTTCACAAAAAAACCTATCAACCAACATTTATCCATATTACCATCCATGGTCACACTTTCCTTTGTAGAGGCTACAAGGATATCTTGTATCAATACTTAAAGGAATCATAATCAATGACCAATGAAGATCACAATAACATCATTTACATCTAAATCTGTAACAAATTCTTGATATAGAAGCTATTTAGATGAGGTGTAGGCTAGCAATTAACATGATCACATATTCTAGTTGTATCATTTGTTGATCAATATGCGCATCTCTATTCAATAGGAGCAATAAAATCCTATGCCATTTATCATACCTAGGCCAAAAACATGTACCATACCATTTCATTTTCCATTCCATTTGCCATTGTTGCATAACCAACCATTCACCCCATCACTTGGGGGAAACCCTCTTACTATTTTATCCAATTTATAAAACCATCATTATCCTAGAGCAAGACCATTATGTATTATCACTCCATTCCTATCTAGACTAAAGACCATTTTTAGTCATCCTACCCAATCTTGTTTTGATTTTAGTTCCTTTGGTTCTTCCTGCACCTTTTACGAGGGGATTCCAATCAAGTTTCAATAATCAATCAAATCTATGTTCATAATGATAGTTTATGAAAGTAGTGTGATAGTTCATCTGGCAAGATATCTTTCATTTTCCATCCTATATTGAGTTTGTTTATGTGACCCTGATTATAGCCATCTATAGGCAAATTAGTGTCTCACCAATCTTGATACTAATTATAACCACCTATGGGAAAATTAGTATCATTAACCTATGTCATTATATCCTAGTTATATTTGCCTATGGATAAACTAGGGTCAACATTCATTTACCATGTATTGTTGCATCACCTTGCCATCGATGTTTTCATTTGACTGGCCATTTGCCAGATTTGAGAACTTGTTTGGACCTAGTTGGGTTCTCCTCACCTTTTGTGTGGATGGAATTACTATGACTTGAGGTCATTTTTGGACTACGTATGCCATGCTTAATTCATGTTGAGGTCACCTCAGTCCCTCTTTCTACATGCTCTCATCATTTTGTGAGCAACCTAAGCCACGCTCTCACTATTTTGTGAGCAACCTAAGTCAAACGCTCTTGCCATTTTGTAAGTAGGTATCTTATCATTCTTTAATGAGTTGAGATACCTCAAAATACCAAAAACATTTCAAATATTTCAAAATCCAAAAACATTTGTCTTGTCTAAGCTTAGTTAGTTATCCTCGATCCATCCTACTAGGGCAAAGTCATTGTTAGAATGCTTTCTTTTGCTTTTTGTTTTCAAGATTTCTATTTGTTTGTTTATTTCAAGTTTTTTGTCTATTTATACATTTTTTGTTTGTGTGTTTCTTTCATTTTTTTTTGTTTGCTTGCCTGTTTGTTTGCTTTCAGCATTATTGCCTTGACTCAGTCTATATGTGTTCATTGGGTGATTCTTTGTGCACATTATTCTTGAGTCTATCCATATTCATATTTCAACATTGTCATCATGGTTTTTATCATTGGTGCATTATTTTCAAGTGTTTCTTGGATCAAGAGTCAATTCTTATACATATTTTGACCAAGTTTTCATGGTGTTCTATCATGATGCCTACCATCATAGGCTATAATAAAAATCAGTTGTAAGAGGTCTAAAATCAATGGAGCTACATAAGTTTCTCCTTGGTACCTTGGAAAATCTTTCCATACCACCTTTGATCAAATAAACCCATTGACCATTCTAGTTGTATTATTGCTAATAAGGATGAGCATATTCTCATTGGCAGGTCCAACTGAATTATTTTTATTGATCAATCTTATTCTTCTATTCATATCTTTCATCACTTTGTGCCCACACATATTCAATCTGTATTTCAAGTTATATCCTTGAGTTATGCTTGATAATCAACCCTAACTAGGGCACAATCATCTTTAACCAATCCAAGTCCTTTTAATGATTATAACCACCTATGGGTAAATCATTATTTTGAATTTTATTCATGATTATAATCGCCTTTAGGAAAATTAGTAATCTTTAAAAATCAATGCATGCAAGCATTTTCTCATTTGGATTAATCTCAACCACAGGTTAATTCCACCTTTCTTCTTGCTTATTTTTTGAGGGACCGTCCATCAACAAATGTGATAGCCACTCCCTCGAGGGGGCATCATCATAGGCTTTCCAAATACCATTTGAATATTTGTTCTTCAATCATCATCTTCTTTTTAGCATACAAGCCATCTCTCATTATTTGAGAAGACATTACTTTGCCTATGGTTTGCAACATTTTTCCAAATAGGGGCAAACTGTAGACACCTAAATTTGGCCGCCAATGGCTTCATATTTGACTTTAGACCAATTATTGTCAATCATTGAAAACCTAGCCAAAGAATTTATATTAGTCTCAAATTTGGATTTATAACCTTGCATTAAATCAAATTGGCTTAATAAATCAATTAAATAAGGCAAATACACACATTGAATTAATCAAAATCAAACAAATGACCAAATGCCTAAAAATAATTAATTAACTTGCAAACCCTAATCAAAATCAATAATCAAGTTAAATCAATTTAAAATCTTAATTGAGTTCACCCATGAGCTAATAAATCAATTACTAAAAAGGAAATTCAAGAGCATCTTACCTTTGTGAATTGTCACTTTTAGAAAATATCCAAAAGCACATCCTAGGAATATGCCAAACTCAACCAAAGTTAATAAACTCAACCATGGTTGTGAGTTATCACTTTTGAAAAATATATAAAAGAATATTCTAGGAATATGCTAAACTCAACCAAAGTTAATAAACTCAACCATGGTCAGATTTAACTCATTCCAAGGGATTTGAAAGCCTATAAAAGCAAGCCTAGAGCTCTTCATTTTGAGAGCTCAATCAAAGTAGAGTTATAATGCAGGAATAGATTCATGAAGCTAAAAGCTTAGTGTTATAATGTTAAAATTGAGCCAAGTCATATCAATCAAGCCAAGCATTCAACAATGGTGCATAGAGGAGATGATGTTAGCCAGATGTCATTAATGAAGACTTCTTATGCATAAACTGAGCAAGCCAATGAAGAAATCATTTGGAGCTCTCAAGGAAGGTAAAGATTGTTGTTCTTTGAATTTTAATTGGATTTTCAATTGTTGTTTGTTCATTAAGCTCCCCCTAGTAACTAGGCCTAGAGATGTTATGCTAGTGTGTTTATTTCATTTTGATTTGATTTTAGGACTAACACAATACTAACCAACCTCTCTTGAGTCAAATTCCTAGTCTATAGACATTATAAAGGACCTTGTCCTTATACCTTCTAACTTAGAATTCCACCCAACTTTGCTCACTTGCCAAGACTTGTTGATCCCTGTTCAACCATGAGATCTTGTATCGTATGGGGTGAGGCAACTTACTCAATCCAAGTTTACTAACCATTTCAATAGAAACTATATTATTCATACTCCCTAAATCTATGACCATTTTACAACATTTACCTTAACATTTGCAAGAAGTTTTGAAAATATTTTTTCTTTATGGTGGCTCCTTATCCTTGGGTGCCTTGATCAACACCCTCCTCATTAATAATGATTCTCCCACTTCAGGCTCTTCCACAAGTGATGGAGAATAAACACTCTCCTCCTCAACTCCTTATGTAATCTAGTTTCTTCCATCAATACTTGGACTCCTTACTAGTTGATCCTCTAGGCACTCCCATAATCTCTGTCTTACAAAATTGTTGCATTTAAAACATCTTCCTACAAATCCACCTGATCATCTACCCCTTAATGCATATACACCCCTGTAATAAGGCCTCCTACCTCTAAATCCTCCTCTTGAACTAAAGGGTTGCTCATGTGAGGTACTAGACTCTCCTTGGTTGCTTCTTTATGAATATCCTCTACCTCCTTATTGTCCCCTACCTATAAAACTTCTATCCTTGCCTCTATTCTATTTTTTTTTCTTCATATTGAGTTTGTCTTCAGCTTTCAATGCAAAATGGTAGCATTATTCTAGTATCTTTGGACTAGCAAGACTCAACTCATTCTACAAGTTGTATCTCAAGCCATTAAGATACCTCGCCACCTTGTCATTATCCTATTTTATACAACCTAATCTAATGCTCATTTTATAGAATTTTTTAATGTACTCTCTTACCTCCATCTCTTTCTATTTTAAGTTTTGGAGTTTCTTATACAAATTGGTGATGTAGTCACTAGGCAAGAATTTGCCATTCAATTTTGAAATGATCATATTCTAAGACTTGATCTTAGCCTTTCATTTCTTCCTTATCTCATCCTGGATGTAATCTCACCATAAGGATGTATGACACTTCAACTTAGTCCTAGCAAACTTCACTTGTTGTTCTCCTAGTACATCCTCAAATTCAAAGTACTTATCCAACTCTCCTATCCAATCAAGGAGTTATTCTCCATTGAGGCTACCTACATAGATTAAAAATTTTAATTGTAGTTTATATCCTTACCCTTTCACCACCTTCAAAAATCTCTCAAACTTATGCTCCTCAATCTCTCTCTCTCCTTCATCTTCTAATTATGGTGCATGTGGTTCTTCTTCTTCTTGGTCACTAAAATCACCTGTGACTACTCCCCTTATCTGGTTTACCTCCAATGTTATGAGTATAACATCAAATTTTACTTTTAGGTTTCTAAAATATTGTAGGATGGCATATCTTATATGTATGGTTGTTATTCTCTCACCTGTTATATTCCTCCTTGGTGGCATCTTGACTTCTCTCAGGAAATTTATTAAACAATTGATGGCTTCTTTTCCTCTCAATGAACCTCTCCTTATCCACTTAATTCTAAGTGTCTTTTCTTGTCTTTGATAACAAAATTATGCAAATAAACTTGTTTAAAAGTCTTAACCCTACAATTTATTTACACTTCACTAGACCTTGAGGCCTTCTTTGTAGCTTTTTTTTGTGGATTTCTTACTTATACAAAAAAATAAGGATTGATTAACAAATTATGATACCAATTTCATATAACCTTTATCAATTTTTATCTATATACAAATTTTATTTGTCTAAAACAACCTCTAGACCAACTTTCTAGCTTTAGGCCTCTTCTAATTAGGTCTCTCTAAGGGCTAGTTTAACACAGGGTTCAATATCTGTACCACACTTGTTCATACAGTCCTGAAACCTCTTGAATATCTTAAATCACATTGAATACTATAGGATTTAAAATTTTGATAATTTTTTTACAATTAAAACTCCAGGAAATAGGTTTTTGGTTCCCAAACCCTAACTCATGTTTTTTCTTTTCCTACACAGACCTGAGAGGGATATAAAAAGGATATTGAGTTTTATAAGGACTTTTTTATTATTTTAAGGGTTTTTTTACCTTTTTATAAACCATACACACCCTCTCCAACCATTATAGAATCTTTATAACTCCTCTGCTCCACTTCTCTAACAAGATCTCTATTTGACTATGCAAGAATGAGTGGCTTCTATAGGACTGTGTTGTGTCTTATACAAAATGGCATGAAAATAATGAAAGGAAATGAATAATAAACCTTTAATAATTATAATAAAAACTTAAAAAATCCACATAATTGTCAAAAAATTGATATCATCATGATTTCCTTCATTAATCAAATTTACACAATCAATAATCAATGCACATACTTAGGAAAATAGGGTTTGTGTGTGCTTCTCTTTCAAACCAAGAGTTTTTATTGATATTTTTATAAATTAGAGAATCATAAAAATTTTAAAAAACCATTACACATGATAACTTCATCTTTTTATGTTCCATAACCACCCTAACTGCCTTTTGAGACCTTCCAATGGTCATTAAAGAGCTAGTTAAGACATATGAACATATATAAAGTTGGTTTTTCATATAATAAAGACTTTAGACCCATGAAGTGGATTCAAAGGGTACCTAAGATACATTTAAAACATGTTATAATCTTGAAAAAATCCTTAATTCACCCCTATATTGCTAATTCTAAGCAAATAATTCAATTTTTTTAAAACTAAGTTTTAGTAAGAAACTAGAAATTTGAAAGTTTAACAAGCTAGAACCTAAACTAACTTATAAATTTTAAATATAAGTATGGCATAAGTATATAAAGACATCTTAGACCATAATCAAGCCAAAATTTTAAGAAATAAAACAAAATCTAAGTGAAAATCATCCTAGAAGTGATGTTCCTGCATCATTCTCCATAAGAATCCCTAAGATGGACTCGAACCAGGTCAAGCTTACACATAAAAAGATAAATGATATCTACTCTTTCTTCTAGCTTTCTAAATAACTTTTATATTGTTTGGGCATCTTCTTTCTCAGCATGGGCCATGCTTATGATCTATTGTGGAAATATTTGATACCTTGACCAGTAGCACTACTTCCTTTAGTGACAAGCATAAACTTGTATTGTAGTCATAAACACATGAAACCACATAAAAGATTTATAATAAACCAAATTTGATACTAATATAATCCATAAATTAGGTGGATATTCTACACTAAGCTTCACTAACATAGATCCTATGATTGCTAGTTCAAAATGATTAAAAGATTACTATTATAGGCTATTTACAAGATAAACAAGAACTAAAAATGAAATACAAGACATACTTCACATGAAAAATCAACATAGGAATAAGAAAACCAAAAAGTGAACACCATAATTATCTTAGATAAACCCAATATGGAAAATCTCTAGTGGGTGAGGTAATTACACCCCCCTTGCACTATGTAATGCAATAAATGTAAAAGGCACTACCAAACATAGCCTTTGTGGATATTCTCACCACTACTCTATCCAAAACTTACACACAATATTTATCTACACTTATTAGATACTACTCATAACTCCAACATAGTTGGACCAACCATATACAACTAGGAAATAATGAGACAACAAGAACAAAGACTCGAACTTGCAACTTGTAAATGTGAATCCAACTTCGAGACTTACGGCCATGTTTTTTGATGTTTTCTACCTTACACAAGACCTATATTTGTGATTTTAACTTTGGATTTCACCAAGAATATCAAACAAATCATAATTTAAATTTGGAAATGTTTACAACCATTCCCATTCTTGTACTCTATCTGATGACAAAACCCCCAATGTATGCAGATCAACATTTTGAAAATGCTAGGATGGTTACACAATTGGAACCTACAAACACCAATAATTATGTAATCATCAAGGTAGTTGCACAATTGCCACCTTGTAAGTAATAGTTGTTTTGTTATTTATGACAATCCCATTCATTTCAAGAGCTAAAATTTATTGACTTCATCACTAACTCTACCATTGTATTGAATCTGATCTAATGCTTTGAATATAAAATATCTTACAATAGTATATTACAAGCATGAATCACATATAATTATGCATAGTGGGAACATCTAGTGTATATGACCAGTATATTAGGGTCCAAATTTAGATCATTGTACACTAATCAAAATATATCTACATCACTACTCTACTTTTTAGAATGGATATCTCTAAGCTTAAGAAATGTAGTGATAATAATGTAGCATTATTACCTCCATGCACAAGTTTATCACATATAAATTATCCACCCTACTTGCCTCGAACCACATCCTCTTCATTTGTCTTCATGTCATCATTTGTATCTCCATCTCTCCCTCTGTAGAAACAAAATAGATTGTCTTAGCCTCATAAGGCAATATCATTACTATAGATCCTTGGTAAAAATCCATGTAATACAAAGGCCCATGGGTTTTGAGTATCATCTTCCCATACTCTGTAGTCTTCACTCTCACATCCATAAACATGGTCTCTCTTTTGCCTTCATCGGAACATTGGAGCACCTGATGATGAGAGTGAAGACTATAGAGGCTAGGTCTCTCCTTTGCCTTTAGTCTTTATAATACCAAAATTTCCTATAGATTTTGAAGTATGTGATTCCCTCCTTATATTGACTCTTCCCTCCTTAGCCACACAAATCTTACCTAACTTACAAATGAATCCATCTTGAAGGTAATAATCCTCCTTGGGCTCAAAACTTGCACCTTGGGAATTCTCTACTCGAAAAAATGGCTCCCTAAAATATGCATCATGTTCATATCCCTCTACATAATACTCACACATAAAATTCTCAAGAATATTTATGGTGGACATAGCTAAAAGTAAAGGAGGTATAGATAACATATCAACTAGTTTTTTATTCAAACATTTCTTGTATTCGATAACCAAATGAAATTGTTGCAAAAATCTCGTTCACTTATATTGTCTAGTTTATTAAATTTTAGTTTGAGCTTGTAAATATTAGAAAGGTTGATGGTCTATTTGGATAATAGTTTCCTAACCCATGAGATATCGCTCCCATTTCTTGATCGAATAAATAAGAACATATAGTTCTTTGTCATATGTATAATAATTTAGAATTACACCATTAAATAAATCTAAATGGTAACATATAGACTTACATCCTTAAAGTAATACAACCCCCATATCATAGTCACTATCATCTATTTCCACCTCAAAGGGTAACTGCAAGCTAGGCAAAACTAAAACTAGAGCATATCTAATCTTATGTTTGAACATATCAAATGCACTTTATTGATTTTTATCCCAAGTAAAAGTCTTACCACATGTTGTAATGGTATAAAAAGGTGTGGATATGGAAGAGGAGTTCTTGGTGAACTTCCTCAAATAATTAATTACACCCAAAAAACTCATTATCTCAGTCATATTGGAAGGCTTTGGCCAATTCATGATGGCCTTTACCTTCTTCAGATCAATCGTCAATTCCCCATATCCAACCACATTCCCCGAGAAGATAAATGATTGTTGAACAAACTCACATTTTTTTATATTCAACACTAACTCATTCTCCTTATAAACTTATAAATATTGTTTAAGATTATCAATATGCTCATCAAAAGTTATACTAATAAAAATAATACCATAGAAATATACAATGAAAAAAGAATCAATAATGGCCTCATTACCTTATTTTTCAACTGTATGAAAGTAGTCGGTGCATTACATAGATCAAAAGATAGAACTAACCACTCATACAACCCTTGCCTTGTTTTGAATGTTATTTTCCAAATGTCGTCTTCCTTAATCCACACTTAGTGATACCCAGTTTTGAACTCAATCTTAGTAAAATACTTGGCATGTTGAAGTTGATTGAGAAGATCACAAATATATGGAAGAGGGTACCTATTCTTGATGGTTATCTTGTAGAGCACTCTATAATCAACATACATTCTCCATCAACCATATTTCTTAGGTACTAAACTGGAGAACCACATGGAGAATATATTAATATAGATTACAACTTGATTTATCAAAGATTGTGATTTTTTTTAACCTCATCATCATCCGATTTAGAAGCAAATTTTTAGTTAAAAACAAATTACTTAATCCATAAACCAAACTGATGGCAACCCCATAAGCTCATGGAAAAAATACTTTAAATTTTGTGCCAAGTCTCTCATATGCTTATACTCTTTGTTAGTAAACATGTTTAAAAGAAGCCTTATATGCAACCATTTATTCATCTTAAATATCTCTAAAAAAAATAAATCATAATTCCCAATATCATTAATAAACTTATTAACATAAGAGAAACTTACCAAAGAGATTTTAGAATCACCTTTATAGGTTGAAATGATGTAGCTCTTGCCATCCTTCACCAAATGGTATTGGTTGGATCTTTTCATGAAGTTAACATCTCATTGTAGACATTATTTTTGAATTATATATCACCTTAGTCTCGTACACTTGGAAAATACATACCATAGATGTACCTTCAGCTTTTAGACCTTTCCCACTACCAAAAGTCTTACATACACTATCTCTTTGTGCTTAATTATTTATCTCTTAGTCTAACCAATGTTATTATGATGGCTTAGGCCTGCTATCTTTCCTAAAATGCTATAAACTTGTTTATCTTCCATCTCTAAAAGGTTTAGACCTGAACCTATTGTTATGCTTCCCAAACACTTGCATCTCAGTTAAATGCCTACATCGATGCAAGTGTCATATCCAAATATAAGTACCCAGTGCCCTAAAGTCATCCAATTTACAAATGAAATGTATACCTATGGTTGACCTAAGTGTTTTAATGTGATATATTCTCCAAAAGGATTGGTATAAATATAAGATCAACCCTCATTCATTCCTCGCCTAACACATACCTAGAAAAGACTAAGGCAACTTACCAAAAACATTATATCAAGATCTCAAGTAAACAAAGCTTCCCTATTTATCTTATTACAATATCAATCATAGGGACAACATATCTACATCTTTGAAGTACTAGAAGAACATTCCATGAGCCACATTTTCCAAGTTACAAGCTAGGTCACTATTGTGTTTACTGCTCCTTCATATGATCGCTAAAAGTTCTAACAAATACATATGGAAATTATGACTGATTTACAAATTGCTTATAAAGAGGATATTCCTTAAAATAAATAAATTAAAATCCCCATAATTCCCATGTTTATAAATAATATCCCCCTTATCAAGGGCGATGATTCTTTTTTTCCTCAGTTGACATTATAAATTCATGAAAGGTTAAACAAGACATCATAACATCTTTACCAAATAACTTTACCATACCAAAAGAAATGCCTTTACCAAACCTTCCTCCAATACCATTTGCTATCTCTCTAAAAAAGGTTAATGAAACAAGTTCTTCAAATGATATACCAAAGGTACCACGATTCAAATATCCAATACCATTACCAAAGTATCCTAAATTTGATGATTCAGAACTTGCACTTGTTATCCATGAGGATGTTGATACTTATATGCCTAGATTCAAGAGAGGTGGTAGATCAGAATCAATGATAACACCTATGCTAAGCAAACACCATTCCCATGGAGTATCTTATTTTTATGATGAACACTATTGGGGATATTCAAAAATAAATTTCTATACTTTACATGCAAATGGATTTTCATAATACTAATGTAAATGTTACCTCATTCAACAATCAACCTCTTGCATAATGTATACTTGAATATCCTTATCCAAAAGGTTTTGAACTACCAAAATTACCTCTCTTTTTGAGTCATAAGGACCCATTTACCACATGATTAATTATGTGCATTCTTCTGGTAAATGGGCAAAATATGAAAGACTATTGCTAAAAGCACTCCATATGAGCATTTTTGGTGAGGTTCATAATTGGTAATATAGCTTACCAAAAGGTTCCTTGACCATTTTTGCAAAATTAGAAGATGCATTATTCATGGCTTTCAATATCCATAAGGTTCCAAAACTTACATTAGACATTTGCACAATTTCAAAGGGATTATTAATCCCTTCAAGATTATACCATTTAATTCAAAAGTACATCATATGAGCTAGCATTTAGACCTTCACAATTCATTTTTAGTAGAGGTATCTTTCTCCATTGAAAGAAAAAGCATTACATAAATAATATGAGTCATTTACCCATTTATATGTGGATGTGCATAGATATGCTTCACTCATACTTACTCATCCAAAGGAGCTTAACATATCCCCTTTTGAATACCAAAGTTTTATTCCTCACAAAAAGGAGGGAGATGAATTACCAAATGAAAATTATGAACATAAATGCGGTGTTCCTAATATTTATATGGGAGCTTTACAAAATTTACTCAATATGGGACTAATTCAATGTCCACATCCTTTGCAAACACCCTAAGGTGAATAAACCCAAAAGCATTCACGCCAAAAATATTTGACAATAACATTATTCATGGGTGGTGCTTATTTTTGGCATAACTATATTGATCCTACACAAAAAAAAACTACATGCAATATAAGATTTTTAAACCATATTGGCTTTGATCTAAAAGACATACAAAGCAAAGGAGCCTAGAGGTTGGAAAGATTCCTTGGGCAACATAACACTACCAATTACTTTTGGTTTGAAAGTGATTCAAACACGGGTTTGGATAATGCCACAAACATATCCATATGCATTTACATTGGGATCTCTTTTGTTATGTCAAATGGAAGCAAAAATTGGCCAAAATTAACAAGGTATTTCTCTTTCTCATGAAAGAAAATGGGTCTATATCCTAAATGATACCATTGGTTCTTATACTGTACATGCAAAATGTGACGAGGAACATGCCATGTACCATTTCCACTTATCCAACCATGATTCAAACAATGTCAAGGATCCAACTTAAAATTGTCACGCTTCACACATTCCAAAAATATAAAAACTTCAAAAATCAGAAAATATTTTTAGTATTTACATATCCTATTATCTCTTTGGCATACATGTTGTTGGTTCTATGTTGATAGATGGCATATTATATACACATGTATCTCACACATCTTTTGATAATGATTCAGGGATACATAGATACATGATCTATGCACTTTTAAATGTTGAGTTTTCCCTCTACTCACATCACTAGGACGTTAGGAGAATCCACCTCTATGATCATGATATATCCAAGTTATATCATTCTATGTTCACTTTATATTATCATGTTTGAGCTCATATATGTATTTACACTGTTACAACCCATTCAAGTTATACTTAGAATAATGCAGTAATTTCTTTAAAAAAAATAATTACTTAACATTCATTCCATAAAAACATACTCAACAACTTATCAAATCAATAACTTTGAATAATAATACTTATAAATTCAAATATCAAGTGTACTATATCTTATTTCAACTACAAGGAAAGTAAATACATTAAGACACAGTCATGGCTGGTCCATTAATATGACTATTGTTCAAATATATAAATAAAATATAATTACATTTCCTTCAGGGATTTAGCCTTAATATGATAAATAGATACTAAGCTCTTCGGAGTTCAAGTCAAACTAACTCATGCATCACTGATAATCTCAAGTATAGTCTCCAAGTAAGTACTATAATAGGGAAGGAGAGCATCATTCGAGTGCTTTTTCACACCAACTATAGACCATCAATCCTCACATAATCCCATATCAGGGAATGGCCCTCCCTTCATGAATAGGTAGATAAAACAGTGCGAGAATCCAGAGAAACATGCTAATACCTTTGTGTTGTAAGATTTCTAATACATGATGTGTATCATAAAGAAAATATATTTTTAACATGATATCACACAACATGAGAATCAAACATATGAAATGATAATGTCAATCTAACATTAATTTGGACAAAGTTTTCAAATAACATACAATCACCTGAATTGATCAATTTCATAACACACCACTTGATTAAATTATCTACATCCAGCATTGGTGTTGCTACTTAAGTTAGTGAAGTCCGTCTCACTACCTACTTAACATCATCAATGTAGATTCTAATATAAACATATATAGCATAATATAAAACTTAAATATTTAATCAAATCTTCCCTATACTAAAAATGGAACAATCATAACCATATATTTTATCTGTTAAATGCATATAATGAAACTAAAACAAGTCATTATTACATATATAGTTCAATATATACCAAAACATAGTCCATTCAATATTCATACCATCTAAGCATGCTTTATTCAAGGATCACAATTCCTCTTCTAATATAGGTAACATACTTTTTAATACAAACTTACATATTTGATTCCAATCACAACCACTTTATAATTTGCATTCTTCTAATATGAAACAAGCATGTCTATTATAATGACTTGTATTTTCTAAGTTAAATAACAATTTAAAGAATTTAATTGTAACTCGGTTTGCAAGTTCCTCAAAGACATATATAAAGTCATAATGCATCTCTAAGTTTACCTCAATGCTCTATTTTGGAGTATCAAATCATTTTGAATTAGACAACTCAAGTTCAATTATGTAACCCTTCAGTATGTAGCAAGTCTAATTAAAATAATATTTTCTTCACAAATTTTCAATGTATTGTAATCATTCTAATATATTCATATAATAAATGAACTCAAACTAGCTGCTTATTTTTTATTTCTAACTTTCTACTACACGGAGACAATCTTAATTTGTTTACTCATAGAATAGATGTTTATTTGTTAACTCGTGAACTTTGGATTTACAACTACTACGTAGTCTGTATAAGTTAAAAACTCAGCCAATATATATGAAGATCTTTCATTGATTAATTAAAATGCAGCCACTAAAGTTATAGAAGTGTTACCGATATATTTATTAATTTGTTACATTCCTATGTGGCTTGATTTCATTTAAAAGGGCAGATATCCCGTTATATCAAGATGCATGTCTATGAAACACTGATCTATAAAAGTAGAACGTAGTCTTTATATATATATATATATATATATATATATATTGCTCAGTATACAATATACAATCTACTATATTTGACACTAATACATCAAATTTCATTCTTCAGATTTCAAAAGCTATTCTTAAGGAGTGATATGCTGATAGATAATATAATGTAGTGAATAATGTATTTAAAGCACTACTTCTTGAGAAGATAAGATGCTACCCATATATATGTTAAATGCAGTCAATAAAATCTAAAACTTTGCCACCCCAGATGTGATACACAAGTTTAACGAAATGCAACCACTATAAAGTAAAACACCATCTATAAAATAAAATATTGCCAATATAATTACTATCTCACATAGTATATTAAAATGTAGTATATATGGGTAAGATGCAGCCAATACTAAATGATGCCATGTGTTTATTAAGACTCAAGCTACACAAAGTGATACACAGTCCTCAAATATGAAACATTGCTCAATATAGGTAGAACACAGACCTACATAAACTCTTGTTTATTAATAATAAAGACACAACCTATATATATATGCTAGAATTTTGTCTGTAACTTTATAAACATTGTCCACATATACTATTATTCAATCTTTACTACTGATAATTACCCAAACCAACAATTTAAATATCTTTCTTCACATAATATTACACATAGGAATTAAGATTACAGAACCTACCTTGCCAGATAATTTCCTGAATGAAGAATGTTGAAGAAAATGCCTCCCTTAATGTTTTTCACCAAAACTCTCTCATAAATCCTCCGCTTTTCTCTTTTTCTATATCTCCCCTCTTTTAGTTTTTATTTGTCTTAATTTATAAATCAATTCCCTTCTAAATCTGCCACCACCCCACCTTCGAATGCAATTTCTCTTAATCTATTCACCCATGCATGCCATTTTACTCTCCTTTTAATTTTATTAATTGGAGTTATATTTTTATCAAAAGTCATAGTATTTCCTTGATTTTGATTTGCTTAATCTATATAAAAATATATAACTTGCTTAATATAGATTATTACGCCACACTCCCAAAATTAGTTTTAAAAATGAGTTTAGTTGATCATTAAAATAGTCATATCCAGTTCCTAGTTCTAAACTTAGTTTCATGCATGTCTTATTAAGAATATGTTTAGATGAACTTAATTCTAAGTTAGCATTTTAGGAAAGTTCAACTCCTTGAAAACAAATAAAATATAGGTATTTATTTATTTAACTAATGGATAGATAGTTTTTTAATTGTTTCTAACTATATAATTGATTATTATTTACATATAATAATTAAATATTTATTTTCTTTATTTATTCTAAAAAATATAGACAATTATAAGTAAAGGAATCTTTATGTAACAAATAACTAAATCCACATACAAATATAATCACATACAAATTTTTTTTTAATTACGTACTAACATTTAAAACATGTTATGCATATAACATTTTGAATATAATGTGTTTGTGTAGGGTCACTAACAATTTCTCTCTCACCCCTCCAAACATCCCATCTAATCCATCCTCTCTGATGATGCTCTCCCTAATAATGTAAAACTAACAAATACATATCCACAATATACAAAATAATAAAATACAGATGTCACATCATGTATACTAATTAATAATATCACTGTCCCATAAAAGTATATGTCATTAATCTCAAATTGAAATAGTAATAATTAACTAATAACCATATTAATCGATGAATTTTAAAGGTTATAAATCATAGAGTGAAATTGGGATGTAACATCCTCCCTCTTAAAACTGGTCATCGTCCCGATGACACTTCTTCAAACAAAATTTTTGAATATCAAAAGAGTTTAACAAAATTTAAAAACATAATATCAAGTATCATATCATATATAAAAATGCATAAATAACCTGTAGAAATTATCATAGTCTTATCAAGTAGCATTATTCTTAGAGTATTGGTCCCATGAGACCTTACACTGTGACACCTCTCTATTATGCAAATGAAGTTTATGAGTGTCAATTACTCTGATTAGTTCTACCATGACCACCCTAGGATCTAGAACTTGCAAAGCATTCCAATCCAAAACATGTGAAGGACCATCTATATACTTCTTAAGATAAGATACATGGAAAATATTATGTAATAAAGCTAGTGTTGGTGGCAATGCAAGCCTATACGCTACAGGGTTGATCAATTATAAAACTTTAAAGGGTCCCACATATCTTGGTGATAGTTTCACTGACTTCCCAAATTTAATCAAACTCTTCTATGGCTTAACCCATAAGAACACTTTATCACCAATAGAAAATTGCCTATTTGTCCTCTTTAGATCAACATAACCCTTCTATTTATCATTGGCCTCAGCTAACCTCTACCTGATTAACTTAACTTGATCCTCCATTTTAGAAAGCATCTCAGGCATGAAGACTACTATGTCCTCTAACCTATCCCAACTGATTGGTGTTCTACACCTCTTTATATATAGTGCCTCAAAAGGTACCATCTTCAAAGTTGATTAGTATGATTTGTTGTATGCAAACTCAACTAATGGAATATGATCTTCCCATTTATAATTTTGATCTATGTAATATACACGTAGAAGATCCTCTAGCACCTGATTTACTCACTCAGTTTGACCATCAGTCTTTGGGTGATATGCGGTGCTAAGATTTAGTTGTGTACCCAAAGCTAAGTTTAAAATTACCCAAAATTTGGAATTCATATTTGCATCATGATCTAAAATGATCTTCTTTGGGAATTCATGTAGCCTATATACTTCCTTTACTAATTTCTTCACAAGGGTAGGTGCATCATCTATCAAATTATTTGATATGAAATAAGCCATCTTGGTTAGTTTATCCACAACTACCAAGATCATATCATGCATACTCCATGACATTGGTAAACCTTTGATAAAGTCCATATAGATCATCTGCCACTTTCACTTTGATATATCATGAAAATATAACAATCTAGTAGGGTGCACATGATTAGCTTTCACTTGTTAACATTCTAGACAACGTGACACAAAATCTACCACATCTTTCTTGATTTCTTTCTACAAATATAGAAATCTAAGGTCTGCCATGAGCTTAGTTACTCTTGGATGTTATAAATATGGGTCATTGTGTAACTCCTTCAACACTATGCTTTGCAGATTCTCTTGATCTAGCACATATATCTTACCATTAAAATGCAAAATACCATTACTCTCTAAATTGAATCTTTTATACCAAAGATTTTGAGCATTATTTGACCATGTTTTTCTGATCTATTCATAGTATTCATCTCCTAATGAGAACTTAACCACACAATCCTTGAAAGTATTCCTAATAGTAGCTACAATTGTTATGTATCTTCTCCAACTCAAAGCATTGTCTACTATATTCTCTTTACCTTTAATTTAATTGATATCAAAGTCATAATTAAAAAGAAACTATAACCAATGTCTCTGATGAGCATTTAAATTTGGTTAGGTGAGATATATTTGAGTCCTAAGTTATCTATTTTGAGATCAAATGATTTTCCCAATAAATAATGTTGTCAAACTTGCAAATCATGAATAATTGCTGCAAGTTCAAGATCAAGAGGGGCATAATTCACCTCATAAATTTTCAGCTTCCTCAATTCAAAAACCACTACAGCACCATCCTAATAAGGACTCCACATAAACCCTCTCCTGATGCATATGTGATAACTGAAAACTGACCAATGGGATCAAGAACTCTCAACACTGGTGTTGAATAAGAATTATTTTCAACTCTCGAAAAGTTACTTCACATTTCTTTGACTAGACAAACTTTTAGTTCTTTTATTGCAAGGAGGTAATTGGATTAGTTATATTGGAAAAGTTCATAATGAACTTTTTGTAATAGCTTGTTAACCCTATAAAACTCCTTAGCTCATGCACATTTATAGGCATTAGCCACTCCATAATGGCTCTTATCTTAGTCAAATCTACAAAAATACCATTTTTTAGATATAATATGCCCTAGATATTGCACTCTCTCTTATAAAAATGCACACTTAGATAACTTGCCATACAGCTTGTGCTTTCACAATCATTGTAGAACTAGTTCTAGATGTTGTGGGTGCTCCTCTTCATTTTTAGAATATATAAGAATGTTATCCAAAAATATTAAAATGAAATGATTTGAGTAATCTCTGAATGCTGCCAGTGAGTTGGTCAACCCAAAGGATAACACCGTGAACTCATAATGCCCATAATGAGTTTTGAAAGTTATTTTTAGAATATCCTTATCCTAAATTCTCAACTGATGATATTCTGAGCTAAGATCTATCTTTGAATAAATCATTGCTCTATGAATTTGATTAATAAGATCATCTATATGAGGTAGTAGATACCTATTTTTAATAGTTGCTTTGTTCAACATTCTGTAATCAATGCAGAGTCAAAGAGTACCATCCTTCTTCTTCATAAAAATAACTAGTGTACCCCATGGTAACACACTAGGTATAATAAACCCCTTTGACAATAGTTCCTATAATTGTGCCTTTAATTCAACTAACTCATTGGTTATCATTTTAGACTATCATTCCCATATTGTATGGTTGACAAGTGGTTCCTAGAAATCAAATGAGGTAAACCTGGTAATTCTTTCAGAAACACATCATGAAATCTATAAGAAATGGATAATCTTCTAGAGATGGTTCCATAGGCTCCTATATTTCCTTTATCTTGATGATAAATGCTTGGCACCCTTTTACTTGAGCCCTCTTAAGTTGCATTATATAAATCTGTTTGATCTACAATTCTATTCACCTTAAATTTGTGTCTAATTTTCAAAATCATCAAGACACTCAACTTTCTTTAAATAGCAGTCAGCCTTGGCCTTGTGTTTAGAAAGCTAGCTGACTCCTATAATCATGTCATATGACCCTAGTGGTGTTATATGTAGATCCATTACAATTGAAAATTTAGATAACTCAATTATTGCTTCAACTAGACACTTGTCAACCATGATTTTTGAGTCATTCCAATATTGTATTGACCATACTTTTGCCATATATCCATCTTTTTTAGGAAACTTGCTAAGCATTCTAGGAGCTATAAAACATTCAATAACTCCTATATCTATCAAAATAGAAAGTAGATGTTCAAACAAAATACTTGATAGCTCTATGGGTGATGTTTAAAATTTAGCTTATTGATTATCAATTATTACATGAATACGTTGTTGAATATTGACCTACTAAGAATTAGGACCTTTGCTCTTTGACTTGTCTTGAGGACATTCATAAGCATAATGGTTTCCTCTATAATTGAAACATTTGCTAGGTGGACCTTTCCTGTCAGTTTGTGTGTTATCATAGAAACTACCTTTGGATCCATTGTTTGGTTTCTTATTATCAGATCTACAATTGAATTTGGTATTCTGGTTATTGGACCACCCCTTGGAGTATCCATTCATCTACTTCCAGTTCTTCTTCTTGAGAATTGGCTTAGAATTTCTACACTTTTTCTTGAACTTTTCCCTAACCTGAGTAAGAGATTCCAACTTTTGTTTCTTCTTCACCACCTTCTCAAACACCTAGTCCATGGTAGAAGGTCCATGAACATCTACTTCACCACCAATCTAGGGTTTTAATCCCATGATAAACTTTTTGATTTTAAACCTCTCATCAGCTTTGTACTAATATATGTACTTCAAAAGTTTGGTGAGCTGTTCTCAGTACTCATTCATCAATGAGTCCCCTACTTCAGATTCTAGAATTCTATGAGCTTATGATCAAAATAAAGTTGTGGTAGCCACCTTGATCTGAATAATGTCAAAAAATACTCCCAAGTTGTGATGGTTAAGTTAAGGTTCATTTCCATCTTATTATTGGCCCATTAAGTAGCTACCTCACAAGCCAATCGATAAGCTCCCTAAATTGATTTGGTGACTTTAGAGTAGTTTTGAATCTCAAAATATTTCTCCATCTTAGTTAGCAATGCTTCAACTCCATCACCTAAAACAACTCCATCGAACTTAGGTGGGCTCACCTTTTTTGTGTCCATAGACAACTCTATAGCTACCTGAGCTCTCACATTCTACTAGTTTTCTTGCTTAGTGAGGTACTCAATAGGCACTTCCTGATGTTCTTCATCACTTTGGTCATGAATTTCTTATTTTAGGACTATGATTCAATCCTTAGTATCATTCATGGCTACGAGAATCTGACCTAACTTTGTTGAATGCTCAATGACAATTAGGTTAAGATCATTGGGAGGGTTGTTGTCATTGACATTTGAAGGACCCTCACCCAATGTTTTAGTTTACACCATTCTTATTTCCCATTAAAAAGAAGAATATGAAAATGTTATTAGACTCATTAAGTCCTAAAGTTTGAGCTTAAGCTCTGATACCACATGTTACAACCCCTTTACGTTGTACTTAGAATAATGCAATAATTTTTTTTTAAATAATTACTTAACATTCATTCCACAAAAACATACTCAACAACTTATCAAATCAATAACTTTGAAGAATAATACTTCTAAATTCAAATATCAAGTACAATATATCTTATTTCAACTACAAAGAAAGTAAATATATTAGGACACATCTATGACTGGTCTAATAATACAATAATTATTGATCAAGTATATAAATATAATATAATTACATTTTATTTAGGCATTCAGCCTTAATACAATAAATAGATACTAATCTCTCTAGAGCTCAAGTTGAATCAATTAGTGTATCACTGATAATCTCAAGTGTATCTCTAAGTAAGTACTGTAGTGGAGAGGGAGAGCATCATCTGAGCACTTTTTTACACCAACCATAGACCATTAATCTCCCACATAATCCCCTATTAGGGAATGGCCCTCCCTTCATGGATAGGTAGATAGAACAGTGTAGGAATCCAAAGAGACATGCTAGTACCCCATGTGTTGTAGATTTTTACTATATGACATGTATCGTAAAGAAAATACATTTCTAACATGATATCGCATAACATGTAAATCAAACATATGAAATGACAATGTCAATCTAACATTACTTTGTCTAAAGTTTTCAAATAACGTACAATCACTTGGATCGATCGATTTCATAGCATATCACTTGATCGGATTATCTACATCCAATATTAGTATTGATATCTAGGCTAGTGAAGTCCATCTCACTACCTACTTAACATCATCAATGTGGATTCTAATATAAACATATATAGCATAATATAAAACTTAAAGATTCTATCAAATCTTTTATATACTAAAAATGGAACAATCACAACCATACATTATATCTGTTAAATGCATATAATACAACTAAAAAAGGCTATTATTACATATATAACAATATATACCAAAACACAGTCCATTCAATTCTCATACCATCTGGGTATGCTTTACTTAAGGATCATAATTCCTCTTTTAATACAGGTAACATACTTATTAATACAAACTTACATATTTGGTTCCAATCACAACCAGTTTATAATTTATATTCTTCTAATATGAAACAAGCATGTTTATTATAATAACTTATATTTTCTAAGCTAAACAACAGTTTAAAGCATTTAATTGTAACTCAGTTTTCAAGTTCCTTGAAGACATATATAAATTCATAATACATCTCTAAGTTTACCTCAATGCTCTATTTTGGAGTATCAAATTGATTTCAATTAGACAACTCAAGTTCAATTATGTATCCCTTCAGTATGTAGCAAGTCTAATTAGAATAATATTTTCCTCACAATTTTTCAATGTATTGTAATCATTATAACATATTCGTATAATAAAAGAAGTCAAACTAGCTTCTTGTTTTTATTTCTAACTTTCTACTACATGGAGACAATCTTAATTTGATTACTTATAGAATGGATGTTTATTTGTTAACTCATGGGCTTCAGATTTCTAACTAATACATAGTCCATATAAGTTAAAAACTCAACCAATATGTATATGAAGATCTTTCCCTGAATAATTAAAATGTAGCCACTAAAGTTATAGAAGCAAGACCAATATATTTATCAATTCACTACATTCATATGTGGCTTGATTTCATTTAAAATGGAAAATATCCTGCTATACCAAGACGTAGGTCTGTGAAACACAGACCTATAAAAGTGGAACACAGTGTAATATATATATATATATATATATATATATATATATATATATATATATATATATATATATATAACACTACTCAATATATTTATCAATTCACTACATTCATATGTGGCTTGATTTCATTTAAAATGGAAAATATCCTACTATACCAAGACGTAGGTCTGTGAAACACAGACCTATAAAAGTGGAACACAGTGTAATTATATATATATATATATATATATATATATATATAACACTACTCAATATATGAAATACAATATACTATATTTGACGTTAATACATCAAATTTTATTCTTCAAATTTTAAAATTTATTCCTAAGGAGTGATACATGCAAATAATGTATTTAAAGTATTGCTCCTAGAGAAGATAAGACACTACTCATATATATTTTAAACTCAGTCAATAAAATATGAAATGCTACCACCCCCCTGCCCCCTTCCCCCCGCCTCCCTGATGTGATACACAGGTTTAATGAAATGCAACCACTATAAAGTAAAACACAGTCTATATAATAAAATGTTGTCAATATACTTCATAACTATCTCACAAATTATATTAAAATGTAGTTTATATGGCTAAGGCATAGCCAATAGTAAAGGACACCACCTGCTTATTAAGACTCAGGCTACACTAAGTGATACATAGTCCTCAAATATGATACGTTGCCCAATATAGGTGGAATGCAGACCTATATAAACTCCTTTTTATTAATAATAAAGATGTAGCCTGTATATATATGCTAAAATTTTATTTGTAGTTTTAGAAACACTACCATGTATACTTTTATTCAGTCTTTATTAATGATAATTACTCAAACCAACAATTTAAATCTCTTTTTCACATAAGAATTAAAATTGCATAACCTACCTTGCCAGATAATTGATTGGATGAAGAATGTCGAAGAATATGTCTCCCTTAATATTTTCCATCAAAAGTCTCTCAAAAATCCTCTGCTTTGCCCTTTTTTTGTATCTCTCCTCCTTTAATTTTTATGTCTTAATTTATAAATTGATTCCCTTCTAAATCTGTCACCTCCCCACCTTTGCATGCAATTTGTCTTAATTTACTCACCCATACGTGCCATTTTACTCTCCGTTTGATTTTATTAACTGGAGTTATCTTTTTATCAAAAGCTGTAGTATTTTCTTAATTTTAATTTTCTTAATCTATATAAAAACATATCACTTGCTTCATATAGATTATTATGCCACACTCCCCAAGTTAGCTTTAAACATGAGTTTAGTTGATCATTAAAATAGTCCTATCCAATTCTAGTTCTCAACTTAGTTTCATGCATGTCTTACTAAGACTATGTTTAGATCAACTTAATTTTAAGTTAGTATTTTATGAAAGTTCAACTCTTTGAAAACAATTAAATTATAAGTGTTTATTTATTTAACTAATGGATAAATAGTTTTCTAATTATTTTCAACTGTATAATTTATTATTATTCACATATAGAAATTAAATATCTATTTTCCTAAATTATTCTCAAAAATATAGATAATTATAAGTAAAGAAATATTTTTGTGATCAAGACCTAAATCCACATACAAATATAATCACATACAAGATTTTATTAATTATGTACTAGCATTTAAAACATGTTATGCATATAACATTTTAAATCTAATGTGTGTGTATGTAGGGCCACTAGCAATTTCTCTCTCATCCCCCCAAACATCCCATTTAGTCCATCCTCTTAGACTATGATCTCTCTCGTCAAGCTCTGAGGTTAGGATTTATCATGCATTTATCTTGCAACAAGTAGGTAGTTAGTCTGAGTCATCTTATATATATCAACCAATGATGCAAAACTAACAAATACATATCCATAATGTACATAATAATAGAATACAACTATCACATCATGTATACTAATTAACAATATCATTGTCCCATAACAGTATATGTCATTAAGCTCAAATTAAAATAATAATAATAATTAGCTAATAACCATATTAATCCATGGATTTTAAAGGTTATAAATCATAGGGTGAAATCAGGATGTAACATACATGCCTTTATCCATGCTCATATCTTTTGCAATGTAGTTAATATGGCATGTACCTAAAAAAATTTACTAACACATATATTCTGAGACTAGTATGATATGTTTATGTTAGTTGCTTATGCGTTCATTTATACACTTCCTTGAGTGTTTTTTTTGGTATTATCTCGTTTGTTTGAGCATTTGAATATGTTCTATTATTTGTGTCTCCTATGCCTTTATTTGTTGTTTTGACATTTAAATATGTCATTGCTTATTGTATGTTGGCATTGAATATGCCATTCCTTACTTTGTGGTCATTTGACTAAGTCATGTCCCCTCGATTCTTTAACATTTAAACATGCTCGTTGTTTGAGATCTCATTGAATCATTGTCTTTTGATTTACTTTTGAGTGCCCTTATGTGTATGCTTGATTAATTGTTGAGATTATATTGTTACTATCTATTTGTTGCCATGATCTACACCATGCATTTTAAGACTTAGTGTGATCACATTCTTTGTGATTCAATGATATATCCACCTAAACATATTCCCTCTATATGATACATGGTCCATTCATAGTTTACATGGTTATCTTATCATTTTGAGGTTAGGTTACTATCAATTAATACTTTCTTTCACCTCAAAAGTGCGGGGCATATTAGTGGGAGCAAGCTATAGAGACATGAATTCTACATTGCTTCACATATTCATATTGTAGTGAAGGCATGTTCTGAAAACATGTTCTCCACATTTATTTAGTATGCATCATACCCAGATTGCAATGGTGGCATGTTCTAGAAATATGTTCTCCACATTGACACTTATATCAGTTTTTTAGATTTATCCACATTAACACTTACACTAGTTCTCATATTTAGATTGTAGTGGGGGGTTTGTTTTGGAAACATGTTCTCCACACTTACACCATTTTTAGTTTCATATTATAGTGGGGACATGTTTTGGAAACATGTTCTCTACACTTACACAAGCATATGTTATGCAATGTTGCCTAATATTGAAAAATAAAATCAGTTTAAAATTCTAAACACTTTCAAGAACTGTCATCATCCACCGAATTGACTTTTACAGACTATATTGAGTCAATTTAATACAGTAGTTGGTTTACTTTTGGTATAATTGAGGTGATTAAATCACTCAATCTTGCCAAGTTTATGTATTAGACTTAATTACATGATCTAGGCTCACCAGTTTCATAGTGTGAGCTGACTTGGTTCACTCACTCTCACTAGGTTATAAGTATGATTGGATTACATGATTGAGATAATCTCAATTACCAAGTGACAACTCATATTGTCTCCAAGGTTGGGGGCACATGTCCCCTAATATTTTTCTCTATTTTGTTAGATATATGCTCTTTCTAGATTTATATTTATCCTAATCTCAATTTTAGTAATTCATAATGATACATCTTTCAAATCAAATTGTCAAAAGGCAACACAATTGCATTGATACACAGGTGTACTCATACACCTTGTTATCTTTCAACTTCAATTATTTTAATGCTTTTAATTTTAGATTATATGAAATGATTATATATTGTAACATGCTTTTGGTTGCAGGTTAGTAATTAGTAAAATGCTTAAGTTGGACTCAAGGAAAAGGTGTGTTAAACACATCTAGATACATATTTATTTATTTTTAAATTAAAATTTTCATTATTAGTTTAAAGGGGGAGAAAATGTAGACACTAGTTTAAAATTATATAGCACTTCAATCTTATATACTTTGAAAATACATATCATGGATGTACTTTCAACTTTTAGACCCTTCTCATTACCAAAAAGTTTTTGTTTTATTGTTTTAGGAAAGTAGGTGTTTAATTCCTAAGTAATAAAGGTTTATATCATTTGATCAAATTAACTTGCATAAGGGAGAAGAACACTTATCTAGAAAAATAGGATGATTCAGATGAGTCAAGCTCTGAGAACTCGCACACGGGATTGAGACACTGTTTGGAACTTAAATCTATCTTTCATTTTTTGATTGGATAGGAGCACTAAAAACAAGACTCCCTGGTGTCTGATGTTATAGTCTTTTCTCAACGTTGTTGTCCTAAGGCTAAAAGCTTTATGAGTTCTATTCATTTGCTCACGTACCAAATTTCAAGTCCTAAAAGTCACTGGAGCTTGTTATAGGTCTATTTCAATCTTCAATACCTGTATTAGTTTACATACACATAAATAACAAAAAAATCAAAGCACAAAGGGGAAAAATTGGGTTAGGGGAAGAATGACCACACAATCAAGAACCCATATTGTTCTGATTGTTGCCTACAGTAACCCTCAAGTTAAGAGTCTCAAATCTGATGTAGTTCTCCCTTAGGGAACATGCATTTTCAACATACATGATTGATGCAAAAATGAATTTCACCTAGGCCCTTCCTTAATCAAGCATGCAAATCTATGTGTGATGTAGAAACGTTGAGCTATACTATTGATTGATTTTATTATGTCTAATGTGCCAAAATAATAAGTGCTAGATATAAAATGCCTTGAGTAGTCCTTTATATAGGAGACTCATTATGTCAAATTTAGGATCTTTATTTGCATTTGGCTGACATTTAAAAACATAGAAATAAAGCAAAGAAAAGAGGTAAGACTCATCCTATAAAATAAACTGACTGTTAGAACTAAAATTGTGCTTGGATAACAGTGCCAAAAACTAGACACCTTGGGTTTCAATGTTGTAGTCCTATTGGGGCACTATTGTCCAGTGGGTTTGGGACCTAGGGGGGATGGGTCTGGGTCTAACAAAGGTGATTGGGCCTGAAAGGGTTAAGTCTGAAAAGCTATGGATGACTGGGAATAAGCAAAGAGATGTCTAGGGAATGTAATAAGACTAAGACAAGTCAGATAAAAGGACTTGGTTAAGTGTGAATAAAAACTCATACTCTCCAGTCAAAGTTTCCTATAAAAGGATTGTGAAAAAACATAATATGTGTGTTTGCTTGACCAATTTAGGGTGTATACATTTATCCCCTTTAAATCTAGTGATGTAATGAAATGAAGTACTAGAGTAAAAAAAATAAGATGCCTACCTGAACTTACCTATGTGAAGATAAGTGTGCTAAAAAGGGTCTAACTTCTTCGCTAGGGAAGTGGATGAAAAACTAAAATAATTCTTGAAAAAAGAAGGAATCCTTATAATAGATGCCTCTTGTACTAAATTTGAATAGTGTCTAGAGAAATAAGGAATCCCTGTAATAGATGCCCCTTGTACTAAATCTGAATAGTCCCTAGAGAAAGAAGGAATCCCTATAATAGATGCCCCCTGTACTGAATCTAAATAATCTAAACTAGATTTGAGAAGTGCTCAAAGGTCTAAAACCAATGTCTATCCTCTCTCTCACATAAACTCCTGGCTCTGAGTTTGAGTAATACTACAAACCAATCACTACAAATAATCGTACGGTCCAACCTGGTGACAACTTGAGTAATGCATAGGTGTAAACTGAAAATGCTAGTAAAATGTGTAAGAAGAAGATGGTATGTCCTACCATCCTAATCTGTATAATCCTAAAAGATGGAGGATATGAACATTTGTGTCAAGCTCCCGAATCTAATATGTGAGTGATGCATCTAAAAAATCTAGAAATATGTATAACCACATGTGATATGATCTATTGTGTCATGTCCTATGTGCAAAACTAGAGATAAAAAATAATGTGCTCTACACTATGCCTATAATCTACTATCTAGTTTGTAACTATGTCATGTTGTATGAAGCTATATGTGTGAAACGTGTAGTAATGTACATGCCCCCAAATTTGGTATCTTGATAGTCTGTATATCTATAAAATGAAGGTGTATCTCTCTAAATGTCTTGAGTAATGCTAAGTGACCCACTAAAATTTGAATCGCTGTATAATCCTAAGTTGAGTAATGTACAGTGACCCATATAGTTTGAACCACTGTATAATCTTGACCAATCTAAGTTGAGTAAAGCCAAGTGACCCATATTGTCTGAACCACTTTATAATCTTGACCAATCTGAGCTGAGTAATGTTGATAATTTGAATACTAGATGCGTAAAAACTATGTTGAGTGACCCATGTAGTTTGAATCACTATATGTTTTGATCGATCTAAGCTGAATCTGATAATTTGACTGCTAGAAGTGTGAGAATCATGGTGTATCAATTTATGAGAGTGGATAGGTATAGGAATAGGAATAGTAGGAATGATGCCCCCCTTTTGGGGAGAGGTATGAACTCTGATGTAATGAAATTACTTAGATGTTTTCATAAAATGATTTTATCATGCATAGAATAAGCAAATATGAGAGATCACACAATAATAATTGATAACAAAGCAACATATGTAATAATATAGCAAAGCCACTTTGAGGGGGTAACCTCCATAACAATGCAATAAGAGCAGAATACTTAACATGGTGATCAAATACTAACCACTACCTCCTATATATAGTCTACTTAGCCATGGTTATTCCATAGATTGACCTAACTAAGAACATAGAGAAATATAACAAGAATATAAAAGAGGTATGTAAGCCACAAGTCAGCCACACATATCCTAAGACATGCCAAAGGTTAAGGGCATAGCATACCCCTCCCCTTTAAAACAACATTGTCCTCAATGTTGAGTCAATTTTGGACGTTGCTACACAAAGGATTCATCTTCCCAAGTGGCATCTTCACAGGGCAGTTTTTTTTATTTGATCAGGTACTCCATAATTACTGTAGACCACAGCTACTTAGTGTGCATGTGAAGGATTACCTTAGGATGAATAATAACTCTTTCTTCCTCATCTAATTCTAGTAACTTAGTTTGAGTATCAACTTTGTGTCCAATGACTTTATTCAGGCATGATACATGAAATACTAGATGTATGAAAGTAGAGGAAGGAAACTCTAACTTGTAGGCCACACTACCAATTTTTTGCAAGATCTTATAAGGCCCATAATACTTAAGGGATAACTTATTATCTATTTTTTGTTGCTTCAAGGACATCTACTTATATGGTTGTAAGTGAACAAAGACCCAATCACTAATGTCAAAATGCCTCTCACTCTTGTGTTGATCTACTTGTTGCTTCATGTGATTTTGGGCCATGGCTAAATTTTCACACAAACTAGCAAGGACCTCTTGTTGATGGTGAATACGTTCTTCAACTGCACAAACCTTAAGATGGAACTTTAAAGTTGAAGTTATGGATGGAGGGTGGTATCCATATAGTGCCATAAAAGGAGACATTTTGAAAGAACTATGAACAGAAGTATTATACCACCATTCAACAAGTGGCAACCAATGAACCCATTTATTCTATTTATCAAAAACAAAACATTGAAGATATCCTTCAAGACATTTGTTGACTACATCAGTTTGTCCATCTAGTTGAGGATGATAGGATGAACTATGAGCCAACTGGGTGCCCAAACATGCAAATAACTCAATCCAAAAATTTCTAGTGAAGATAGGACCTCTATCACTAATAATGATCTTAGGGGTACCATGCAATTTCTAAACTATATTAAGAAAAGCAAATGTTATTGTACTAGCAACAAATGGTTGTGATAAAGAATAAAAATAAACATACTTATTGAGATGATCTACCTCAACCATGATAATATTTTGACCATCATATCTCAATAACCCTGTAATGAAATCCATATACACCTCTTCCCAACATTGGCTCATGATGGATAAAAGCTGCAAAAACCCTAAGGTTTTAATGGTTTCACCTTTATTTTGTTGATAGATCATACATTCAGTGACATATTTTTGGACATCCCCCTTGAGTCCTTACTAAAAAAAATATTGCTTGATTCTATTATAGGTTTTTAAAAATCCTGAATGACCCCCAATTGGAGTTGCATGAAGTTCCTAAAGGATTTTTTGTTTAATAAGAAAATTTTTACATAGGTATAATATGTATTTATACCATAATGCATCACCCTTCCATGTAAGTTTTTCAAATCCACCCAAACCTTAATGAATATTCTGAATCAAAGAGTGGGTAGAACTATCATTGTCCCATTTTGATCATGTTTCCTCTAGCCAATCTACCTGCAGAATGGTCATAGTATATAACAATGCCTCAACAAATTCAACCTTCCTAGATAGTACATCTACCACTACATTATCCTTACCTTCTATTTCAAAATCATAGCCTAACATCTTAGTTACCCACTTATGTTGTTCTTCAGATGACAACCATTGTTCCAAAAAATATTTGAGACTATCATGATTAGTTTTTACCTAAAAGTCATGACCCATCAAATAAGGCCTCCATTGTTTGACTACATGTAAAATGGCCATCATTTCCTTCTCATAAATGGGATTGTGTTGATTTTTACCCTTTAATTGATGACTTTAAAATGCAAGTGGTCTGTCTTCTTGCATGAGTACAACACTCATACCATATCCATATGCATCACATTCAACCACAAAAGTCTTAGAAAAATTAAGAGTGGCCAACACTAGAGTGATGCACATAGCCAATTTCAATTGTTCAAATGCCCTAATAGCTATATTAGTCTGTTGAAAGGAGTCTTTCTTCAACAAATATGTGAGTGGGGCTGTAATGCTACCATAATTTTTGATAAAAAAGTGATAATAACCAGTTAGCCCCAAAAATCCCCTTAGTAACTTGAGTGTCTTAGGAATCGACCATTACACCATTGCTTGAATTTTTTTATAATCCACTTTTACTCTTGTATGTGAAACCAGATGACCCAAGTACTCAACCTCACAAGCTCCAAAAATATATTTGAAAGGTTTGACATATAACTGATGTTATTCTAAAATTGAGAGTACCTATTTCACATGGTGCAAATGGCCTTTCCAAGATTTACTATAAATGAGGATATCATCAAAAATACTATAACAAATTTCCTCAAAAATGGCCTAAAAATAGTATTTATGAAACTCTAAAAGGTGGATAGTGCATTTGTTAGACCAAAAGGCATAACCAAAAACTCATAATGGCCCTCATGAGTCTTGAAACTAGTTTCAGGTATGTCTTCATCATGGATCTGGATGTGATGATACCCAAAATGCAGATCTAACTTGGTAAAATAAAGAGCACCATTTAATTCATCTAGCAAATCATCAATGAGAGGAATAGGAAAATTATCTTTGATAGTGTACTTGTTGAGTTCCTTGTAGTCAGGGCACATCCTCCAAGTGTCATCTTTCTTGTGCACCATGACAACTAGTGAAGAATATTTTCCTTGGCTATGGTGAATGATTATTGTATCCAACATCTCTTGTACCATCTTTTCAGTTTCAATTATTTGGGTATAAGGATACCTGTATGGCCGAATGTTGGGTGGTGTACTACCAAGAATAAGTTTGATAGCATGATCATGCATGCAATTAGGTGGAAGTCCTTTTGACATGTCACCAAAAACAACTGAATGGGCATCAATCACCTATTACAGATCAAGAGGTGTAGATGGTTGAGTTGGATGAACTTCTATGAAAAACAAGTGAGCTACAAACCTTTTAGCACCTTTCAGAGAATCCTTGTCATTTGAAGGGAGATAACAAGTTGTGGAGATTTAGCCCTTAATCCCCTTAATTAAAATGTCCTTCCCTCAGAATGAAAATGCATAAATAATTCCTGGAAATTCATCTCAATATTGCCCATAATGGTGAGCCATTGTACTCCCAAAACAATGTCATCTCCTCCCATGGGAATAAGAAACATAGGAAAATCTAACAAGTAGTCTCCCATGGCTAGCTTAATACTATGGTATTTTCTTGAACAGTTGATAGTACCACCATCTACAATCATGACCTAAAATTTTGGAATAGGATAAATGAAACAGTTTAAGCGAGCAACCAACTTATTATTGATGAAGTTGTGTGTGCTTCTAGAATCAATCGGAACAATGACCTTCTATTTATTTAAGAAACCCACCACCTTAAGAGTTTGGAGAGTACTAATACCTGAAAGGGCATGACATGAAATAGTAGGTTGAGGGTCTTCAGATTCCTCCTCAGGACCTTCTTCATCCTCACCAAGTGCCTCCTCATTATTGTCATCCTTATTAGTACCTTCAATGTAAAACAAATTTTTTAAAGCATAATGATGGTCTTTGCTCCATTTGCTATCGTAACCATAACACAACCCTTTGGCTCACTTCCCCTCAATTTATCAAGGTGTCAGTCTGGTGGGTTGAGGATATGATGGTGCTAGAAAGGTCGATCATGACCAGTAGTAAAGGTTTTCTATTTGACCATTTCTTTTTCCTCGACCATGCATGTCCATGGTATAGCTTCTGATACAGATGTTGGGTTAAACATCTGAACCTCTAATTAGATGCTATCTTTGAGGCCACCCAAAAATAGATCCGTCAAATTTTCCTCAGTTATGTCTTCCACCCATAAGGATAGATTTTAAAACTAATGAATATAATCCTTCACAATACCTATTTTACACAATTTGGATAACTAACTAAAGTAGTTCTCAAATACATTATTTTGATAATGAGCCAATAACTCATCAGTGAAAATAGACCATGTAATAGGAGCACCATTCTTTTTCTTTTGAGCACATGACCAATGATACCAAATGACTGCTCAGGTTTCAGATATAAAGACACCACTATCACCTTATGAGAACTAGGAGTTTGATGTAGATCAAATAAATTTTCAATCTGGGTAATCCAAATGAGAGGATCATTACCATCAAACTTATGCATGTCTCCTTTGGGCAACATCGATTTCACACCAAAATGGGAGTTAGTGTTGAGAGGAGGAGATCCTAAATGATGAAGTGGAGGGTTATTTGACTGTAGTTGAGATGAAAGAGCAGCTAATGAAGTAGTGATCTAATTCAATTGATTATGAACCCCTTTAATCTCTCCATGCATCTCTAAAACATTAGTTTGAATTGCAACAATGTCATCATGCCACACCAAGCCCTTTATGTCAGCTTGAAGTTGAGAAATCAACAGATATGAAGTTTTAGATTCTATGTCACTAGTTGGAGTCTTAGGAGTTTTTTCCCCCCCTTTCATCCCCTTCTAGAAGGGTCATCCATTTACAAACCCTAGGAGAATTTTTGACCTAAAAAATGTATACTAGGAGATGGTACAATTACGATCACATCACCAAGATGAATCCAACTACTACCTTTATGCACTAGGGTGAAAAAATTTGGCACCAAAAAGTATACTAGGAGATGGTACCGTTGTGATCGCCTCCCTAAGATGAATCCAATGACTACAATTGTACAAGGCAAAAAAAAATTAGACTTTTTTTTTAAAAAAAAATTCAAAATATATTGCGCTGACACAAAAAATAAATTCTTATTGGATTACAAGTTATGTTTTTTTGCTCCTTATGCTCACAAAAGTCACACCTCATCAGATCAAAAAAAAACACAGCGAGAAACTTACACAAATCGAAGCTCTGATACCACTTATAATGAAATTACTTAGATGTTAGCACAAAATGATTATATCATGCACAAAATAAGTAAATGTGAGAGATCACATAACTATAATTGACATTAGAGCAAAATACTGGATAATATAGCAAAGCCACTTCGAGGGGGCAACCTCCATAACAATGTAATAAGAGCAGAATACTTAACATGATGATCAAAGACTAACCACTACCTCCTATATATAGTCTACTTAGCCATGGTTATTCCATAGGCCGACCTAACTAAGAACATAGAGAAATGTAACAAGAATATTAAAGAGGCATGTAAGCCACAAGACAACCACACATATCCCAAGACACGCCAAAGGTTAAGGGCATAATAAATGAGATAAATAAGGTTGAGTTAAAAATGAAGACAAGTGGCAGATTGAAAATGAACTTGGTTGTCATTTATTGAATAGATCGAAAGTCTATTATTGAATTGGTGAGATTGAATTATTGGGATTGGAAGATATCTTTGATTGATTAGGATTGAAGCTTGTATATGGGTATAGTAGAAATATAGAAACATTCATGCCATGGTAGGCAAATGAGGTATAATTGATTGAATGGAGTGAAAGGTTGATTGATTGAATAGGCTAGGTTGTTTGAATGTTTTGATTGAATGTTGATTGGTGAGGACCAAGTTGTATAAAAGTTGAACAAGTGTGGATTGGTAGGGACCAATTTGTATGTCTTGGTATAAGAAAGGTAGATAAATGTGTGTGGTATGGTATGCAAATGATGTAGTAAGAGATTGAGGCATGCTTTATGTTGAAGGTGTCATTGTCATTATTCTAAAGAATAAAATGGTTTGTAAAAGAGTGCTACAAAGCTCAAGTTATGGGCAAAATGGTGTTTTTAAGAAATTTTGACTAGTTCCAACATTGTTGTCTAAATTATAGTGCTCCTGTCCAATGCTACTATCTTGTACTCAGTGTTGTTATCTTGGAGGCTAGATTTTCTAGGCTAATGCTTAGTTTAGTTATTATTTTATTGCTTGGTAATTGATTTGGCATGGTGAATTGATGTATTTTTTGTTTTCTAGGATTTTTGACTTGCAATCTATTGTTGTTTAGATTAGTTATTTAGTTGGACATGGTCGACTGATATATATGTTGTTTTTTAATGTTTTATAGGGTGAGGTATAGATGAGAGAGTTCCATAGAGGCCAAGTAATGGAGACTCAAAGATTGTTGCCTTTATCAGCTGATGAGAGAGCTGTGATGGATAGAGCTGGACTAGGTCATGTGTGTGATCTAGGTACTGTGTAGTGGGATAGGCATTTGATTACCACCTTGTGTGAGAGATGGAAGATAGATACCTGTACATTTTGGTCTCTTACTGTAGAGATCACTATTACTCTAGAGGATGTATACTACATTTTGCATTTGTTGGTTAGTGGATGGCGTGTGATTTTACATGATGATCTGGGTACGGATGCCATTGATTTTGCATCCTTATATTTTGATGGTGTGCCTATAGGCATACATAAGAGAGGCAGTGATAGCAATATATTATTTGATCAAATGTTCTACATTTATAGAAGTGGTTGGCAATGTTGTTGGCTTCATTTGTTTTAGTGGATGGGAGTAGGGTATTGATTGGCTCTATTGTATCTTGTTGTTGGAGGGGATGCCCCCAAGTATGAGGAACTTGATCTAATTCACATGATGGGAGGTAAGTTGTGATTATGCTTGAGTTGTGTACAAGTTTGAGTTTATCTTAGTTTGTTTGGATTTGTTTTGAAAATGTATATTAACATAGTGTTTTTATCTTTACATGCATGTGGAGTTGGAGGTGTTCAGGATGAGGCACCTGTTGAGGTAGGTGGTGGAGATGACATGTTCTTGGAGATTATTATTGAGTCTACACTACGTGAGCTTACACAACATGTGCCTAATGATGTTATGGAGGAGGGTCTGATATAGAGAGCGATAGTTACAGCTGGTGTTTATGCTCATTTATTTGATTAGGATACTATATCTACATATGCATATGTTAGGGTAGTAGGAGAGAGGGATGAGCTTAGAGCTAAGTTGGATAGGCATAAGATGCCTCCACTTGATTATAGCATGGTGAGCACAAAGATTATGGATGACTATATGAATCTTTAGTGATGATATGCAGACTTGCGTGAGGAGCATGGTTAGTTGTTAGAGTAGGATAGTTGGCATAAGAGGCATTCAGGAGCTTGAGGAGGTGCAGGGTCATTGAATGCTAGGCAAGATTATGGGACTAGCACTAGAGGAGAGAGTGAGACCGAGAGTGAGGGCATGATGCCCATTCATGATTGATTGTACTTTGACATGATGTATGAAAGCTTAATTGTGTGTGTGTGTGTGTGTGTGTGTGTGTGCGCGTGTGCTGGTTTGATTTTGAAGTCATGTGTATTCATGTTATGTATTCTGGAATATGTTGGTATATGGATTGTAAGTGGTTGATTTTGGAAATGGTTGATCTAGTATTAATTTTGAGTGTCACATTTGTTTGGTAAATTGGTACTTTGGATATGGGTTTTGATGTTTTGATATGTTTGGTAAGATGGCATTTAGGATGAGATTCGATTGTTCAAGATATGTTTGGATGTGATGTTTAATTTGTAATCATATGTAAGCAAATATTTATTTGTTGTGGTAATTGGTAAACTATTTAGATAAATTTGAGTTAGTTTGTGGGATTGGTTAAAGTAGGATTTGGATATGTTTGATTTGGTAATATCTAAGTGGGAAAGTGTTTAGATAATTTTGATTTGGTAATATCTAGATTTTGATAGTTTGGTTATGGCTAGGGATGGCTATCTGGAATCAAGAATGTTAGTTATTAGTAGGAAGGGAAATTAAGATAGCATTATGTGTGTATTACTTCCCCAAAAGTGGCTCAAGAATACAAAGGTTTGCTAGACCTTTGGTTCCATCATTGCCCTTGCTAAACGAAGCTATGAATTGATGTTGAAATGAATGTATGTTGTATCACACTGTGTTATATCACTATTTGAACCCTTTCGGCCACATGAATAAGTGCCCATACTTCTCATGCTATGTAAGAATGTACTCTGTAGCTGATATTATTTATTGTGTAGAAGGCTCATCTATTTGTAACTGAAAACCCTGCGGCCTCTGTTGTGATATATATGAATGTGTAATATATTGAGATGGAGTTGAAACATGTGCTAAGGGATCATTTAAGCTTAATCATAATGGGTTGTTACATGAGATAGGACCCTAAAAACTTAAGTGCAATGAATATTTCTCTATAATAGTACTCTATAATGTGGGTTCAACTAGTCTTAATCATAGCATATTGCTACATGAGATAGGACCTTGAAAACTCGATTGTAATGAATATCTATCTAGAACAATACTCTATTATAGTGCCTGTGACTCTGTTAGATATGTATATGGAACTGCACTATGTATTCCATAGGCTATATGTGGGTTGCTTATGTTGTACTGGTTTCCAAACTTTTTGAATAGTTGGAATAGGAGATCTCCTATGAGATTATATCGTAAAACCTACATTGCATTCACGATGAGTGATTGATGATTCCTATAAAGGAATGTCATGGGATGACTCAATCATGGAGGAATGAGGTTTAGGGTTCCATGATGGAGGATATTTTGGTGCCCCTTGTGTGAATGCTATAATACCATTATCAACACATCTAGTAATGCAATCTCTGAGTCCAAAATAGTCATTATCTTTGTGTCCACATATATGATGATAATTACAAAAAGGTCGACGTGGTTGTCTATGTAAGAGATGTGGATCTCGTCAATGAATAGAAGGTAATGTGATTAACCTCCTATTTAATAATGTTGACAATATGATAGATGGGCTATCTTGCTCTAAATCAAACTGTAGTGGTGTTGTACCATTGTTCTTTGTAGTGCATATTGTAGGTTGTGTTTTGAAAACTTGCTCTTTGTTCTTGACTAGTTATTATTCTAGTTGTGGTCTCCTATCTTGTCTAGGACATGGTGGATGTTGAGTGGTAAGAGCTATATTTAAAGATGCTATTATGAAGTCTAGAGTGATCTGATCAACTGAATGTTAGGATTGTGGAGCTAAAAGCTTCACTGATGCAAACAGGAGAGGAGGTTGCTGAAGGTTGCTGAGTTGCAGAAGAAGTTGGGGTCGGTCTGATCAGCCGACGTCGGCGGGATAGCACAGAGAAGCAACCGACGTCGGTCATATATCGGCCGACGTCGGTCACCTCCAGGCGGACAGGGACCGGCGTCGGTCGCCTGTGTGGTTCGACTGCGAGCTATTTACGGGCAGTTAGCTAACGAACCAAGTGTTTGCATGATGAGTGCTAATTTTAGACTCATAGCTGCGGATCTAATTATTGTAATTAGATGTCTAATCATTGTTTGGATGAGATCTATATAATAGACTCATGGTTGTATTGGAAAAGTGTGCTAGGGAGTAAGAGAGCATAATTATAAGCTCCTTCTGTGTGTGAGGTAGAGCTATGGTGCGTTCCTCCTAGTGCCACAGTACCAGGTGTGTTGGTGTTGGATTGGAGAGCCAGCTGGGTTCTTCAAGAGTGTAAGATCTTGGTCACAGTTGCATGGCCTATATAGGAGATCTACATGGTAAGTAAGATCGTTGATCTGCAGGTGTATGTGTGTGCGAGGTCGAGGTTCACAGGTGAATAGAACCATTGCTTGATTTGCAGGTGTGCAAGGTCATACAGACAGCAACACAACAGGGAGCAGTATCAGGCATGATCTACTTGGAGTACAGGTGTGTACTCGGATAGAGCAAGAGGAAGGCAAGGCAGTTCCTTCCATAAGTATGGTCTGTTGAATTGCAGGTTGTTGCAGATTCATGGGAGATCTACTTGAAGTACCTTGAGTACTTGTGGAGCACGTGGAGTGCTTGTGGAGTGCGTGGAGCACTTGTGGTGTGCGTGGAGCACGGGAGGTGAACACCAACTCTGTATTTGAGTTGGGTGTTGGGACCTGTGAGAGGGAGAGCTTTGGGGAGAAGAATTACTGTTCACTTGAGGCGTGGGAAACCTCTGTAAGGTGGTGGAGAAGAAGTGGCATCTTCTTTATTGTATTCTTTTCTGTATAAAGTGTTAATACAATTTGGTATTGTCTCTCATATGCTGTGTTATTCTGAATTCTAGTTACTTGGTGAATCTGGTTAATTTCCGCATATTAAGTTGCTTGGTATTGGTAATCAAATTGTGTGCTTCCGGTGTACATCCTCCCAACAAGTGGTATCAGAGCCTTGGTTGTAGGTTCTTGAGCTTGATACCAACAGGTGGTATCTGAGCTGAGGTTGGAGGAAGCAGGTTTTGTGTTTGGTTACAGGGCACTCTCAGGGGCTTCTGATCGAGTGGGAGTAGAGCAACTGCAGATCAAAGTAAGCTAAGAATGGAGGAGTTGAAAAGCACAGATGGTCACTCACGGTCCTATGGAAAGAAAGAGCAGGTAAAAGATTATTGTTGGTTGGTAACAGATCAGCATGAAGAAACTGAAGATACAGATGTAGTAGGTGTTGTTGCACAGGATGTGTTTGCAGGTTTCTTGGATAAAGTTGAATCTTGGATAAAAGATTCGGTTGCCTCTTTCCATGCAGTTCCAGGTAGAGGAGCTGGTAAGCCTTGTCAGATTGTTGGCAAAGGCAAAGTGAAGCTGAAATTGCAGGCGGCCAACACACAGGTGTTGATGAAGGTCATGCAGGTCCCAGGTTTGGAGATATGGCTAATTTCTTCAGAAAGATTGGGTGATGAGAGATGCACAAGAACTCTCACAGCGGATGCACTTGAATTAGCTGGTGGTAAGAAAACAGGTATCCTTTATCTACTTGTTTATATTACTCATTCTTCTTTTGTTGCGGAGACGTGGCTTCGTAGGCTTGGTCACATGAGCAGGAAGGAGATGCATGTTCTTAAGCGGAAGACAGATATATTTGACAGGCTTAAGAACTGGAAAGCCTTGGTGTTTATGGAGGAGATGGCGGACAGAACCCAGTGGATTTGGCTGGATACTTCTGAGCAGGGCAGTTTGGACATGGATTTTGATTCAAAGAAGCTCGCGAGTAAAAAGTCATCACTCACAGGTGAACACAGGTACCGATGTCGGTCAGGAGGAACCGGCGTCGAAGAGACAGGTGCCGACGTCGGTCATGTGCAGACCGAAGCCGGCGATGTCGGGCAGGGTAAGACCGACGTCGGTCATGGGACCGACGTCGGCAGCATTTAAGACCGATGTCGGTTAAGAGGACCGACGTCGGCAGAAGGGACACCAGCGCAGGCAGGTTGGTAGTCAGGTACAGACGCATGAAACCGACGTCGGTCGGATGCAGACTGTGGGGTGACCGAGGTCGGTCACTGTAACAGATTTTGGGTGGACAACAAGCTGTCAAGGAGTCTCAAACACCCATACGGAGGACTGAAGGCGTAAGTAGGCCCTCAAATTCGTTGTTCCTCTTCTTCATACATGTTGCTGATTGTAGAGCAGGAAGGATCCAGGAAACAGGTGTGAGCTTGGCATGGATGAGGATGTGATTCCTTGGAGGAGAACCAGATAGGTGTGTCTTGGTAGAGTTGCCAGCAGGTATGAAAGCACAGAGACGAATGGATACCTTAGTAGAAGAATAGAGAGAACGGATACGTGAGACGGAAGACCAGGTATATGGTCTTGTGGAGCTGCAGGACAGTGGTACAGGTTTTGACAGGTGGAGGACGGAGCATGGCTTCAGTCAGTGTCAGGTAACTACTGTGGTTTTGTCTTACCAGGGGGATGATGAGTCACGACATCATTCTGTAGCTGTATGTGGATAGTATGCTAGCTAGCAGGGGTGTACATACAGGGTTTTGCTGAGCTAAGGGTAAGATTAGTTCAGTGGCATGTCATGAGGAGTTTGGAGCAGCGGAATTCTTTGACATGGGAGGCATGGAGATCACAGGGTGATTTTGTCTCGAGTGGGAGCTGATGTGAATCAGGTGTTGGCGAGGTTCGGGATGCAGAGCCGGAGCACACTAAGGGCTGGACAGGTACAGTGTCTGAAATCACATGAGGTCTGGTATAGACCTGAGTATTCCCATGCAGTGGGAGCTGTCAGAGAGTTAGGAGCCAATTCGGGGAAGTGGGTTCTCAGGTTTTCTGAGAGGGACCGGCAGCAGGTGTTGCTATGCAGGGTCAGGACTTCACTACATGTATTTTTAGGTTCGGATGTGGCAGGTTACTCAGATGACAGGTGGTACACCACAGGTTGTGTGGTGGGTTGTCTTCAGGTGGGAGCTTGAAGAGGAATACAAACCAGGAAACAGATTAGACGGAGTACAAGTATAGGTACAGTGCAGCTGTTTATCTCCAAGTGGGAGATTGTTAGGATTGTGGAGCTAAAAGCTTCACTGATGCAAACAGGAGAGGAGGTTGCTGAAGGTTGCTGAGTTGCAGAAGAAGTTGGGGTCGGTCTGATCAGCCGACGTCGGCGGGATAGCACAGAGAAGCAACCGACGTCGGTCATATATCGACCGACGTCGGTCACCTCCAGGCGGACAGGGACCGGCGTCGGTCGCCTGTGTGGTTCGACTGCGAGCTATTTACGGGCAGTTAGCTAACGAACCAAGTGTTTGCATGATGAGTGCTAATTTTAGACTCATAGCTGCGGATCTAATTATTGTAATTAGATGTCTAATCATTGTTTGGATGAGATCTATATAATAGACTCATGGTTGTATTGGAAAAGTGTGCTAGGGAGTAAGAGAGCATAATTATAAGCTCCTTCTGTGTGTGAGGTAGAGCTATGGTGCGTTCCTCCTAGTGCCACAGTACCAGGTGTGTTGGTGCTGGATTGGAGAGCCAGCTGGGTTCTTCAAGAGTGTAAGATCTTGGTCACAGTTGCATGGCCTATATAGGAGATCTACATGGTAAGTAAGATCGTTGATCTGCAGGTGTATGTGTGTGCGAGGTCGAGGTTCACAGGTGAATAGAACCATTGCTTGATTTGCAGGTGTATGTGTGTGCGAGGTCGAGGTTCACAGGGGAATAGGGTTACCATGTGCATCATTGGCATCTATCCAATATTTATAAGCTTTTTTTTCTAAAGTAAGTGTTGGGGGATCAATCCAACAATAGATTACAATTGTGACAGCAATAAACGCGGAATTAAACCAGATTGACAAGTAATTAGAATGATAATAGCAAGAACAAGAGATACAAGAAAACACCCTGAAAACTTGTATTAACAAACTCTTTACAAAAGGAATACAATTGAAGAAAGCTTCTTTCTTCCACACCTCTCCTAGATGTATAGATCTCTCAATAGATCTCTATTCCTCAAGAGCTCTCTCTCTCAAGAACAATCAACTCCAACAAGCCTGGATTGATTCGATTCTGTACTGTTCTTCACACACAATGAATTACAATAATTCACCCAACTACAATAATCCACCACAAAACTACTACAAAGCTAAGAAGATCTAATTCTACATATAGAATTAGGAGACTTGAGCATGTACACCCAACAAGCAGTTAAGCCACTTGAACAAGGGCTCTAAAAATAGTAATGCCAATAATAGAGATGCAAGCTTGAGACTTCAACTCAAACTTATCATGCAAACACTCGCTTCTGTCCACGGAAATAGCTTTCTGGACACGCAGGTAACCGACGTCGGTTCCTGCTGCTTATCTACGACCGCCGTCGGCCGACCCTCTGTCGACATCGACATCTCTGCAACTACCTGTGACCGACGTCGGTCGCTCCTGACTGACATCGATGTCTGTGTAGACCCGAACCTGATAATGAATGCTCCTTGGTGAAGCTTTTAGCTCCACACCCTAACAATCTCCCACTTGGAGATAAACAGCTGCACCAGTACCTGTACAGCAACATCTTCTAGCTCCTCCACCTTCAACTCAATCATGAAGACCAACAGAAGTTGAATGAAGATTCAACTTCTCCTTTATAATCGGCTTGGTTAACATATTAATAGGATTCCTATCTGTATGGATCTTCTCCAGCTTCAACTCACCATCTTCCAATACCTGTCGTATGAAGTGATACCTTAGCTGTATGTGCTTTGTTCTTGAATGAAAGGCTGAATTCTTAGCCAAATGGATTGCACTCTGACTGTCACTATACAATCTGCAACTCTCATGCTCCCTACCAAGCTCATCCATGAACCGTGTCATCCATATCATCTCCTTGCTAGCTTCTGTGGCTACAATATACTCTGCTTCTGTAGTTGACAAGGCAACAACCTTCTGCAACTTAGATATCCAGCTAACCGCCATTCCACCTACAGTGAAAACATAACCTGTAGTGCTCCTCCTGCCATCCAAATCACCTGCCATATCTGAATCTACATAGCCATGTAGAGAAGTATCTGAACCTCCATAGCACAAGTGCCTACTGCTGGTTCCTCTCAGATATCTAAGGATCCACTGAACTGCTTTCCAATGTTCCTTACCTGGATTGGCCATATACTTACTTACCACTCTCACTGCTTGGGCAATATCTGGTCTAGTACACACTATTGCATACATCAAACTCCCTACTGCGGAAGAATATGAAACCTTACTCATGTACTCTACCTCATCATATGAATTAGGACATTGTTCTTTACTCAACTTAAAATGTCCAGCCAAAGGTGTGCTTACCGGTTCAGCATCCTGCATATTGAACCGTTTTAACACCTTGTCCACATAGTCTTCTTGAGACAATATCAACCTGTGATTTTTCCTATCTCTCTTAATGCTCATGCCAAGGATTTTCTTTGCTGCTCCCAAATCCTTCATAGCAAACGTTTGAGCTAATTTCACCTTATGCTCAGAGATATCCTGCATGTGTGATCCTGCAACCAACATGTCATCTACATACAACAATAGAATAATATATCTACCGTTATCAAATCTCTTGAAATACACGCAATGATCTGATTGACATCTACTGTAGCCATGCTCAGTCATAAACCTATCAAATTTTAAGTACCATTGCCTAGGAGCTTGCTTGAGGCCATACAAGCTTTTCTTCAACCTACACACAAACTTCTCCTTACCCTTGACCTCAAATCTTTCTGGCTGTTCCATATATATTTCCTCATCCAAATCTCCATGAAGAAACGTTGTCTTAACATCTAGCTGCTCAAGATGCAAATCCTCAAAAGCAACCAAAGACAATACAACCCTTATTGAAGTCATTTTAACAACAGGAGAAAAAATCTCACCAAAGTCAATACCTGGCTTTTGTGCAAATCCTTTTACCACTAATCTGGCCTTGTATCTCATCTGTCCATTCTCACCTTCCTTCAACCTAGAGGTCCATCTGTTCTTGAGTGTTCTCTTACCAGCTGGCAATTCAACCAAATCCCATGTTTGGTTCTCTCTTAAGGACTCCAACTCCTCAACCATGCCACGCTCCCACTCACTCTTGGACTCCACCTGTATTGCTTCTTCAAAACTCTCTGGTTCTCCACCATCAGTTAGCAATAAATAAAATAAAGAAGGAGAATATCTAATTGGAGGCTTACTCACCCTTTCTGACCACCTGATGGGTGTCTAAGACTCGTCCACAACACGTTGTCCACCCGAATTCTCTGACAGTGACCGACCTCGATCACCTGCAGACCTGTTACTGACCGACGTCGATTCTGCTTGACCGACCTCGGTACCTGTACGGCCGACGTCGGTCTCTGTATGGCCGACGTCAGTTTCTGTCCTGTCGACGCCGGTTCCTAATCTGCCAACGTCGGTCTCTGTGTTTTCCTACAAGTGATTATTTCTTTTTCCCGCGAGCTCATCTTGGACTTTCACCTCGTCCAATTCACCATTGCTCTACTCAGATTGATTCAACTTCCTTAGCTAATCACAATACATCACTCTTTCATTGAAAATAATATCATGGCTCCTGATTACCTTGTTAGTTTCTAGATTCCACAATCTATAACCAAAATCATCTGAGCCATAGCCAATAAACGTGCATCTCATAGACTTAGCATCAAGCTTCTTTCTATTTTCCTTATCTATATGCACAAAGGCTTCACAACCAAAAACTTTGAGATATGAGAGATCAACCTTTTTACCTGTCCATGCCTCTTCTGGAATACCACCATCCAGAGCTGTAGAGGGTCCTCTGTTAATTAGGTACACTGTAGTGTCAACAGCTTGTGCCCAAAACTGTAAGGGCAAACCGGCATGCAATCTCATACATCTTGCACGCTCTATTATTGTCCTGTTCATCCTTTCAGCAATACCATTCTGCTGAGGTGTCCTTGGAATCGTCCTTTGCCTACGGATTCCATGCATGTAACAATAATCTCTGAACTTATGACTGCAGAACTCACCGCCATTGTCTGATCTCAGGCACTTTAATCTTTTACCTGTTTCATTCTCAACCATAGCTTTCCAAACTTTAAAAGTCTCAAATACATCAGATTTATTTCTAATACAATAGATCCATACCTTCCTTGTAGCATCATCTATGAAAGATACATAGTACTGTGATCCTCCAATGGAAGCAACCTGAGCTGGTCCCCACACGTCTGTGTGAACAAGCTCCAACTTGTGCCTCTTCTTAGTAGACCCAGTCTTGAGAAAACTAACCCTTTTCTATTTTCCAAATACACAGTGCTCACAAAACTCTAGATCTATGCCTTTTAAACCTGAAAGCATACATTTGGACGTAAGAATTGACATCCCCTTCTCACTCATGTGGCCAAGCCTTGAGTGCCACAATTTAGCGTCCACATCTGAAGTAGATAATACAGAAGGAGATTTGTTAGTAACACAATTACACAAATAGAGAGTACCTTCTCTCTTACCTCTGGCTATAACAAGTGCACCCTTGGTCACCTTCCAAGATTCTACTGTGAGAGTTACTGTACAACCCTCATCCCCTAACTTTCCTGCAGAAATCAAATTTCTCTTCAAGCTAGGAACATGCATCACATCTCTCAACACCCATGTGTTGCTATTCTGCATCTTCAGCTGCACTTTACCTTTGCCAATTATATTACAGGGCTCATCATCCCCTAGATACACTATTCCAAAATCTCCATGGATATAGTCACTGAAATATTCCCTGTTAGGAGTAGCATGAAAAGATGCACCAGAATCTAATACCCAAGATTCTATATTATTATGCAGAGAGAAAATTAAAGCATCCTGTGCAATACCTGCAATCTTGGCTTCTTCCTTTCCTTCGTGCTGATTGTCCTCCTTAGGCTTTGACCAACAATCTCTACTTATGTGCCCCATCTTTCCACAATTCCAGCATTGTGGCCTTCTGCCATTTCTGGATTTAGATCTGCCTTTACCCTTTGATTTGGATCTTGATCTACCTTTCTTGCTCTTCTCTTTCTGCCTTCCCCTGCTCTCAAAACTTAAAGCGTTCTCGAATGCCTCTTCTGTGCTTTTCCTGCGTATTTCCTCATTCAAGATAACACTAACAACATCCTCTACTTTCAAAATATTTGATGCAGATGCAGTATTACTTACTGCCATTACTAAGCCATGCCAGCTTTCAGGGAAAGAACATAATATCAAAAGAGCTTTTCTTTCATCATCAAACACTATATTCACTGAACTTAACTGATTCACAATTCCATTGAAATCATTCAGATGTGTAGAAACAGATCCACCTTCATTCATATGCAAATTAAATAACTGCTTCATAAGATATACCTTATTAGAAGCTGAGGGTTTTTCATACAAATTTGCTAACGTAGTCATCAACTCTACCGTAGACTTTGCCTGTGATAAATTGGATATCACAGTGGATGCTAGACTCAGTCTTATAGACCCCAGAGCCTTTCTGTCAAGAACTTCCCATTCTTCATCCTCCATGTCTTTGGGCTTCTTTGCAACACCTCCTAACGGTAAGTAGAGATCTTTCTGATACAGATAGTCCTCTATCTGCATTCTCCAGTGTTAGTAATTTTTGCCATTGAACTTTTTCATTCTAAATTTACTTTCATCTGCCATTGCTTCTCCCACTCAAACAGAAATCCCTGCAGAAACTCTTGTGAGAACCTGTAATCAATACACACTACACAGATCTGAACCACCTGTTAGTGAACCTAAACTTTGATACCAATTATCAAGCTCTGAACCTGTAACCAAGGCTCTGATACCACTTGTTGGGGGATCAATCCAACAATAGATTACAATTATGACAGCAATAAATGTGGAATTAAACTAGATTGACAAGTAATTAGAATGATAATAGCAAGAACAAGAGATACAAGAAAACACCCTGAAAACTTGTATTAACAAACTCTTTACAAAAGGAATACAATTGAAGAAAGCTTCTTTCTTCCACACCTCTCCTAGATGTATAGATCTCTCAATAGATCTCTATTCCTCAAGAGCTCTCTCTCTCAAGAACAATCAACTCCAACAAGCCTGGATTGATTCAATTCTTTACTGTTCTTCACACACAATGAATTACAATAATTCACCCAACTACAATAATCCACCACAAAACTACTACAAAGCTAAGAAGATCTAATTCTACATATAGAATTAGGAGACTTGAGCATGTACACCCAACAAGCAGTTAAGCCACTTGAACAAGGGCTCTAAAAATAGTAATGCCAATAATAGAGACGCAAGCTTGAGACTTCAACTCAAACTTATCATGCAAACACTCGCTTCTGTCCATGGAAATAGCTTCCTAGACACGCAGGTAACCGACGTCGGTTCCTGCTGCTTGTCTGTGACCGCCGTCGGCCGACCCTCTGCCGACGTCGGTGTCTCTGCAACTGCCTGTGATCGACGTCGGTCGCTCCTGACCGACGCCGGTGTCTGTGTAGACCCGAACCTGATAATGAATGCTCCTTGGTGAAGCTTTTAGCTCCACACCCTAACAGTAAGGAGATGTATTTGGTGGTGTAGTTTACCAACTGCATGCATCAAAGAGATGATCTCCTAAGATGGTACATTAGTATCTTGAAGTGGTTCATTTAATCATTGAATTTGATTGTTAATTTTAACCATGGGAATGCTACATTTAGCAAGTGGATCATAAAGAGGGGGTGTGCTCACTTGAACCTTTGGAGTGATGGTAACTTGGATTTTACTAGAGGGATGTGGGCTACCATTCTCTTTAGGTAAGGAGTGAGAACTGGGTTCTACTGTAGTGAGGGGTGGCTTCAGAGATTCATTGGTATCTTTATGTTTTAGTGAATCACATTCTAATTTAGTAGAAGATGTGTTATTAGCATTAACATGTGCATCATTTGACATAGAATCATTAATAGAAGTAGAAACATCATTTGGAATTGCATTAAGTTTGAGAGGAGTGAGAGAAGGGTTAGAAGCATGAGATGCAATTTCATCTTCACTATATGCATAGTAGTCATCATTATTCCATGCATTTTGTTCATTTGAAATAGAAGAATTTGAAGTATCATTTTCATATTCACTTTCATTCTCATATTCATTTGCATGTTCACTATCATATTCATCATCACTTCCATCATTGCTAGGGAGAGGTGTAAGAGAAAGAGTTAATTTATTTTTAATATGTAATAAGTTATCATTGGAAGTTGGAATATCATGTGTATTTATGCTATCCATGGATGGATTATATGCATTTTCTTCATTTTCAACATAAGAAGTGAGAGTAGAAGAGTTATCATTTGAACATTCTTTCGAAAGAGTAGAGTTAGGAACACATAATGCATCATTTGAACCGTGCTTTGGTAATTTGATTCTATTGCATCTATATTGTTTTATTTTGAACATAGTAGTAGCAAAAGGTATAGAGAGATTAGGTTCACATGGAAGCAAAACATCACCAATAAGAGGTTCACTTGGAAGTGCATGATTAATTTGTGCGTTTTGTACATTATGCCTAGGAGAATGAGGTGAGAAGTATCTTTCCCATTTATCAAAAGTATTTTCATTAGAAGAAGGAAGACAAGAGTTGGGTTTAAGAGAAAAAGATTCATCTATTGTGATTCACCCTCACCATTACGTACATCATCATATCCTTCATTACAACAATAGTCATTTTCTTCACTATAAATGAAATCATTTTCTATAGTTTTAGCTATTGTGCAATTTTGTAAATCCATCCAATCATTGTAATAATTGTAAGAAAATTTTAGAAATTGATCTATGAGATGAGAAGGAGGAATTCCCTTAGTGGCCATTTTATCACCAAAGAGAATTTTGAAAAGTATTATGAGGCAAATAAATGCACAAAGAACTACTAACATTAAATTTTGAAAATTACTTTTGATGACCCAAACAATTTGCAATACATTCAAATTATTTTTCTAAAAATTGTAAGGGAGGGAATTTTGAGGTTTGAGGACTTAGTTTGGAAATCTAGGGTTTTGAACTAGGGTTTTAGAATTTTTTAAATTTATGCAATAATTTTAAATTCTAAAAATTGTTGGAAAATAGGATAAATGCACAAAAAATTATACAAAATATAGAATTTTGGAAATTAAATTTTTGCAAAAGAAACTACCAATTTTGAAATAATTTTTGATAAGGTAATTAATTTTTAAAAATTTCAAAATAGTTTTCTAAAATTGGCAAGGAGGCAAGGCTTGTTGTTTGATGACCTAGTTTTGAAATCTAGAGTTTTGAACTAGGGTTTTAGAATTTTTGAAAATTATGTAATAATTTTAAATTCTAAAAATAGTTTTTGAATAGGATAAATGTACAAAAATTAATACAAAAATTAGAATTTAGACAAATAAATTTTTACACTAAATAAGAAGGAAAAACCCTAAGTGTGGTTAGGGTTTTAGGTTTTTTGTTCAAAGTAAGTCGGGTTCACCAAATATTTTATTATTTTAGGAAATTAGGTGTCTTATTCCTAAGTATTAAAGGTCTAGAATATGGAAAGAATTTTGATTAAATACAATAAAAAATAGGTTTTTATCAATTTTATGAAATTAACTTGCATAAGAAATAACACTTATCTAGAAAAATAGGATGAGTTGGGGTCTAAGAAATCACACATAGGATTGAGACATTGTCTAGAACCTGAATCTATCTTTCATTTTCTAATAGGACAGGAAAACCAAAAATAAGACACCCTAGTGTTTGGTGTTATAGTCCTTTCTTGACACTATTGTCTTGAGGCTAAACTTTTTGGGTTCTATTCATCTGCTTAATATGACCCTGTGTACCAAAATTTAGGTCATAGAAGTCACTAGAGCTTGCTATAGGTCTATTTCAATCTTTAGTACCTATATTAGTCTAAATACATGAAAAAAACAAAGAAAATCAAAGCACAAGGGGAGAAAATTGGGTTAGGGGAAGAATCATTACATAATCAAGAACCCTTGTTGTTCTGACTGTTGCCTATATTAACCCTCAACTGAGGGTCTCATATCTAATGTAGTTCTCCCTTAGGGAGTGTGTATAATTAACATGCACGATTGATGCAAGAATGAATTTATCCTAGGCCTTTCCTTGATCAAGCATGCAAATCTATGTGTGATGCAGAGAAGTTGAGCTATACAATTGATTGATTTTATTATGTCCAATGTGCTAAAATAGTAAATGCTAGATATAAAATGCCTTGTGTATTCCTTTATATAGGAGACTCATTATTTTGAATTTGGGAGCTTTATTTGCATTTGGTCGACATTGAAAAACTTAGGAATGAATTAAAAAAGGGGTAAGACTCATTCTATGGAAAAAATTGACCGTTAGAACCAAAATTGTGCTTGGATAATAGTGCCAAAAAATGGACACTCTGGGTTTCAGTACTGTATTCATATTTGGGCACTATTACCCATGGGGTGTGGAACTTGAGGGGATGGGTCTAGGTCTAACAAAGGTGCCTAGGCTTGGAAGGGTTAAGTCTCGAAAGCTACAGATGACTAGGAGTAAGCAAAGAGATGTCTAAGGAATGTAGTGAGACTAAGACAAGTCAGATAAAAGGACCTGGCTAAATGTGAATAAAAACTCATATTCTCCAATTGGAGTCTCTTGTAAAATGAATATGAAAAGACATAATATGTGTGTTTTCTTGACCAATTTAGGGTGTAGACAGTTCCCATATACTATCTCTCTCTACTTGATTATTTATCTCTTAGTCCAACAAATGTTATTTTGATGACCCAGGCCTATTATGTTGCCTATAATACTATAAACCTACTTATCTTCCATCTCTAAAAATTATGAACCTATACCTGTTATTATGCTTCCTGGACACTTGTGTCCTAATCAGACACCGACATTGACACAAGTGTCCTATTCAAAAGCAAGTGTTTAGTTCCCTAAATTCATCTAATTTATAAATGAAACATATACCTATGGTCAACCTAAATGATTTAATGTGAGATACTCTATAAAGGGATTGATATAAATATAAAATCAACCCTCATTCATTCCTCACCTAGCACAGACCTAAAAAAGACCAAGGCAACTTACTAAAAGCATTCTATCAAGCACTCGAGTGAGCAAAGATTTCCTATTTTCTCCTAATTCCATATCATTCAAAGGGACATATTAGTTGTAGGTCTAAAGTACCTAAGGAACATTCCATGAGCCACATTTGTCAAGTTACAAACTGGGTCACTGTTGTATTTGTTTATCACACACAATCCAACATGCAAGGGAAAACTACATAAGTCTGAGGTCCTCTTTAGAGTATTGGCTATGTATGCAACACTCATTGACATAGGGGTCTTTGGAAAATCTCTCCATCATGGGACCACTAACCCATTTTTTTGACAACCATTATGAAGATGAAGAACCATGGATTTTCTATTTGACAAAAGGCGATGGTCCATGAACTAGATCTAAATGCACTAGAGCAAAGGTGATGCATAACCCAAAAGCATCTAAGTGGTCATGTATAATTTTAGTGGGTATTTTGTATTGGACACCTATGTCCAAGTTAGATAGTAGTGTTGATGCAACTGTCCCATGTCGATGCAAGTGTCCACAACCACATAGGTATAATTTCTAGAATTACGTGACTGATCCAAAGTCTAGATCTAGTCTACTTTATGCATGTTCTAGATCTAGATCTGTATTAGCATTAAAACCAAGTAAGTATCCTGTTTTCATTATCATCACAATATCTAACATAGTTATACCTCCTATCTTTAGCATTTCAACATAATAAATTCGATATATGTTCCATCTAAGTTTCACAACTAAATGGCTCATTTTAGAGATAGTCTACCATCTTTGTGCCTTAGGCTATCTTTACCCCTTTAACCCTAAATTACCCACATCTACATTTTAAGATTAAACACTCGTATATATACAAGTAAGGGCTTCCAAACACTATACCAAACACATTAAGAGGCATAACATCTATTATAGCTTCATCAATGAAAAGTGTATTAATACCAAAATTACCTATGCATTTGTTGGTCACATTGATGTCTACACCTTTCTTAACCCAACCTAGAGAATATGGGCTCATATAATTGTAAGACTGAAATCCTAATTTATCTACCAATTCCTTGCTTATCAATTTTGTTTGTGAATAAGTATAAAAAGAACATCCATTTTTTTCCTCATTTAAATTTTAATATGTAAAATCTTAGAAAGTTCACTCTTTTGCACACTACTACTAGCCAAACATACCTCTCTATTAATAGAGATACAACACATGTCATCCACATTGGAGTTACAACCAATATTCTCACCTTGGAGAAAGGGCACAACCTTCTTCTTCTTGTTGTTCTTGAATAAATGCAATTCTAGACAGAGCTTTTGAGATTAATCCTCAAAATGACTATAAACAACACATTTCCCACAATGTCTTTTAGTATTCATTTTTAAAATGGAAGTAGAATTATGATTAACTTTTGCTTTACATTTACCTTTTTGCTTGGAACTTTCTTGTTGCTTGGAAGTGCTTTGAGAAGTATATGGAGCATTCTTGTTGTCCATCTCCAAGTAACAAGCTTGAGAACAAGCCTCATTTACATCCACAGGTTTGGCCAAGAGGATACATCTCCTCAAATGGTGATAGATTACACATATATACTTCATCAAGATGTCACGATATGTTATATCTCTTGCCCATTTGGACAACCTTCTTATGGAACTCACTTGTGCACTCGTGCATGCTTTGGCATTACCTTTGCCAAATATATTTTCAACACATGGATATCTCTTTCTCATAACAAATAGGATATAATTGCTTCTTGATTAACATCTTAAAATCATCCCACTTACTAATAGGAGGAAGCTACCAAAGTATGAATATATCTCTCAAACCAAGTTAAACCATGATTGATGGATTTTAACCTTGTAAAAGAAATATATTGGATTTCATTATCTTGTGTAAACTAAAATAATCCTTGAGTTGAGCTAGACAATGGTCTAACCTCTCTAAATTCATATCTTCATCATATGACTGAATCTATATCCTTGCCTCAACATTGAACAAAGATGGAACTTGGTTGGCATCGAGTTGTTCTTCCTTCTTCTTATGAAGCTCGAGAGCATCCTCCTTGCTACTTTCAAAACCTCCATAGAAACACTGAGATTATCCATGAGAATTCCCATGATGGACTCCAACTAGGTCAAGCTTGTTTATAAAAAGAGAAAGCTAACTGTTATTTCCTCTAGCTTGTTAAATCACTTTTTTGTTGTTTGGGCATATTATTCATCAACATGGGGAATTCTTATGATCTTTTGTGGAAATATCCGATACCATGACCACTAACACTACTTGATTTAGTAACGAGCATATACTTATAATGTAGTCAAAAACACACAAAACCACAAAAAAGACTTATATTAAACCAACTTTGATACCAATATGATCCATGAATTAGGTGGATATTCTATACCAAGCTTCACTAACATAAATCCCGTTACTCCTAGTTCAATAAATGATTAGAATATGAATATTATGGGGTATTTACAAAGATAAACAATAACTAAAAATGAAATACATGACATACTACACATGAACATGCCACATACTAATAATCAAATCATAAAATGAACACAACAGTTAACTTGGATGAACCCAATGTGGAAAAACTCTAGTGGGTGAGGCAATTGCATTCCCCTTCTACTATACAATGCAAGAAATATACAAGGTACTACCAAACATAACCTTTGTGAATATTGTCACTACTAGTTTATCCAAAATTTGCACACAATATTGATATGAAATTATCAAACACTTCTCAAAACTCCAACACAATTGAACCAACCATATACAACTAGGAAACAATGAGACAACGAGAACCAAAACTCAAACTTATAACTTGTAATGTAAATCCAAAATCAATACTCTTGGACATCTTTTTTGATCTTTTATGCCTTGCACAAGACATGTATTTATGCTCTCTCATCTTTGGAGCTCAATAAGAATATCAAATGATTCATCATTGAAATTTGGAAACGTTCATGACCATTCCCATTCTCATACTTTGTCTCATGGCAAAATCATCAGTGTATGTAGACCGACATTTTAAAACTACCAGGATGGTTACATAATTGGCACCTACAAACACCAACAATTATGCAATTGTCAGGGTAGTTATACAATCACCACCCTACAAACAATAATGATTTTTATATCTATGATATTGCCCTTCATTTCAAGAGCTAAAACTCATTGACTTCATCATTATGAAGATGTTTGGATCACCCCCACACTGACTTTGCCATTGTACCATATATGATCTGATGCTTTGAATATGAAATGTATTACAATAGTGTATTATAAGTATGAATTACATATAATTGTGTATAGTGGGAACATCTAGTATACATTACCAATACATTAGGTTCCACATTTGGATCACTATACATCAATCAAAATACATCTACATCACTACTCTGCTTTCTAAAATGGATATCTCTAAGCCTGAGAAATGTAGTGATAATAATGTAGCATTATTATCCACATACACAAGTTGATCATTGTGACTTCATACCTATCTTTATGTACCACAACATCCTCATTTATCTTCATGTCATCATGTGTGGCTCCTTCTCTCCCTCTGTAGACAACAAATTGTCTCAACCTCGTAAGGCAGTCTCATTGCTCTGGGTCCTTGGTCAAAATCTATATAATACAGAGGTTCATGGGTTTTGAGCATCCTCTTCGTAGCTTTTGTAATCTTCACTCCCACCTCCACAAATGGGGTTTCTCCTTTGTCTATTGCCCCTCACATGGGGCAAGCTCCTCTACCATGGGTTCATCTTACTGTTTGAATTGGTTATTGTGCATATGTTATCACCACAACCTCTACTATCCACCTCTTCTTAATTCATCAATGTTGAGGATATTTTAAAGGTCTCAAAATTAGGACACAAAATTGTGGACCTGATCCTCCTACACCCATGGCTCCCTAGATTGTCTTGCCTTATATTAAAAAAATTCCACAAGTGCTACCAGATGTGGTAGTTCAAAGCGTTGTGGAACTCGATATCATAAGTATGGTTCCACCCACTAGGAAAAGAGCCATGTTAGCTTGATCAAACCTTTAACTTGCACTTTATATAGCCAACATGGTTGTGTATCTAATGTACCTATATAAAAGGTCCACATTACCCCTTCTCCTTAATGAATCCATTATCTAATACCCAATATGATATCTCACTAAATACCCCTAGTTCTAACAGGTGACTCAAGGCAAATGACTTGGCACATAAATTGATGTCCCTATAGGCCTATATATGGGAAACACCACATAACTACATTATTCATATAATATCACTTGACTTATCATTAAGTGTTCCCATGATGAGATGTTGTAAATATCATGATGATTTATTATTTTAGTTATAGTTTTTTTTTTGCCATTAGTCAAGCCAATGACATCAATTAAACCTAATTTATGAGTTTTATGGGTTGGATTTGTATTTATAGAGTTTTTTATTGTTATTTATTGAAACAAGACATCCAATCCATTTTTCATGCACTCATAAATCCACCTTAGGAAGAAGAAAAGGAATTGGGGCTAAGGAGCTTACACTAAGGGAATAAAAGATAACACAAGGCATTTTAAGATATAAAGTATAGGAGGTTGACCATCAAGGTATACTTAGTCTCTGGAGTCCCTAATTTGTGTCTACATAAGTCTTCTTTAATTTACCTTGACTTCGCCTATGACAATCTCCCATAAAGTACTACAAACCAAGGGGGAGATTAATGTGTTGAAAATTCAATCCAAGATAAGTATTCCTAACCCCATATTAATTATTTTTTACTTTGGTTGGTGTTATTAGATCAGTTTTTTTCATGTATTCCATGTTAGATTACCATGTGCTTGTTAGTTCATTGATGTGTTTACGTGTTGTTTATTTACAACTCTTGTTTATGCTTAGAGGCACCTATACTTTATAACTTAACCTTTAGAATAGTTATAGCTCTTTCTTCAATGTCTAATGACACATTGGATGTAATGTTAACTCGAAGGCTTCCAAGAAAAATTCTCATTATATATTAACTTTTGTGGGATTTTATACTCACATGCATTTTATTTATTACCATAATGACCTCTATTAATAGTCATTACCTAAATGACATTTTTCCTTGTGTATTATTTTTAATAATAACAAGACACGAGGACTCACTTTGGCACATAAACATTGTAAGGATTTGTTATTAGGGGGAAGGAATGGTGAATGTAGTTCACCACTTTGGGCTTCTCACCCTCTAGCCTATTTCCATATTGACTGATCTTTTGGAGTGTGCAGTGCCTAATAAATAACCCTTGTCTCACAATTATTACTAGTGTGGGATTATTACAACCCAATCATGTATTTAATGTTAAGTTGAATGATTCTATGAGTAATTTCAATTAGATGTTATTTTATGTGGGATTTTCTACTTATGTGTTTTATCCATTACCCAAAAGATATACATGAATAGTCATTACCCAAATGACAATTTCTTGTGTAATTTTAATAATAATTACAAGGCACATGGACCCATTTTAGTACACAAGTCACACAAGCATTTGTTAGTAGGGGGAGGAATGGTGGATGTAATTCATAACTTTGGCCTTCTCACTTGCTATTATACATGTAAATTCCCCTTTTAGACCCCTTACATCCTCATTTGGTCACAACCCTTGTCTAAGTCCCATACCACTTTATGGACCAATGTTAATAGTTATGTGTGTGTTGAATTTAGAATAGTCTTCTACATTTTCCTATTTTAGAGGATCCTTGTATTAGAGACTATTTTAGGCTTACATACACTTAGCGAGTTTTCATGTGCCTAGTGTGCTTGTAAGTGCATGGCATGTCTTCAACTACATGATGCGTTTTATGTGTTTCACATAATTTTTACTGGTTCATATTTGAGTTTATATATATATATATATATATATATATATATATATATATATATATATATATATATATATATATATATATATATATATATGGATTTGTTCTTCCTACGTGTGTTCAATATGCCTTCATTTTGCATGTTATGCTTTTTATATGCTTATTTATAATGACTTTTCTATATATTGTCTTGTCTTTATCATGACTAACATGTCTCCAACATGTTTGATGTGTTTGTTATGTGTAGGATGTGGCTTCATCGTCTTATGTGCATTTTAAGTGTTTGATACTACTTCATTGTCTTACTTGCCTAATGTGATTATAGTGTCTAAGGTTATTACCTTTTTATTGGTCTTGGTGTGTTTTATGGTGCCACAATATATATCATGCACAATACCTTTGCCATTTCCTAGGTTGCAATAATTCCTCTCATAAATCTATCGGATGAAAAAATAATATATTTTAACACTATTATATCTTAAGATGATGATCCCATATTTATTGTAACTCACACCCACATGGGGCAAATAATTTTCATGCTTACATTACTTATATCATAGCTCATGTGGTCAAATTATTTATAATACTCATGCTACGAAAATTACATATTTTTATATAGTATACACTAATGCTTTCATATTTTATCTTACAAACAGTGTATGTAACTACTTTCTTTTGAGATACGTGTTTTATAGTGTATGTGTTAATCCTAAATCTCAGAGGGGGGCATGTAACCCATTCATTATATTTTATATAGACTCCAATTACTCTTATAAGGAGTACACTTAAAATAAATTTCCTCTTATAAAAGGGGAGGGCATGGGAGAGGAAGGAAGAAGGGACATTCAAATTCCACTAATTCCTATAAGGGGATGAACGCAAAACACACCACCTATTTTCACGAAGGGGAAATATTCAAGATATCATTTAGAATTATATTGAATCGTAACAATATATTTGTTTATCTACATTTTTATTTTTGAAAATTTTACTCATGTGTGCAAGATTTTACACATGCATGGAGGCACTTGGCTCCACACGGGTATAATACCCACCTCCTAGTCAAATTAGGTATATCACTTTCATTTTTTTAGTTTTCATAAAATAATTTTTATCAGTATTCATATATGTTTGTGTAGATAAATAAATCATATTTTTGTAGAATCATAGTTATATTAGATTTTGCTCCGGAGCTTTAGGCACATAAATTTTTGTATCCACATGTCTTTCTTTATTTTTGTATATATGAATATACACACATCAAAGTGGGACAAAAGACAAACAATTAAAAAAGGGACATAAACATTTATTAGCCATTAAATTGTATGATTTAAGTATGTTTGTATACTTTTTGGTTATTGGTCTAAGTTAGACATTATTGGCACATTTTAATGAATTCTAATGGTCCTCGATCCTTCTCTTAGTGCCTTCTAACTCCCCTTCTCTCTCCTCTATGAGTTCATGTTGTTTTGTTCCCTTTTTCTAGAATGTCCTTATGCTCAAAGGGCCCATCTAGAGAGGTCAAATGTTCATGGTATGTATTTTTTTGGTCCCCTTTGGCTTACGTGTGTTCGCTTAGTGTTATCGCATTTTTTCTATTTTTTTCATTGGAGGTCAATTTGGGTGCCAATAGGGTTCCAATTTAAATTTATTTTGTCTATAAATACACAAACTTTCTAGTTCATTTAAAAATCTAAGATCAAAGAGAAAATTTGAATTTATTGAGCAATTAGAAGCATTCTAAATAAAATCAAGCATTCACTGAAAAATTCATTGAAGCACAAAAGTTTATGTTTACACACATCACGATACACTAGTTTGCATGCTATTAAAATCATTAAGGTTTATCCATTTGTTCAAATTCAAAAAATTGTAGATTATTGCAAACCATGGATCTTGCAGGGCAACTCTTTGCTTCCCTTCCCGAGCACATCTTTATGAGATTTTGACTCAAAGTTTCGTTGAAGAGATGTTACAGACTTGGTGTTACTTGGTTATTTGTTGTTGCCTCTAGTGTCTCTTGTTTTTTTTGGTTTTATGGAGTGTATTTAGTTTTGATTGCAATGCTCGATCTAGTGTTTCTTATTATTGCACCTTTGGATGATGGCTTTGTTGTTGAGGGTTAGATGTAGCGATTGTGTTGCTAGTTTAGTGGGATGGTTGAACCTTGGTACCATCATCATAATTTTCTAGAGGTCAAGGTGGTAGCTTTTTGTTGTTGTTTCTTTTCTTTTATGGGTAAGGGCCTTTCCCTCATTAATCAATAAAATGAATAAAAAATATTATCGAAGTTTATTATTTTTGACATTGCCATTGCCCAGGGTTTAACAAATATCAAGATAGTTCCATTATTATTTAGTTTACCGTGAGCCCTAAAAACATATTTAATTTTTTGAATGTTTATAAGGTATTAGTGCCTAATTAAGGCAAAAAGGAGAATTTTTGTTTTCCAGATGATTGGAGTGAAAGTGCATTAATCTTAGTTATATTTTTGAATATCATAACTACACGAACATAATCATAAAAATCGTTTAAGCTTATTTATCACTTTGTCAAGTTTGATCGTATACTTTAAATGTCATTAAAAAATACAAATGCTTTAAACAAAATTCTGTATTCGACACAAATTTTCTAAATTAATTATATGTCACATATAAATACATATTTTCACTTTCAAAATTTAAAAACTATCACCACATCTTTAAATTTTAAATATCATTTTTTTTTTTGATTCATTTTAAAATTAATTAATTAAATATCATCATTATTTTACACATATTATTAAATTTCATGGATATTTGTTTTTCAATCTAATTGAAATCCATTTATTCATATCACAAACACATTTAAAAAAGGAAGATAAACAGGGGACACTAGTCAATTATCATCACATGTGATGATATGTATGTTTACTAACCCTGGGTCAACTTCTCACACCCAAGAGATTTATCATCACATTTTGGGATGAAACCAATCCAAATGTTCCATAAATATATAACGAAATCATCAAATCTTCATGTCCAAATCACAACTCAAGTCAAAACAAACTTCCATTAGGGGTGGTTCTTTTTCACATGTACTCTGGGCAATGCCATCAAATTTAGTGGTTGTTAGCTGAGAGTAAAACAAATCAAGGTCACTCTCACCCAACACAAGGCATGGTTCCTTTCCCACATGGCACATGGATAATTTTGGTGGGTGCCAGTCCAATCTAAAATAGCTCAAAGTCACTTTCATGTTACATAAACCCAAAGTTTAAGAGTGACCTAACTGGAAGGTTTAGGCAAAATGAGATTGCCTTTCCCCTCCTCCTTACCGAACTATTATATTCTCAACTCTTTTTAGGTGGGAAAAAAGAACGAGAAAAGACATCATCATGAGATTAAATTGACCATGGAAGGAGACAAACATTAGGAGACCAATGACAAATCATGAAATTGATCCCACAAAAGGAGGCACAAATAACATCCACAAACTCCAAACAGATAAACATAAATTGAATATATAGATTTATAATGTTAAACGATTGAAAATATAAATTATAAAACATTAAATAAATAAATATAAATATTATGAAAAAACACTTGTATTAATAATTTAAGAGTTTGACAAAAGTTTATAATTAAGTATATAGAAAGTATTATGTAAGCGAGGAAAATTTTCACTTAAAATTAAGAGAATTTGAAGATATTGTTATTTACTGTCATTTATTTTTGAAATCGGTCGTTTAATAAAATGTGTTATAGAATTTTAATAATAATGATTGAGTTTGCTTCACATTCACTATTAATAATGTCGTGAAGAACCTCTTGGTTTACAAAATGTATCATATATTGATTAATCATTGTATTTAAATAAATTACAATGTGTACATCAATAAATTACATAATGTTCGAATTCACTTGGAACTTGAGCACAATTATATATTGATTAACCATCGAACCTTTTGGTTTACATAGTGTATTACATATTGATCAATCACTCCACCTCTTCGTAATCTTGTTCGAATTCACTTGGAACTTGAACAAAGAGTAATTATATTGATTAATCATCGCAACTCCATTTTGACTTAAAAAATACATTTACAAGATAACATTTGCTCCTTCTTAGAAAGATTCAACCATTGGAATAACTTAGGGGATCAACACAAGTCAACCACGAACCTCTTCATACTTAAAAAAATTCAACACTAAAATCACTGAGGGGGTTGACATAAGTCAATCATGAATCTCCTTATTCTTTGAAAGTTTCAACTGCTTAAACAATCCCAAGGGTCAAGACAAATCAATTGCAAATCCCATGTTGGGGTTGAGACATTACCAATATGCCATATATCAAGGTGTCAATTAAAATTTAAACTTGGTTGAGCAAGGAATGAGTCCACGTACTTTACCAATAGTTTGGAACTCATGGATTTCGACCAATAAATTCGAAGATTAGCAAAGTGGCTCTCCACACACTTAGAGAGTTTGAAACACTTACAAAATTGACAAATGTCTCTCTAAACATAAAGACAACCTGATAATTCTCCTTAAATTTAGAATGAAAAATGATATCGAAAGGGTTGTGATTTAGTTGGTGCAAATGATGGCAAGTATGTTTGTCACACCATCTACAAAATAAGTTTCGCAGAAGAGATACTTATCAATCCTTAACAATACGCTTCGAGCCCTCTTCAACCTATTGAGATGGTTACCTCCCTTTCTCGGTCTTTGATTGCAAAATATAAAGCTATTTTGGATTCTATGGTAAAAAGAAAAGGGTATAGATCAAACATAGAAAGCTAAGATCGGATGTAGAAGAAATGGTAAAAGACGGTACTCAATGGACGATGGAGGGTCTCCTTTCTCGACGAGGGAGAAGATTAATCTCCGCCCATGGTTAATCTTATAGTCCGACTGCTTTTATTTTGTGTGTCCCTTGCCAGTTTGCTCTTTGATTGGCAATTTGGTTTGATATTAACTTTGAATCTGGTAGTTTAGGTTATTTTGCAAGCTCTATTGGCCGACTCTGAATTTTTGTTGTGTGTTGGCCGTCTTTTGGTGGGTTGTAGGTAGACCTTTTGCTGAGCGTATTGCTATTGTTTTATATGATGGTAAAGGGTTTGTGTGGGCAACAGGGTGTTCTGGGGTTAGCAGATTATTTCAAACTTCTTTGTGGATCATTTTTTAGCTTTGTATTTGGTTGTGGAATCCTTAAAAAACCTTCACTTTTGCCCGTATAAAAAAAATCCTTAACAATATGCTGAAGAAGGTAGATCATTAGTGGCCTTGATCCCAATGGATTGTTAAAAGTATCTGGGTGTTTATCATTCTTTAAAAAATAAAGAAAAGAAATGGGAGAAAACAATGAAATTATAATTACGTTAATAGATGCCTTTCAATGGCATCAGGGCGGAAGGGGCAGTGGTTGATATGTTAATAATTCGTACTTAACCTTAAATTTGAGGTTCATTTGACTATTATAAATTTCTTTCAACCGTAAATTTGATGTCTATTTAATCGTTAGTCTCAATTTTAAACTTGATTATCATATAAATGTTTTTTCTTTTTGATTAAAGAAGTCGATCAATATTTTAACCATACAATAAAATTTAGAGTCCAATTTTTATTTAAAATATTTTTTCAAAAATGATATAACAATACAACTAATATATCATTAAAAAATAAAATCACCAATCATAATGATGAATGATTAATCTAAAATAAAAATTATTAAATTCATATATATGAGCCTTTTTGACATAGATGTATATGTAGGTTTGGAATTGAGAAACATAAAAATTCCTATAACACAATTAGAGTATAATAAGGATTGAAAACTACTACCCAAATAAAGAATGAGAGTGCCCACGGGTCACAAACACACATCTTCTCAGCTATAGAGAGCCCATCCCACAGATTTTTATGTTTTCTTGATTATAGTGCCTCAAGCTGGCAGGAATGGACCCAAACTCCTTTCCTTTGGATGCATTGCTTATACATATGGGCCATTATTCGCTTCAATTACTTCCCCAAGTACAGCAAAATGTGTGTTGAGGGCAATGAGAACCAAAACAGACAAGAAACCAGATTATTAGGTAGAAAGCAAAACCAGATTCACTGAGGCCTTTTTGGTAGCTGGATCGGTTGGATAGGCACACCCATTTGGCCCTTTTCGTCATTTTTTTTCCTTGGTCAATAAAATTGTTTGTGGGTCAAAAAAATTTGTTTGTGGGTCAAAAAAAATTGTTTGTAGGTCAAATTTTTTTGTTTCTGGGTCATTTTTTTTTTTTTTTTTTTTTGGGGGTTATTGGGTCTCTTCCCATTCCCCTTCCTCTTCTTCCTTTTTGCCCCCAAAAGTGGAAGATTCGGTTCCCATATGACCTGATGGGTGTGGGGATTTGTAGATCAAAGTGATAGAAAAGTATGCATTGGTTGGCCTTGTAGGGGGAGGAAATGAGGGATGCTTGGAGGTGTAATGAATCTTGTAAGTGCTTGTTGGAGACCTATAGAGAGGTATGTTCACACCGGGGCAGATGTTGTGGAGGAAGGGCGAGAGGGCCTTCTCTGGTTTAAGGACATTGGGCAGCATGTAGCAGGGGAATTCTCAATGGCTGTTGCTCAGGCCAATACTATTGTAGAGGATCATTGCCAGGTGGAGTCCGCAGGTGCCCCACTGACTGGTATATTTGTCGGGGTCTATGATGGCCATGGAGGTCCAGATGCAGCTCGCTTTATCAATGATCATCTCTTTCACCATTTCCAGAGTATGTACACTCGCTGTTTTTCCTTCTTTTGGGTTGTGTTATGGTTGTTTCCTTGGTTTCATTTTTTATTTATTGTTTTTGGTTTTGGGTGGGGGTGTGTTGTTTCGAGTGTATCAAAATTATTTTGTGCTTTGTGTACATTGATTTGGGTGTGACAAATTTAATGGTGGGTATGCGTATTGATTTGATTGTATCGAATTTATTTGTGGTGTGTGTACATTGATTTGGGTGAGACAAATTTTATGGTGAGTTCTTGTATATCGATTTGGTTGTATCAAATTTATTCTGTGTTGTGTGTACACTGATCTGAGTATATCAAATTTTATGTTTGGAATGGGTGTTATGTTTTTTACTTTGGAAAATTCTTCTTGTGGGCTAATGTTTGGCGTAGATGCATGATCAAGGGTGTATCTATTTCGTCGAAGTCATCCGGAACTTGTATCTGACCTTGTTCCCTAGGTATGTCACACACAGAGTTGCCCATTTCTGACATTGAAAATACTTCATGGGGTTTTAACATGGGATTCTGCAATGAAATCCCCATGATTATTCTCATTTGACATGCTCTATTTGTATTATTGATTTGGGTTTATTAAATTGTGTAATGCTGGTGACAGGGTGTGTATATGATTTGGGTGTATCAATTTTTATGTGGGGTGCGTAGTACACTGATTTGAATATAACAATTTCCATGCAGGGTATACAGTACTGATTTAGGTATATCAAACTACATCATTGGTCTGTGTGAAATGGTGTATATTCTGTGTGTTTCCGTTCACACATAATTTAGATAATTTCATATATACACTTGAGACGAGATGAGATCGTTTTTAACGTCCTTCAGGTGAAAATGAGCTGTAGAACCTATCAAATTGTGTTTACTTGTTTCGACGAGTGTTTTTAAAATAAATTTCTTAAGCTTTTTTTGATTGTCTCGATTTAGGATTCCATGTACTAGGTTATGACTCTGTGTAATTGAGTTTAATGTCATTATATGATGAGCATGTGAAATGGAAACGTGTTTCATCTTTTTCATCATTTGCTTAACAAATATTGGGAGTTAAACCTCCTCTTGGTTTTATACGTATTTTTAAATCTGTCTTTGTTTTGATTCTTGATTTGGGCTATGTGGTTGATATCAAATTTATATTTGTTTTTGACTAAATATGCTGTTACAAAGTTCAAATTTACAATGTATGTCTTTGTGTCAGCATATTAATGAACATATGTGTATACATTGACTTACATATATGTTATTCATTTTGTGCATACATTCACAAGTAAAATCAAACAAATGGGTTATTAAACTTGGTTTTGCTTACACACAAACTCATTCGTGCACAGCGAGCAGTTTACCAAGCATTCAAAATGACTGACACCAACCATGATGGTCCACATCTGGCATTTGAAGGCTGGTTAATATTCTGTATGTGTCCACAGATATATATAGGTTATAATAATTGATATAAATAAAGATAATTTTTATAAACCCATAAATCTCATATACAAGTGAAAATTTCTGTATTCACATCTGAATGGCGTTTTGGGTCTTTTGCCTCTATATATGTTTTGGGTTTTTTGACTCTATATATGTTTTGAGTTTTTTGACTCTATATGTAAATTGGTATTTTAACACCTGTTCCTGTCTGTGTATGTATATATGCAATCTATGCATATATACGGTAATTTACTTAGGCAGCTACAGCACAAGTACTGTTTAAAAAAAAAAGTTTTATTACAGGGCATTAATGAGAATGGTATCTATGCTTAAGTGTTTCTTGAATTGCATTCTGGCTCTAGCTTAATTACCATGATTTTTGGTTGAATATGTTATGAGGCTGAAGTTTTTGAAAGAGTTTTTATCTCAACGAGTAAGTTAGTGTTTCCTGAATTGCATCCTGTTCTGTCATGTCCTCTACTGGATCCATGCCATTTTGGTTTATTTTGCTTTGTGAATGTTCAATATTTAAACATCCCGCTAATTTCCCTCTTGAATATGTCACTTTGAAACATGGGTTGTAGTCCCCAGAACTTGAGAAATCCTGCCATTAGCAAAATGTTCCATTCTGTCTTATATTTGTTCCAGATCTTTGATTGTAGTTGAATTGAAAAATACATTCTTTTACACCAATTTTAATGGATCAATGGATTTGTATGACAAGGGATATGACTTCTGAGGATAATTTCTGTCCTGTTTATATCCTTAATGATAGTTATCTTCATTTGATTCTTTTTCTGGTCCTTATCATCACTCCAGAGTCCGTGGTCATTACATTGGCTATTTTGGAGTAAACATTCCACACCAGACCATTTGGATTTCAGTGTCACATGTATTGTAGCCCTTGACCTGTAAATTGGACTATGGACTTTAGAGGCTCTGTTTTCATATTTCTTTCTCTGCTAGTTTGGATAAAATGTGTTAGTCTGACTTACTTTGGTAGTTAAGCTTATTGTAATAATTAGATTTTCCCTCATTCCCTTCTGTTGTGAGACAAGGATACCTAGTTTTTATGCACTTCCAGTTGAAAGTAAAACAGATTAACTAGTAATCAATCACCTTAAGAGTCAATTTATAGGGGCTTCCTAGTGACAAAGTATTTGATACCATGCACTGATCTCCATGCACAGCAGATACGAGTCATAATTCATGTCTCAGCCTATAAGTCCATGCTAACTGATATTTCCTCTTGAGCTCCAATCCGATAATTAAATCCATTGCAACAGAAAAAATGTTTCTGTTATGTACTTCTGTCAATGGCTGAAATTGCTTGTTAGTGTCTCTGCTGATAGGAAATTGGAAGTTCTACATCTCATGGATAAAAAGCTAATGCAGGCATGCCAACTAAGGAGGGGCTGTGTTTTCACAGAATTTGCATTGGAGCAACGGGGAATATCTGCTGATGTGATACGGAAAGCCTTTATAGCAACGGAAGAAGCTTTTTTGTCCCGTGTGACAAATGCCTGGCTCACTACACCACATCTTGCATCGGTTGGATCATGCTGTTTGGTTGGTGTAATCCACGAGAAGACTCTCTATGTGGCCAATCTGGGGGACTCACGTGTTGTAATGGGACGATTTATAAGGTCCACTGGAGCAATAGCTGCTGTGCAATTGTCAACAGAACACAATGCTAGTATGGAAGCTGTTAGACAGGAGCTACATTCACTACATCCAGATGATCCACAGATTGTGGTTCTTAGGCATGGAGTTTGGCGTGTAAAAGGCATAATTCAGGTACATTTTTCAGTACACATAATGCCCCCCTTTTTGAAGTTTTATTTCGTGAGAATTATGTTAAAGTGGTATCTGTGATTCTTTCAATCAGAACAATGTAGTGGTGTCAATTGGCAAATGCACTGTAAAAATTACTATTGTAGTAATTGAACTGCGTAAGTGCCTGATAAACAAACTTGATCAATGTAGCCATATTTATATTTTCTTATGTATTTTGACCATTTTTTGGTTGCGTGTAAATGTTAGGTAAACATGAATTGTATAGCTTTGGGTAATTATTGCTGCTTTACTTATGAATCAGATAATATTTATGTTTATTGTGGCTGCCTTTTATCTGAATATCTCACAGATATTGATAAATTTTTAGGCAGTTAAAGGGAGTCAAACTAATTTTATAATTCTCATGAAACTTCTTTTGGTAGTGGTCTGGTTTTCTACATTTCAATTTTGATTTAATTCAAAACTTTAGATTTGCTTATAATATCAAAGATTATTGCTTGACTAAAACAATTTTTTTTACCATATCTGCTTTTGTGGAAAAAAATGCTAGTTTGCTATTGCTTTTTAATGACAAACATTTTATGGATTTTCTAACTCTGAGATATCCTGTTTATTGATTCAGAAGTGCCGTGTATATTTTTTTTAGTTTATTGATTCAAACATTCCACACATTAGCACAACATAGCTGTGGAATTCTTCAGAGGAGAAACATAACTGTAGAATTCTGTTTGTAAGTTTCTTGAATATCCTTTCTGGAATACCACAGATCATTCTTGGATCAACAAGTCAGTCATCTTAGTGCGGCTGTAATATGGGTGAGCCTAACTGAGGATTTTGATCTTAATTATCCCATTTATTTGAAATTTGAATCAACATAGAGTTCTCATGCTAGAGCAACAAATAGTATTATAATTTTCACCTCACAAAACAAGACTGTTCTCAAGTTTGTCTTGTTCATGCCAGAAGTATTGAATACAGTTCTAGGATGTAGTTGAACTAAGCTGTTTTTATCTTGGTGTCCTGTCATCTTGATTAGGAATGCCATGACTCTATAAAGGGTGGTCAATATGTGTCAATTAATAGTGTAGCCTACCCTGGGCTCCAATAGTGCAGATCAATTTCCTATGAGTTTGTGCATCATTTTAGTACTACTTTTAAGATGGGCATGCTTGGCTTCAAAATCTAGTCTGGAAATTCTTTGAACGAACTCCTTAAAAGACATATAACTATTGTACTCTGTGATGTCCTCAAATGGGACAATTTCATACAAAATGGATTTTTCCCTAAATTCCACAATTTTGAAAATGCAATCAACGAACCTTAGTTTGCAAAATAAGCTCAAAAACCCTTGTCAAGCCCTAGAAACCTTAGATGCCACAATAGTAGGGTTTTATAGATGAATTCCAACGAATAACTTATCCCAAATTTAACTGAAAATTTGAAGAAATAATCAGAAATTTAAATGCACGAAACAAGCACTTTTTTGTCAAATTTTTAAAGCTTAAATGCCACTTTTTGATGGTTGAAAATTCTGATTTAATTTTAAAAATACAGCTGCTGTGCTGAAAGTTTTTTTGTTTCAAACCCTTGCCACAAAACGTCACAAGTGCTTGAAAAATACAACAAACTTTTTTGGGCATAGAAATGGCCAAAAATGACTCTCCAAGCCAATTGCTTCACTTGCCAAGTGCAAAAATATTAGCAGAAAAATAAGAGAGTGAGATCTTGCCTTTTGCAAGTGAAAAAGTCTTCAAAACTTGTCAAATTAATTAAATAATAATTTTAAAAATTATTATTTAATTTTCTATGGATTTAGGGGTTAAACCCTTCACGAAACTCCTCCAATTCTTCACACCAATACGCAGAAAATTAACAAATAAAATTAGAATATTTAATTTGCATAAAATAGACCAAAAGAGGCCTCCAAACCCTTGATCTAAGCTTCCAAAGTGGTTCGTTCCACTTGCAAAAATAAGATAAATATTTAGCAAGGTTAACATGCAAGAATTGAACCACAAACTTCTCAACACTTTTTTAGAATGATCAATATCAAGTAGCGAACTTTTGTTGGGCATACATCTCAATAGTTTTTTCAAACATGAAGAACAAATTATCAAAATTCAACATGTCTTCCATTGTAGCCTTCACCGTGTATTTGTATCTTTTAAAGGGGGGCGAACCACTTTGGGAAGATAAAATACCTCATAAGTCATTGCTTGCACTTTTTAGAACATCTTTTCTTTTCCTCACTTTAGCTTCCATACCGGCATTTTGTTTTTCAAATAATAAATTAATTAGTTGCTTTAATTAAAATAGTAATTAAAATTACTTTAAGGCAAATAAATTAATAATTAATTTATTTAAGCACCTTAATGGTAAAAACCATTTTTTAACAAATACGCTATTAATTAAATAATAATTGCCTTATGATAAAAATTACTATTTTGACAATTAATAAATAACTAATAAAATATAATTACCCAAAAAGGGTTCCTTTAGTCTATGGGGAAATAGACTAAAGGTTTTCAATACCTGTTTATTCATGATGTAGAAATAGGGACATCATAGTCTTCCTTTTTCAAAATTGCTTGCCCTCAAACAATCCAAAACAAGGCTTCCTGAATTAAGCATCTGCAACCACATTATTTTTATTTTTTACATACTCAATATCAAAATCATAAGCTTGTACCTTGCTTACCCATTTTTGTTGCCTATCATTCAACTCTTTTTGATTGAGGAAGAATCTCAAGCTACCGTGATTCGATTTACAATGACTTTGCTACAAATCAAATATTGTTTGAATTTACTTAAAGCATGCATAACCGCCAACATCTCCTTGTCATAGATTGAATAAGCTTTCTTTGAATCCTTGAGTTTCCTACTCTCAAAAGCAATAGAATGTCTATTTTGCATTAATACAAAGCCTATCCCTTCCCCTGAAGCATCACACAACCACAAAAGGAGTAGAGAGATCTGGAAATGCAAGAACTGGACAAGAACACATTATCTTCTTGAGATTTTCAAATGCTAGTTGGGCTGTTTTGGACCATTGGAAAGCCCCTTTTCAAGTCAAATCAGTCAAGGGGGCAACAAGTTGTGAGAAACCTTTCACAAATCTCTTATAATAACTGCAAAGACCACAAATTCCTTTTAATTGTGTGTAGAGGGAATAGGCCAATCCGTGATATTTACAATTTTTTGTTGGTCCACTTGCACACCTTGTGCATTGATGACATGTCTCAAATACAAAATTTCTGTCAATCCAAATTCACACTTGGATTTTTTAGCAAATAAGGAATGCTGCTTTAATGTGCTCAAGACCAAATCCAAGTGTCTCAAATGCTCCAAGGTTTTGCTATACACAAGAATGTCATCAAAGAAAACTAGCACAAACTTCTTTAGATATTTGCTAAACATATTGTTCATACATGACTGAAAAGTAGCTGGGGCATTAATTAATTCAAAAGGCATAACCAAAAACTCAAAATGTCCAAAATGACATCTAAAAGCAATTTTATGAGCATCTTCTCTTACCTTGATCTGGTGATAATCGGATCTTAAATCAATCTTAAAGAAATAAGTGGCACCATGTAACTCATCCAATAATTCATCAATCTTAGGTATTGGATACCTAGTCTTGATGGTCTTTTTATTTAATAACTTGTAATCAATGCACATCGTCATAGTGCCATCCTTCTTTACTAGAACAATTGAAGAAGCAAAATGACTTGAGCTAGGCCTTATGTGTCTCATATCAATTAATTCTTTGATGTTCTTCTCAATCTCAAACTTCTTTAGATATTTGCTAAAGATATTGTTCATACATGACTGAAAAGTAGCTGGGGCATTAATTAATTCAAAAGGCATAACCAAAAACTCAAAATGTCCAAAATGACATCTAAAAGCAATTTTATGAGCATCTTCTCTTACCTTTATCTGGTGATAATCGGATCTTAAATCAATCTTAAAGAAATAAGTGGCACCATGTAACTCATCCAATAATTCATCAATCTTAGGTATTGGATACCTAGTCTTGATGGTCTTTTTATTTAATAACTTGTAATCAATGCACATCGTCATAGTGCCATCCTTCTTTACTAGAACAATTGAAGAAGCAAAATGACTTGAGCTAGGCCTTATGTGTCTCATATCAATTAATTCTTTGATGTTCTTCTCAATCTCTTCCCTGAAGGCTCTTGGGTGGTAATAAGGAGTGACAATAACCGGTTTGACACCCATTTCCAGCTCAATATTGTGCTCAAAACCTTTATCTAGTGGCAAATCTTAAGGTAAATCATCAAAGACATGAATATGCTTGTCTAAATAAGCTTGAAGCTTACCATGAGGGGGCTGCGTTTTTTTTTCTTTCTGAATTTACTATGATAAGGCAGCTTGTTGCTCAAGCAATTTGACTCTTTTTAAAAGCTCTCTCTATCCTCTTCATAGACACCTCTTGTGGGGCACCATTTGCTAGACCTTTGAGGACCACTTCCTTGCCCTCTTTGAAGAATTTCATCTCCATAGTTTTACAATTTTGAGTGAAGTCTCCTAAAGAATGCAACCATTGAACACCCAAAATAATATCAATATCTCCAATGTCAACAATATAAAAATAATCAATTACCTTGTGTTTCCCAAGAATGAGTGGAAGTTGGGGCAACTTTTTGGAGTAAAAAATGGTGAATCCATCCGCTATAGTCACATTGAAGCTTTTGCAATTCGTAGCTTCTAATGCCATCTTTTTAATGAAGCTCTCATCAATGAAATTATGAGTAGCTCCATTATCAACCAAAGTAGTCACTCTTTGACCCTTCAATGTACCTTTTATCTTGAAGGCATGATACTTGGGAGCTCTTGAAGGAGAAGCAAGTGTGCTACCCAAGTCTTGTGTGTCTTCCTCATGCACATGCTCATCAATAACATTATCATCTTTTCGTTATTAGTATCAACAATATCAAAATCTGAATCATCGTCAATTACTTCAATATAGTAGACATGTTCTTTGCCCATGCAATGGTGGCCTTTGGTCTATGGATTTTTGCAAGTAAAACATAAGCCTTGCTTTCTTAATTCATCTATTTCATCCTTCATATTGCTGCTATAGGGCAACGATCTATGAGGTGGTACATATGGTGAAAAAGGCATCTTTTGTGGTTGATTTGGTGGTGCTTTGGGCTGCCTACCTTGTGCTCTTTGCTGCCCACTAAAATCAGACTTTGGTTGCTCTGTATTTGCCCCTTTGGGCAGTGAATAAGTGCTGCCCTTTTGTCTCTTCATAACCCTTGTATGCTGAACATTCTAAATTTGAAGCCTTAGTGATAGCATCTTGTAAGGAAAGAGGGTTAAAAGCCTTAACCAAACATTTCAAAGGCTTAATCAAACCTTCAACAAATAAAACAATCAACCTCTTCTCACTAATATCGGGTACCATAACTGAGACTTTTTGAAAATCAACAACATACCTTTCAACATCAGAGCTTGTTTGAGTTGTGCTAACTCACAAAAATGCCTCTCCAAAGTTTTTCTATCAAAGCTCTCCATGATTCTTTTGCCAAACTCCTCCATGGTAGTAATAGATCCGTGGCTTTGTGTGATTAGTTCATGAAACCACCACTCATGAGCAATACCCTCCAAATGTAGGGTGATGAAGTTTAGAGCCTCCTCCTCAAACATGGGATTAAGTGACAAATATGTTTTCAACTTCTGTAACCAAGATCTCACAGGACGTTTATCAATACCATCAAAATAGGAAGAGAAATCTTACACAACTTTTGTTGCAAGTCTTTGCGGAGCTGCATATTAGGAGCCTTTGATTTGGTTCATCTCACAAAAATATTGAAAAGACAAAAGATCTTGCATGGCTAAGCTTAGGGCTACATATTCTCTTTGACGAATTTTCAAAATATCCTCCCTTGGCGCCTTTTTCTCTATTATTGGTTCTTTCTGCAGAGAAATGGCCTTGAAGAATTTATGAGGGGGGTTAATAAGAACCCTCTCATTATCATTCGAATGTACTTCTCCATTGAAGGGGTTATTTTTCTTTCGAATAGTAGCATCTTTCAACATGGAAGCAATTTGTATATTTAATGTTTGTTGAATTTCTTTTTGGCTTTATTTGATAAAGCTTTGCATAAGCTTAAATTGTTTTGAAGAGAACCCTTGAGGCTCTTGGTCCCCCATTGTTTTATTTTATTTTAATTATTTTGTTTTTGATAAACTATGTATTCTTTACCTATTTGCATCCAACAATCAACTCACACACAGACAAGATTGGTGCTTTGATACCATGGTAATGTCCCCAAATGGGACGATTTCATACAAAATGGATTTTTCTCTAAATTTCACAATTTTGTAAATGCAATCGGCAAACTCTAGTTTGCTAAATAAGCTCAAAAACCCTAAACGCCACAACAGTAGGATTTTATAGATGAGTTCCAGCCAATAACTTGTTCCAAAATTCATTGAAAATTTGAAGAAATAATCAGAAATTTAAATACATGAAACACGTGCCTTTTTGTCATAATTTTGAAGCTCAAATGCTTCTTTTTGATGGCTGAAAATTCTGATTTAATTCCAAAAATACAGCTGCTGTTTTGAAAGTTTTTCCACTTCAAATCTTTGTCAAAAATCGTCATAAGTGTTCAAAAAATATCAGAAAATAAGAAAGAACTTTTTTGGGCATAGAAATGGCTCTTCAGGTCAATCGCTCTACTTGCCAAGTGTAGAAAAATTAGTAGAAAAATAAGAGAGTGAGATCTTGCTTTCCACAAGTGAAAAAGTCTTCAAAACCTGTCAAAGTAATTAAATAATATTTTTGAAAATTATTATTTAATTTTTCATGGATTTAGGGTGTCAAACCCTTCACGAAACCCCTCCAATTCCTCACACTAATACGCAAAAAATTAGCAAATAAAATCAAAATATTTAATTTGCATAAAATAGACTCAAAGAGGTCTCCGAACCCTTGATTTAAGCTTCTAAGGTGGTTGCCCCACTTGCAAAAATAAGATAAATATTTAGCAAGGTTAACATGCAAGAAATGATCCACGAAACCCTCACAAAACTTCACATGAACTCCTCAAAGCAAATTGCCTCACTTTTAGGGCAAGAACAAGATTTTCTTAATAAAGGTGGTGTCAAAAGACACATTTTTTAGAATGATCAACACCAAGCAACGAACTTCTATTGGGCATACATCCCAGTAATTTTTTCAAGCATGAAGAACAAAATGCAACATGTCCTCCATTGTAGCTTTCACCTTGTATTTGCATCTTCCAAAGAGGGCGAACCACTTTGGGAAGATAAAATACCTCATAAGCCATTGCTTGCACTTTTTAAAACATCTTTTATTTTCCTTACTTTAGCTCCCATGCTGACATTCTCTTTTTTGAATAATATATTAATTAGTCGCCTTAATTAAAATAGTAATTAAAATTACTTTAAGGCAAATAAATTAATAATTAATTCATTTAAGCACCTTAGTGGTAAACACCATTTTTTAACAAATACTCTATTAATTAAGTAATAATTGCCTTACGATAAAAATCACTATTTTGACATTAATAATTAACTAATAAAATATAATTCCCCAAAAAGAGTTCCTTTAGTCTATGGGGAAATAGATTAAAGGTTTTCAATACCCACTTATTCATGATGTGGAAATGGGGACATCACATACTTGGATTAATTGTTTTCTTATAGAAGACCCTAGAAATGTATTTCATAATTATTCTATTATGCTCTTTGAATTGCACTTATTGTTTTTGAAAATTTCAGTGGTTTCTTTTTGTTCCTGCTTTTTTGCATAAAAGTTTTGTTGGAAAGATTGATGAAATGGAGCTTGCCAACTTAGTTAAGCACGAGTTTGTTTAATCAGATGTGTTTTGTAATAAAGATTTATTGTCCTGTATCCTTCATTCATTGATATTTAAGAAAATTATCTACAAAATGGTTTGGCAGTGCTATTCAGCCGAGTAATGAATTGGCTAATACTTGAGCTGAGTGACTAATAAAATTGCCAACTAGAATTTTTTGGCATGTTGATCTTTGACCAAAGTCTCCAGTGCGATATTATTGAATCCAGATGCTTGTTTAGAAATATTAAGTTTCAAGATCTGAGGTAGAAATGTGCCAAAAGCTCTAAAGCTCTAATGTTTTCCAACTAACCTATTGAACGAGTTTTCCTATCTTTCATTGTTTCACGATTCCTTGTATTTTAAAAATTGGTTTAATTACCTGAGACCAAATGGATCCATGTCAATCCTGCCCTTTACCCTGCAGTGGAAGGATCTCCCTCGTAATATAATTATCAGAAAGTCCTGTGCTCAAAGAATGTTTCTATCACATGCTCCTGCTTTTTCATTTGTGATTTGCCACCGCAGCAAAAAGTGCATCTTATTCTCCTTTATTCTCAGAGGGCAACAAGAGATGAGATGCGCAAGAGTTGTCTCACTTTCACATGCCAAAACCCACCCCGAACCTACTATCAAAAATAATCTTAGAAGGACATCCAGCATGGCTGCATAAAGATTTAAGTGCAGCCAATTGTATATCTCTCCTGACACCAAATTAAGGTAGATTCTTATTAGCATCTGCGTTGAATTTGAGGAGAGGCTAGCATAATATTGCTAGGTTTGGCATAGGTCAATATGTTGAGAAAGGTAGAGACAGACATGTGATCGCTGTGGTAACATTCTTGTATTTATGATCTATCTGGATGAAGCTGGGAAGTAAATGCTCACAACAGGATTTACGACATTAAAGAGATGGTGTTCTGATAGCTCTGTAGGCAATTTTTTGTCACTATGAAATAGCTTTAGGTCTTGGTTAATGACTGGATCACTGATGCGCAAGAGTTGTCTCACTTTCACATGCCAAAACCCACCCCGAACCTACTATCAAAAATAATCTTAGAAGGACATCCAGCATGGCTGCGTAAAGCTTGAAGTGCAGACCTATTGTATATCTCTCCTGACACCAAATTAAGGTAGATTCTTATTAGCATCTGCGTTGAATTTGAGGAGAGGCTAGCATAATATTGCTAGGTTTGGCATAGGCCAATATGTTGAGAAAGGTAGAGACGGACATGTGGTTACTGTGGTAACATTCTTGTATTTATGATCTATCTGGATGAAGCTGGGAAGTAAATGCTCACAACAGGATTTACGACATTAAAGAGATGGTGTTCTGATAGCTCTGTAGGCAATTTTTTGTCACTGTGAAATAGGTTTAGGTCTGGACTGGCTTTGGTTAATGACTGGATCACTGATGCACACTGTGTAATAACAGCTGAGAAGCATAACGAATTTTGTACAAGCTTTTAATTTAAATTTGGGTAACAATTAACAAAAATTGAAAAACCTATTGAGACCGTTTGCAAGACAAACATTGATAAATGACAAACTACAATCAATCGAATTCCTACTTGAATCTCAAATCTCAAGTTTTACCATATGTGTGCAAATGCTGAAAAGCTCAACTGGTGAGCCAATGGAAGAATGGTACAGCCCGTTTGAGACAGGCAGGGAAATTTAGAAAAGACCCACAAATATAAAGGAGGATTTAAACAGACATGTGACCATAAACTCCATAATTTAGGGCGCCATGGAAGTCATCTAGGTTAGCGATAGAAGAATGGTATGGCTGAGAACCAATCTTAGAAAAAATCCAGACATGAATGAGGATTTAAATAGATATATGGACACAAACACCATAATTTAGGGCACCTTAGAAGTCATTTAGGTTTATCAAAAACTTTAAAAGGAAGCATTGCACAGGAATCCCACAAGTAACTACTAAACATTGGTGGGAGATGAGATGAATTTTAGCATCATTTAGGATAAGTTGCTCTGGACGACCTATTGGAGTGTATTTGGTATTTACTTGTTTAAAAGATTGTTTCTATGGGTGTCCAATTTGTTTGATTGTCTTGATTTAAGATTTCATGTTCTAGGTTGCGCCTGCAAATATTTATGTAATTGTGCCTAGAATCATTATATGGTGGCATGTTTAAAAGGAGATGTCTTTTATCCTCTGCTGTAGTTAAGTTACACACCTTTCAGATTCAGGAGGTGCCTGGTATCTTGAAACCAGCTCGCTCCTTCAATCTATTTGAATCTCTACTGGTCCACTTCAAAATTTTAGGTACTCTTTAGATGCTCCCCACCTTTTTCCTTTGAGGGACATGAATTGAGCTGTTAGGGAGATGTATACCAACAATACATTCATGACAATTGGGCATCTCCTCCCTCTTCCTCAGACACTTAGTTACAGCTGGCTTTCTATACAGATTATTTCTTACGAATTGTAGATGGCATCATCACTCAGCTTGGATAGCTTTGACATCATTGGTCACATTGGCTTGAGGATTCCCCTTGTCCGATTAAGGTTGTGTTTCCACAAGTTATGTGTTAAGACCAGCCACCATATTCTGTGAGGTGATAGGAGTTGTCATCTCTGCCTTCTCCAAGTGGTTTAGACTGGAGCATTTTATAATCTGGGGCTCTCTGCTATGAGAGACAGGGAGATACCATTGTCTGTACAGAGACTAGTGTGGTTTTTGATTAACTTTCTTCCATATATTGATCAGGTGTGCTTGGTCCCTTTTCTTTGAGAGGCCATCATCCTTAGGTGTAGATCCTTGTAGTGGACCCTTAGAATTGTCAGGATGATTACGTCCTTTCAGCCCCACTATGGGCATTGGAGAAGGTAAGTGCCTGTTGGACATAGTCGATTTGCCCAAATATGGTAATATATCATTGAGACACCGATCCTCCCCTCCGTTTCAGTCTAGGTGGAGCTTATTTCAGCATTAAGGACCTTCTATATTTTTTTCTCTTATGACCAAAGGGTCATCGGTCCTGGACATTAAGAGAGGTTCTAAGGGAATGGTCAACTATCTTCTAAGATTGCTCAACTTGGTCTCGAGTCCTAGATATTCACCTAAGAGGATTATCAGATCTTGCATGGGACCTTTCACAGTTATATATTATGATGTTGTTGGTTCTTGGCCTGAGTCTAGCTACATATATGTGACATTACTTTTTTCTTCTTCCAATCTACTTTCATCTTTATCAACTCCATGCATCAGCTAGGGTTCCTCCCCTCTTTGATGCTATTTGTACATATGCTTGGTTTTTATGGTTTAGGAGTTTTTTCGCTTTAAGTTTTACACCTTTTGTTATACTTACTTTTCTTTTGTACTTAATGCTTAGCTACTTGCCATTAAGTTTTACCTGAGTCTAGCTACTTGCTATTTGTACTTAATGTTTAGCTACTTTTCTTTGGTACTTAATGTTTAGCTACTTTTCTTTGGTACTTAATGTTTAGCTACTTCTCTTTATATAATTGGCTGCATTTTTTGAGTCTTATTGATCCACTTTTGGTCATATTTGGACATTAATATAATTTCTTTCTTTCTTTCTTTGTTCCCAACATGTCTTCAGGTGGGTCCATCTACGGGTCTCACTGTGTAGTTTGCACGTTTTTCTTTTTAAGGCTGGTTAAGTTACATGGGTAGAGGGGCTCTAGTTTTGGATTGATGGAATCGTTATGATACCTTAGTTTCCTCTGGTCTTTAATTTTTTTCATTGTTCCAAAAGTTGTCTATAATCTTAATATGGGTGCTCGATTTTAGGTGGTTTAAATCTGCAGATGTCGGGCCTTCATGGATGTTCCAATGCTTCAACCATCTGTCTTTTTGCGAACCTCTTTTTAGTCTGAGATGGATTTAACACGATTGTGGAGCAATGGTGGAAATTCTATCATGTCCTATCTTGGTAAGCTTACTTTTTTGTGAGAGAGAACATTTTAGGGCTTCACCTACAATAAGTAGCATCCTTGCCTCCATGAAGGAAATAGGTCTGTTACTTTTTATTTTATTGTTGCAATTGATAAACTGTTTTTAGATCTGCTCAATTGTATTCAAACTCTACGGATCTCAAATGTAACGCAATTTGTTTTGTGGAGCATTTATTGCTCATTGTAACACATTAGTCAAAATTTTGAATCTAACTGGGAATAATCGTCATTACTGCCAAGGTGAATCAAAACCTTTTAGATAAATAGGAATTACTCATGAAATTCTAACAGGCTGTAAATAAAATTTCAAAGGTTTTGAACTAACGAAAGCAGATAGCATAGGGATTTTCACTAATGTTTATAATACCAGTTGTATCTATAAATATGCATCATTCGGTAATGAAATACAATCAAGCTTTCATTTCTTCTCTTCATTGGTTGAGCCTTATTCGTTCTCGCTGTTTTTTCCTTTATTGTCCATCACCATCTAAAATCATAGCAAAACCGTGATGGACAAGAATAGAATTAGCAGGAACAATGAAAATTAGAATGAGAAGGAATGAAAGCTTGATCATATATCATTAATCAATGACGCATATATAATTTCTACTGGTGATGCAAACAATAATGAGTTTTTAAGGTCCTAAGGAGCATTGATGAAAATCCGTATGCTAATTAAATGCACATCAATTTTGATAATTTCTATGCTAATGCATGTTATGCTGTGTACTTGGCGACTCCCTATTCTGATTATCTTTGTAATTATCCTAGTATTTTATTGTCGAGGAATGTTTCCTCATCAGATGTGCTTGTCTACGAGTACAGTCCTATGTCAAATATATTCCATAATAACATTCTCTTGATTTTCTTCTGGACTGACAATTAATGTAAATATTAATTAAAATCCTATGAACTGCATGAATCCTATGAGCTGCACAATGCTAAAGTCTTTTTGAAAACCTTATTACACCAAAGGTGTTCCTACAATGGCATCTAGGGGAGGTGGCTGGGAGCTGTAATGGCGTGAGAATGTCAACATTTAATTATTTGAAAGCCGACATTATAAAATAAAAAATAAAATAATTTAATTATTCAAAACCGACATGATTAAATAAAAAAATAAAACAATTTAAAAAAATAAAAAATATATAAATTCAAACCAAAAAAATAAACAAAAATATAAAGTAAAGTGAAATAAAAATTAAAGAAGAGTAAAAAAAAGAGTAAAGTGAACTGTCATTCCATATTGAGCAGATAAAATACAAATTTTTTACATTTAATATATTAAAGATTACTAATTTTTCATTTTAAAACCAACTACTTTTTTGCTTTTCTCCACATTTTTTAGGAATGTAGGTTCATTCACATGAAAAAGTCCATGGCACCGTGTTGAATATTATGTTGGTAAATAATTGTCTGGTTCTCTGGCCTTGCTTATAAACTGTCATGGATTTAGTAAAATGTGTTGAGTACTGTTATGAAGGTCAACTGAAAAGCATGTACAAATTGGCATGTATGCACTATTTCTTGTAGACTTACCCTACCTAACCTATACGAAAAGGAAAAAAAGCTTTCTTTCCTGTGGTAACCTTGAAGAATTTACTTGACATAGAGGTATGAATGAGACTATATAAGGTGTTTTTTTAGAACACTTTCCCATCTATCAGAAGTACAAGACAAGAATGCAGAACAAATCTGATGGTTTACGAAACTGCAAAGCCTAGATAGATTTGGCAACATTCTGAACAGTCATAGGTTCTTCTCTGTACCAAAAGAAAGAAAGACGGTAAAGCAGAAACTGGTCAATGCAAATCATAAGTACAACCAACAAATATATCTGCAAGTGCGTAAAGCATCTCCCAGCTAAAAACTTACAGGGATGATTTATGAAGAAGTGCAGACCTAAACAAAAATAAACTTATTAGAAAAAGAGTCACCTGTCAGCTGCCATCAGAAGATGCAGCAAACTGAGGGGAGATGCACACACAAGAAGGGAAGGGGCAGAAAAATCCCTTATCCTCATGTGTTTGCAAGAAAGAAACATCATCTATTTCAATAATGTCACTGAGCAGGGAGGATCCTTTGACCAATCCTGCAAGGTGTAAGAAAAGAGGCTCTCCGAAACATACGCGGCCATAGATCTCCTTGATTAAATTGGTGATACAGCCCTGGTCATGAGCTCTCACTAGGTGCAGAGAGCTCTCCTAATACACCCTGACCATTGGATCCAATAACGCAGGTGAAGCCTAGGAGCTGCCCTTGTGTTGGAGGACTGAGGTATATATTGTCCTATCTGCGGCAGATTCTCTGCAGTCAGTCGTGCCACTAACTTAGATGGGCCAGAGGTAGGACGTAATGAATCTCACAAGTTTATGATCGATGACTTACCACTTGTCTCACTATCTCTGAGTAACACAACTGAGCACTTCTGGTTGGGATAACAGAAAGATATCTCCTTCCATGAGAAAAGCTATACTTTTGATTTGGAATATTAGCATGAACAATATATGAGCATTTTTTTGTTGATTAAGTAATTTTCTTACTGAGTGGTTAAGGTACTACTATCATAATTTGAATAATTTCCTCCCATTCTATCGGGAATCCTTTTTCAACTGTCCCTAACACAAGGATAACAAATATTAAGGTTTATAATGCGAGATTTTTTTTTATGCTTAGTAAGATGGTTTTAGTTTTATCTGAGATTCGCCAGTGAGAGTTTTTATTTTGCTTGTATACAGGAAACAAATTTAATTGCAATGGCAAAGCGCCTTGGCTATAATGCATTGTTTCCTCTGCTGTATTTCTGTTTATTCATTTCACATAATAGTTCTAATAATTATTACCTTATGTTTGTTCATGATATTGTTATGTTTCAGCAGATGATTAAGATGTTGGGGAGCTAATGGTATTGGTTTTGATATTAGCAAATGATTTATGTATGGATTTTTGTCAATTATATGACTTGACCATTGACATAGAGCATGAGGTTTCACAGATTGTTATACATGCATATATCCTTGGATATATGACCACTACAATCTCATTCTAAGCTATCTTTGAAGCCTTGGATATATGACCCCTATATTTGCATATAATATCTGATGCCTTCCTTGGTTAGGGACCTACTCCACAATTTACTATACTAAAATTAGCATTATGTGTATTAAAATTATTGCACTTGCAATATAATGATGCATTAATGACTATTTTTTTCACAGAATCTTCGTTGATCATTGGAAGTGGGTATTATTTTGAGTTATGTATAAAATTTAATTTGGGAGTTCTGCTTGCTCATGTGCAGGTCTCTAGGGCTATTGGTGATGTATACTTGAAAAGACCTGAATTTAATAAGGAACCTCTCAATCCCAAGTTTCGTCTTCCAGAACCACTTAAAAGGCCTGTTTTAACTGCTGAACCGTCAATCTCTGCATACACTCTTCAGCCGAATGATCGTTTTCTCATATTTGCTTCAGATGGGCTTTGGGAACATTTGAGTAACCAGGAAGCTGTTGATATCATTCACAATCATCCCCATGTAGTAAGATTTCTACCTTTTCAATAAAATTCTTTATTTTTACAATTTTGACTATAATAGTATGGCTGATAATGTAGGAGGCCTTTTTATTAAAGTTTGCCCGTAACTTTTTGGCTTCTTAGTTTGAAAATAACAATCATGTTGTTCGTAACAGTTGTGTTTTTCTTGGTTACTTGTAGCTTTGAATGGTTACCAACAGTGTTTCTTTCCTAGCTTGAAGGAATACAATGAAAACAAGAGTCGAATCTTTCCTAAATATATGTGATAAGATTAGGATGGTAAAACAAGCCTAATTACTAAAGCTCGATAAAATAAATTAACTATGTATATGTATTCACTGTTCTTTTTAAGGACACCTGCGGATGCAATTCATGTGGATTATCTTCTTTTCTTCAGGGTTTCTTCCACGCTTAGGTCAGGTGCACTTTAAGATTGTAAACTTAAATCTATCATGCATAAATCAAGTTTGCATATACACAAATGTTATAATGAAACACGTATTGAAATCCAAATGAGTGATGCATAACTAAACAAATTGAAGCACACATCCTCATAGGATGGGCATAAGATATCTATAAATCTACAATAGGATGATGGGCTGATAGTTGCTATTCTAGTTGTGGGTATGTTTATAATTATAACAATATCATACATCTTTACCGACTGGTCACACCCTTTTAATATTTATTGATAGGTATGACTATTATTATTTATTTAATTATTCATTATTAAGTGATTGTTTCGACATGTGTTCATTGTCTTCCTTTGATGAGATGCCAACCTGAAATATGACTACAGCTGATGTTGCATGCATTCACTTCAACATCTTCCCCTCAAACTCTAGCAATGTAGTGTTTAGCATTCTTGTAATAAAGTGGGCTTATCTTCAAGAATTTAATTCTTTTTATTAACCTATTAATGAGTCTGTTGATACACCAAGATATATCTATAAAAGCAAATGAAAACACTTCATGGTTGACTGTTTTGTATAATGGATTGTTTATCTTTTTTAAGGTCACTGCTAGGATTAATGACTTGGCAAGCATGGTATGGTGGATTCTCTATTTTGGGGATATTATTGGGCATGCAGTATTCGGTAATAATTTTTTTTCTCAAAGGACAGTATCTCCATCTGGTTTATGGGGTTCTATTGCCGAGCCTGAGAGAAGTTCTTCATTAATTGGCAACCGTTTGTGCTTTTGGTAGCTTGTTCTTCTTTAACAACAGAGCTTTACTTTCTTCTAGAAACTTGCAACTGATTCAATCTCTTCTGAAATATTTTTTTCTTTTCCATTTGTCGATGAAGCCAGTATGTCATATTATTTGTTACAAGGTTTCTTTACTCAGCTCTTCTTGACCAGTATGTGACCACCATCTTGAAGTTCTGTTTATCTTATCCTTTCTTTATGCATCTCTTGGATTTCATGACAAAGATATCCGCCGAATATTCTTTCTCCATTGCACATGGTCGCAAAGACCTATCTAGTTTTGAAAGCAAGGAGATTCATTCATTAATTCCTTCCAGAATTTCTGTATAATATATCTTGTCGTGAAATGACACTTCGATTTGAAAAACATATTATTCTATATTGTATAAATTACAATTAATTCTCATCAAACTCTCTCGATGTTTATATTAGGGTTATGTATAGTACTTGCCTTGAAAAAGGGACTAATTTCATAATTTATTAATTAATTGAATTCTATTTTTGTCTTTTAATATAAAATAATTATGGAGCTTTACCAGAATCCCATGTTGTCTGATTAGATTTTTGACATCCCAAGATGGCTTCTTATCTTAAAAGCACAAGTTTTTAAAATATATTTGGTCCTTGGATGTAAGGAATGGTTAATTCCTAGGAGTCTACAATACTGTTCTATATCAAATTTAAAGCCGAACAGGGACTGAAAATCAAAGATTTTTTTTGGACATCCTTGTTATGGAAGTTACATCCTCTCCTTAGGTTACATTGATACATCTAATTTGGGATGGATCACTTATTAAGAAAAATTAGGCATGGTTTGTACGAGTTTGAAGAAACTGAATGCTTTTTACCTCACTATTCTGCTTTTTGGTGCCTGTGCGAAGCCTTTCCCATTTGGCATGTTGCCTGCATTTGAATTGGCAATGTTATTAAGTTTGTTAGGCCTCACCTAAAACATTTGATCTGAGAATAGGAACATGGTGCTATCAACATCAATCTTTTCATTACTTGATTGTCATGGCATTGTTCTTTCAACTTATGCAAATAGATGTCATTACTGGTAAATTATTGGATATCGTTTGAAATTATCTGTGCCTTATATGAAAAGCACTTTGCCATATCTTCAGGTAGAAGTCAATCACAAGGGCAATGTTTCTGTTCTGATTAGTCTGGTTGTCTATTGTAATTCTATTAGTTCAGTGATTGTTTCATACATGCATTCACAAAAACATTATCCTTTCTTCAAGACTCAGTACAATGACTGGCTGTTGTATATCATGGCACTTGCAAAGAAATCACATACAAATGAACCCAATAATGGGGTTTGCATAAACCTTCATGTTGCTCAACATGCCTGATAACTCTTTATTGTTATCATGGCACTTGCAAAGAAATCACATACAATGGAACCCAATAATGGGGTTTGCATAAACCATTATGCACCGCTCAACATGCCTGATAATCATTTATTGATATCTTAATAACCCAATCAAAACTAAATGATATTGAACACTGGAACTCCATGTGTGGCCCTTGTTATCGCAATTGAGTGTCTAGTTCGAACGATCCCGAGTGGCTTATATTTATCTCGTGTACCGTTCAAAAACGAAGATTACCTTTTCTTCTGTTGAGACTGTAACAGAAAATAAAATAAAATCCATTAAGATCTGTTTCAGTAGGCTGTTTTAGAATGCCATAAAAGTAGCATTGATAGGACACCTATGAGGCTATGCCTTGTATTGACAGCCTTGAGGTGAATGGCAGCTAAGTTGTGAAAGACATCTAATTTTTTTCAACTTTATGTACCTCATCCCATAAATCTTACTGGGTTTCCTGTGGACTCAGTACAATGACTGGCTGTTGTATATCATGGCACTTACAAAGAAATCACATACAATTGAACGCAATAATGGGGTTTGCATTAACCTTCATGCACCACTCAACATGCCTGACAATTGTTTATTGTTATCATGACACTCGCAAAGAAATCACATACAATAATGGGGTTTGCATAAACCTTCATGCGCTGCTCAGCATGCCTAATAATTGTTTATTGTTATCTTAATAGCCTAATCAGAACTAAACGATATTGAACACTGGAACTCCACATTTGGGGCCTTGTTAGCCCAATCGAGTGTCTAGTTTGAGTAATCCCAACTGTCTTATATTTATCTCATGCACCATCCAAAAATGAAGATTACCTTTTCTCTACCGTTGAGACTTATTGAAAATAAAATAAAACCCATTAAGAATGTTTCAGTAGTGATTTATGTTAAGGATGTTTTAGGATGCCATAAATGACAGCTAAGTTGTGAATGATGTGTAAATGTTTTTTTAACTTTTGTACCTTGTCCCATAGATCTTACAGGGCTTCCTGTGGACTAAAAATATTCTATTTTATTCGTATTTTTCAGTTACAAAGGATCTATATATGACCCTTCACATCATTAGAGGAATTGTTTAACTTCTGACGAAGGTTATGAGTTGAAATAAGACAAACATGGAAAATGATATTTCCATCAGTATATTGATCATTTTATGACATTATAGCTACAAAGCAAAAGATTTAATTCTACATAATCAAATTGTGAATATGGATTCAATTTTATTCTATGTGCATTCTGTAATGAATTTTAAATGTTAATTCAAAGGAAACAAAAGCAGGATACAATGGAACATTTTGAAAAAAATGGGGATTGATTTCTAAAAAAGTTGGCTGTTGGAAGTTTGTTTACTTATACTACATTTACTCAGGTGTCTCTACTGGTAAATATATTCAGCTATGCTCGTTGGATATCAGATGGGACACAGATCTATTTCTGTGGCCATTCTGGGTAAATGTCCAGTCAATTTTTGTCTAATTATAGTTTCTGACAAAAGTGAGTATGCTGCGCGTGAGATCTGTTGTCTGAAGATGAAAACCTTGCAATGTACATATAATCTGTATTGATGTGTGATGGATTGTCTGAAAATCAGCCACATTTATTCAAAGAACCCAGAAAATCTTGTTACTCATGAGCATTCATAGTTTCCTATTGGATTTATTCATACTGGTTCTGTTTTCCTTTCATGTTATATATAAAACAAATTGATTTGATTGCTACTGCAAGATGAGCCATGCAAGGGGAAACACAGGTAATTGATTGTCTAGATTCCAAATTATGGTATGAGGTGACTCAAAAGCTGATTTTAATCGTGTGTTCGTTTAATGATCTCATTTTCCTCTCTTCTCACTTGTTCTGTGTTGTTGTTTATTGTAAGGGTGCTCAGAGGTGCTGAATTGAGAAATTTGTTCTTGTGAGAGGACTATGACCAGGTTATTATTTATAATGGTCCCAAAGATGATATTTGGTAAAATGTGCTAACAAATTTCTGTAGTTTCCTGCAATTAAAAAAGAATGAATGCTGCAAGAAGTATCTCCAGCTGCAACCATCAGCTGGAGTCACTGCATGAAAAAAAATCAATGTTGATTTAATTGTGCTCAACTGAAAGAATCTGATTGCAACAAAAAGATTTCCTTTGTCAAAAGATATAAAAAAAACTGATTTCTAAGGTATTAGGTATGTGTCTAGATCCATACTGTTTCCCTATTGGTTCACCTATATAGGCATTTGGTGGGTGAGAGATGTTTTGTAGCCTGGGTTGTTTCAATCAATTGATGATATGCTACTGAAGCTGGTTTCATGGAAGACTTGTGTCATTGCATGTAACAGGAGAATGTTTGGGACTAAAATCATTTTAATTGGAACATCGTTGCAGGTGGAGCTGGTTATGAAATTGTGAATGGCGGAATGCTGAAAATAACATGTAACATGATACAACATATATTTTGATAAATTGGAGACAAGAAAAGCAAAATCTTAAAAGAGTGAGCTATATATGAATGATCTGTTAGAAGAGAGAGCATATGTTGATTATATAATAAAAATTTCATGTTACTTCCTAAATTTGTTTTTGTGGGGAACTTGATTGTTGAGTTTTTGATGTGCAGTTTCATTTTGTTTAAATTTGTTTTCTTGAGAGGTGGATTGTTAGATTTGGTTGTGCGGCCTTGAGTGACTAATTGTTACTTACGATTGACTTGAATGTTGTGTGACTGCATTGTTTCTCATATGCTGGGATGCTTACACTGTAAGCTGTGCCCTTCCGGTGATTTAGAATTTGTTGACATACTAGACTTCTTATTTGATTATTGTATGGAGCTATATAGATATAAGAACTACCGTTTGTTGCTGTAGCAGACCGTTGCTATGTGTTTTGAACAGAATATCTATTTTGTTTACAATCTATGAAATTTGCTAGTGTGAATAACATGTTTGGCCGTGGATGTAAACAGTAATCAGTAATGTTGTATGACCCGAGTTAGCTGTCGATTATATTGGATGCTTGTCTTTGAATGGTTTTATAAAAATTAGTTTTGATACAAATAATTGTGGATTGGAATTGTTTTTTTTTGATACATGATAATTGTGGGGTTGGCGGGTCCACACCCGATCTGGAATACAAGTGGGAGTTCTAGTCCCCCTCCCTCCACTATGCCAATCCGCCAATATATGCCCCCTGCTGTGGGTTGCCTAATTGCTGGTGGGATTTGAACTTAGGTCGCCACTATGCAAATGCATCCCACTTTAACCGTTGCACCACATCCCAGCGGACTTGTGGATTGGAATTATTAATATTCGGCTAGTCAGTTTCAGCCCCATCACAGAAAGTTTTGGATGTTTCTTATGTTACAAAGGCTGTTCATTTTACTTCCACTTTATTTTCAGATTCCCTGCAAGTATTTTTGAAGATACTCAAAGACTAGCTTTGCTTTTGGTGCTCTGCTAATCTTGGTTCTATGTGAGCATCACATTCTAAAGCTTCTCTGTTTTTGGAAAATTTAGTTCTTTTTGTGAATGATATCTGAAAACTACATGGTGGAAACTTGATCTTTCTAGCACTGAATTCTTGTGTACAATGATATTTTGTTATGCAGGGAAGTGCCAAAAGACTTGTTAAAGCTGCTTTGCAAGAGGCAGCAAAGAAACGAGAAATGAGGTATTCAGACCTCAAAAAGATTGAGCGAGGAGTTAGACGGCATTTCCACGATGACATTACTGTCATTGTTGTATTCTTAGATTATGATTTAATCAGCAAAGGCTCTAGTCAGGCTTCCACAGTATCTGTGAAAAGTGGGGGTGTAAGTTGATTTTATCTGGTCGATTTGTTGTTTCAGTTTTTGATTTGATTAACAAGGTCTCCCCCATACCATCAGCATCACAGGATCTTCAAATTATCTATTTGCGGTGCATAATACAAGGTGGAAAGGCAGATTTTGCCCGAGTGCAAGATTAAAACTCGCCTCATCGTTTTTGGAAAGATCAACATTCTTCCTGTACTGTAACATGGCACTCTAAAAAGATTCAGCAACTTATATGGGTATCATATCTGTAATTCTTTTAGCAGTCATTTTACCCATTGTTTGCAGAACAAGAATGGCAGCGATCAATGTATTTTTAATTATTTGTCTAATTTTCTGAAATATCCGTTTTGATTAGTTAGATTTGACTTCAGATTCCTCTTACAAGAGGGACCCATAGAAGTTGATAGGTTTTTCCGAACTTGGTTACCCCCTGAGCAATTCAACCCTGCACTGGCTGTTAATTTAAAATTATATAGCCATGCTTTGCAATTAAGGGTTGCAAGCATGGTCTTCGATATGAAATAAAGTGCATGTATTTGCTCCCCTTTATGTCAATTATTATCACTGTTCATCCTATCTTTTTTTACAAATCATAGAGCGTTACATTGGCATTTGTCTGTTTGAAATTGAATATTGTTGCCAATATCAAAATTGGCTGGTTTGCCAATATCAAAATTGGCTGGTCTGCCAATTATGATCCTGGGTGGACGGCCATAGAGAGCCGTGTTCGAATCCCCAGCATAGCTGTGGGAGATATTGTCGGCTAACAGACGAGACTAAAATTGGCTGGTTTGTCAATTATGTGAAGTGAGGGTTGCCAAGGGTGATTTTGTGGATTTTTTTTGTTTTAGTGTGAAACAAGATTTGTTCCATGAAATAAAATGCATGTAATTGTTCACCTTTATCTCAATTTTTATCACTGTTCATCTTATCATTTTTACAATCATAGTGTTAAGAGTGGCATTTGTCTGTTTGAAATTGAATATTGTTGCCAATATCAAAATTGGCTGGTTTGTCAATTATGTGGAGCAAGAGTTGGCTAGGGTGATTGTGGGTTTTATTTTTTAGTGTGAAACAAGATTTGTTGGAGTTGTATGAGAGAACTACAGGCTACATTTTTGCTGTATTACATTTTCGTATCTTGATATCTATTACATTGGTCATTTTTAATTTTGGTTTTGATCATGGTGATTCAGTTTATGTTTCTGGAGGAAATATGTCTTCCGGGTTAATGAGCAGGAAGTTACGAGTTGAATATTTGTTCAATATTTCACAGGCATGGAGGTGTTTGCTTTGGTCTTTTATGCAATGACATAGTTTGAGCATTGCGTGTCACTGATGTAGCAAATATTCTTCAAATAATTTGTTAATGATTGGACCCATGGCTTGCTGTATATGCTGTTATATGTTTTTATTTCCTTGGAGTTCATTTTCCTGGTTTGACAGATAGATCATACTGTATACTGTTGCTGCTATCCTTTTGCATCACTTATAGTGGAATATATAGCTTTAAGGGATAACTCCCAACTCGCAGCTCCCAACTCTATATAGACTAGAAATGCATTTTTGCATTTTTTCGTACCTAAAGCTTAATTTTAGACTTTTACGGAAGGCAGACATGGGAATTTCTTTTAAAATCATAGTCAAAGTTCTTATTGTGGATGACTTTGTGCTTGTGAAAGAGTTGGAGCACAGATCCTGAAAGAATCATGGTGTTTACAAGCAATAACATAGAACCCTGTGTGGATGGGAAGTACTTGGGGAGGAGAGGCTGGGATGTCATTTGTTTATTAAAATGTAGTTAAGAGTGCTTTCTTCGCCTCCCTGTTGCCATGAAGGCATAAACAACTTGGGGGTTGAACCTTCTTAGCTCAGCTGGGTGTAGTGATCAAAATTGAACACGTTACAGACTCTCCAAGGGGTTCTGACCCGTCTCAGAAATACAGTTTAAAAACCGGTTATAAAAGCAGCAGCAAAATCTAGATTTTAAATGTTAATGTTGAAGTGTTCAGAGTTTTTTAATAAATGACAAAAGAAGAGCTACTTCATTAAATAGCCGTTTGTTGGCAAATTATGCAGGTTGTCAGTATTGGGGATTGTTGATTAGTTGATGACAACAACAGTTGTATTTCGATTTCAAAAGGTTTTTCTGATCATGTTCATGTGAACACTGGAAGAAATCATAATTATGTTTAATACATGGTGAGTTGGTGATAGGGGTGTCAGTAGTCGGGTACCGATAGCCCAATTCCAACTTTCAGAATCCAGATCCAAACTTCCTATTATTCTCATCCTCTTTTTAATCGCCATATTTACAGCAGACCGTGTGAGACATGTAGACCGTGATATTAGATATGGCTATTGGCAGGTGTGGAATATTTACAACTATTGGGGAAATCTAAAATCACACTGGTGTGAACTTTAATATCTAACAGCATCGGTGTCATAGCTTTTTTATTTTTGTTTTTTTATAATAGCTATAACTGGGTGGCACTGGTATTTTCTTTACAGCCTCCATTTCAGTGAACTGCTTTCTAACTTAGCTCAAAAGCTTTCTTCCTTTTCTTCCATTCCTTCCCTGCTACATACACTCTGATTCCCAACATTTTTATTTCAAGTTGGCTAGGACAAAATTCTGAGTCATCTCGATGGCATGATCTAATTTAGCTTGCAATACACCATCTGCCTCTGCTTTCAAGTTTGTTTGCCGTGGTCTGCAACAACGATCAAAATTGAAGGCATTGACAATAGAGAAAAACGTGGGAGTATCAAGTCTCGTAGCTTTAATCTTAATGCTGCTTGTCATCATGAATTCAGGTAATTTATAACTTGCTTTTATTTTTGTTTTGAGGTGGAAGTTCCGTGCACTATGATATTTAAATCAATCAAGTGATACAAGAATAACTAAGAATTGTTTCCCTTGCAAAGATGGAATGCAGAAGATTGGGTACATGTTGACATGATTTGGATAGAGGGGTTGAAACTTGAGTTGTGTCACACTCGCATGTGTTTGTGTTCATTCAAAATGTATTTTGTTTGTATTGAGGAGGGTAGTCTCGCGGTCACGGTGGTTTTGTTCGTCCACGAAGGAAGGAAAGGGTCTCAGAGCAGAGATTTGTGTTACAACTGAGCGTATCAATTGGCATTGGGCTGCTAAGCTGTTATTTATTTTACAGTAGTTTTCTCTTTGGTCTTTGATTTTATAGAGCTTTGTTGTTTTGAGAATGAATTGTTTTCTGCGATTTGTTCATTTTATTGGAAGCAAAAATGAAAAATAAAAGATCATATTATTGAAATATAGTTCGCAGCAACGTTTTATATGTCTATGCATTTGATTTTATTTAATTTGAGATTCTAAGATTTACACTTCTAGAGGCAATCTAGGTACAGAAGTTAGCAAACTTTTTACAAGGTTTTAGAATTTGTAAAAGGGTTTCACAGCACTAATAAATTTGGGCACTTATTTATTTTAATTTATTTATTGAATAGGTATAAATTGTGAAGAAATGACTTCCTTTGGTCGTCCTAAAAAGGATAAAAGACAACTATCACTTGTTGATGTATTTCATAATTTTTAAGATTTTAATCAACAATGTCATCTTTGAAATGAAGACTTTGATGTTCATCTATATGATAAAAATTATGAATTAGATGGAGAACAAATTTGGAATGAAGAACAAGTATCAAAGAAACAAAAAAAAACATTCGAGTCTAAATGAAAACCAAGATTTCCATGGATTTATGTTGTAAAACACTGTAGTGGTTTTAAAACGATAAAGTATTTATGGTGTGTAAAATATAAGAGAATTCATTTGCTAAAGATGGGAGTACCACCCTTCAAGTTAGTGGTTTAAGATTTCATGTAGAATAAGAGCTTCATAAATTTGTTTTACAATTTTTGGAGGGACAAAACAAATGTAGTATTCTAATTACCAAACATGAATTAATGGTAGACACTGAGAAGGAGAGTCATATCAATGATTGAAAATATGTATTTTGTTGTCACACATGATTTATTTTTAGAACTTTATAAGCGAATTTGTGACTTGAAAATGTATAGAAGCACTCTACATGTGTTTTAACATATGCATACCCCGCATATACAAATACCTCATTTAGAAAAGAGTTTCTACGAGTTGCGAATGAGGTATACTAGAAAAAGTTAAAATATGATTATTTTCCTAGTCTATTTAACTAAATTTTGATTGATAAAAGTATCAATCAGACTACGGAACAACATTTGATAGTTTATATTATATATTTGACAAATGAAGGAAAAAGTCAATATGTAACAAAATTTATGTCTCTTTCAAATAAATGATGAAATCTATCGAAAGGTTTGTAGTTCAACTGGTAAGGATGATTGTTGTTTATATCCATCCATCAAGGTACAAATCCCTCTAGATACCCAACATAGAGAGTCAAGGGGTTAAAGTTAGAATCATGCTCTCGGTGATTTTGACGGCGTGGATACTCTTTATTTGTGGTTGCTTAGCCAAAGGAGGTTAGTGATTTAGATGTATGCTTATTCAACCTTGTAAATTCGCTATATGTTTATTTTCAAAATATTGACAAAGACGCTGACATTTTATGTAATTCAGTGATTCCATGTAATGCCTTTAGGATACAATAAAAAAATAAAAGACGAAATAACTCGATCTATGTATGATGTGATAACTCTTTTAACATAGATGACTTTATCTTTGATGAAATTAGATTGAGACATATTTGGGACAATTACTATATATATATATATTTAAAAAAAAAAAAAAGAAAGAGCATAAAGAGGAACTTGAGTTTGCAGATAGAACATATATAATATATATACAACCATTAAGATTTGAGAGCGTTTCTAACTCATAAAGATCAGGTCATTAAATGATTGCTTGTATTAATAAATTTTTTTATAGTGGAAGTTATTGTCTCTAGATAAAAGGTCAACAAATTTACTTATATTTAACAATGTTAAGTTTTTCAATTCTCATAATTATTATTCATAGTTATTATGATGATATGGATGATAGAGACCGTCAAACGAAAAGACGGTTAACATGTTCATGTGAAAAATTTAGTGTTAAGAATTCACATATTGTAGATGCTATCAAATATTTATGTGAGACAAATAAATTTGTTTGTACTATTTATAAATTATACAAAAAAAAAAAAAATGTTTGAAGTGTGGAATCTATGTGGAGATGAAATTGAATGGTTTGAATTTTTTTCGTGTTTAATGCATTATTACAAGCTATAACTGTTATTCCATCAAGCACAACCAATATGTGAAATATGTTTCTCAAATTTAAATATGGTAAAAAATGTTGATAGATCGAGACTTTCTTTGAACCCATTGGATATGCTAATGTTTCTCTCCCTTTGTACATCTCATGCTCTAAATAAGGTAGATTGGAATGCTATTTATGATGCATGGAAACATATAAAAGCGTAAAAACCTCTTACACGAGATCAATAGATCCACTAGTATAACAATTTGAAATAGAAGAAAACAAAAACACATTAACATTTGTAGTATTGAAATGAAATTTTTGAATAGAAGTTTGTAACCAACTATAAAAATTAAATAAATATATAACTTATTCTTGTGTGTTTGAATTTTTCTCTAACAAATTGGTATGAAGTTTCTATATTTCTAACAAATTGGTATCAAATCATACTGTTTTTGAATTTATTACCAACTAATTTGCATTAGAGTTGTTCATCTTCGGAGCTAGTTTTTATTTGTTTCCAGCATTGTTCATCTTTGGAGATATCTTTGTTGGTCTCCAAAGCTACTATTCATATCCAAAGTTAGTTTATATTGGTCTCCGACATTGTTGTTAATCTCCAGAGCTAGTTTCTATTGGCCTCTGGAGTTGTAATTCATCTCCGAAGCTAGTTTCTATTGGTTTTTGGAGTTACTATTCATCTCCAGAGCTAGTTTCTATTCATCCCCAGAGCTAATTTCTATTCATCTCTGGAGCTAGTTTTTATTGATTTATGGAGCTTCTCTTCATCACCTAAGCTAGTTTCTATTTGTCTTCGACGCTGTTGTTCATTTCTGGAGCTAGTTTTCATTTGTCTCCAGAGCCATTGTTCATCCCCAGAGCTGCTTTTGTTGGTCTCCAAAACTACTGTTCATCTCCAGAGTTGATGTTCATGTCTGGAGCTATTTTTCATCCCCAGAGATAGTTTCTATTGGTCTTCAGAGTTACTGTTCATCTCCGGAGCTAGTTTCTATTCATCCACGAAGCTATTGTTTATCTTTAGAACTAGTTTCTATTGGTCTCCAAACCTGTTGTTCATCTCTGGAGCTAGTTTCAATTAGTCTCTGGCGCTGCTCTTCATCCCCAAAGCTAGTTTCTATTTGTCTCTTGAGCTTGTTCATCTTCGACGTTGCCTCTGTTAGTAATCGATGCTGCTATTCATTTCCAAAGCTAATATCCATTAGTCTTCAAAGTTGTTCATCTTCGGATCTAGTTTCTATTGGTCTCTAACATTGTTATTCCTCTTCAGATTTAGTTTCCACTCATCTCTAGAGCTACTATTTATCTCAGGAGCTAGTTTTTATTGGTCTTCGACACTGTTAATCATATTCGGAGCTAGTTTCTATGGGTCTCCTGAGCTACTGTTCATCTTTGGAGCTAGTTTCTATTGGTCTCTAGAGCTACTGTTTATCTCTGGAACTAGTTTATATTGGTCTCTAGAGTTGTTCATATCTGGACCTAGTTTCTATTGGTCTCTAGAGCTACAGTTCATCTCTAGAGCTCATTTCTATTGGTCTCAGAGCTGTTGCTCTTCTTTGGAGCTAGTATTATATGGGGATCCAATAGGACTCTAGAGCCACTTCAAAAAGCTTCTTGATTTGGTATTTTGATGATATCTGCATTAATGATCCTTTCCAATTTGCATAAACACTATTTGACATCTATTTCCCAAAAATTATTAGAAACATCAACAATTTAAATGATAATAAATTTTAAAGAATAGATCAAATATATATCCAATATTTTACCTTAAGCAAGCTATATGCTCTTAAATCACATCTAAATTCACTTTAAAATTTAATTTATGGAAAGAGAAAATGACATTACTTATTGATATAAATGAGACAATATAATCTCATCGACAAACAACTCTGGGTTTCATACAAAAGCAACTTCAGAGTTAATATAAAAATAACTTTGGAGTTACGCTTGCAGTTTTAGAGTCCATACTTTTAGTGACACGTTTACTTAATTTACTCATCAATTGAAGTGCAATTATTTCTTATAACTTTTCATCACCCGTCAACTTGAAAATTAAGGCCCTTCAAATTTGATCACTACTTGGGTGAACTCCATATTGGTTCCTTGATGTTGTGACAATAGTTTGTTAATGGATTTGTTAAACTATAAGATGTGACTGTGATAGTGATATAATTATTATCTTACTCTGCTTTCTTTGTACTATCAATATCAAAGATTCATTACAAGCGTGTGGAAATGGGACTTCTTATGCACTTGGTAGTTATCTTGTTAGCAAATAGATATGTTGCTTGGCTGTGGAGCAAAAATCAAAGAAATGACTTCTTTTTTAATATTTAGTTTTGTATTTTTAATGTGGCCTTCCCTGCTTAATGTGGTCAAAGGTGACTTGAATCCAAGTCTGTAAAAATTGACATGCCTTCTCAACTACGCTGCAAATTGTAGATAAGTTAAAGAAACAACTACAAACAAAGCTTAGCTACAACATCTAATTAATCAATATGAAAAATGAAAAACAATTTTTTAGGTTCATGCGCTCAATTAACTTGTTGCATGAGACAACCTTGTGGAAGTCACGAGGGGATTATTTTTCTATTTACTATACATATTATAAAAATGCATAAAGAAAGTTTAAGGTGGTTATATATATATTTACTACAAAATAGTGTAAATGACATGATCTAGTTATAAAAATAATAATGTCAAGAGGTGTAACTAAAAATGGTAGCGGGGGTTGGTGATGGATTGTAAGTGTTGAGAATTTATTCATAAGAATAGAACATTTATTTGACTGTTAAAGGGCAATTTTTCTTATGTTTGGAAAAGGTGCTTGAAAAAATTGTGATATCTTGGGTATATGTTGGAGGTTGGAGTTTGGGCTTTTTTTCTAGGGAATATTTTTTTCGAGCTGGAGATAGTGGTATAGATAGATTGAGGCCATCTATCACTAGTCGATAGAAAATTTGGAGAGAAGGTGATAGAGTCATGAAACACTTTAATGAGTGAAATTATGCGACAAATCCAAGATAGATACCTTAAGATTGATACATCTTGATATTTTTAAAATAGATATATTTAAGATATAGGCTAGTTTGTTAGCAAGTTATATGAGTTGCATTTGAAATAATTTGTAGTTGATTTGCATGAGTAACATATATATCTCCTCCCTGTAATAGTCTCTCTCAAAAGTAAATGTAAGCTAATTTTATTAGCATGGACATTGGTGTAGTTGGCTTGAAATACTTTTTATTGTGTTAAAAAGTGATTTGAAATAGATTGACTTTTTGCAAGTGTAGGTTATATGGCCCTTGTTTGATACTTGTACTCTGATGTGACTATTTTTTTGTAGAGTTTTCATTACAATCTAAGTTTTTTATTGTTTATGGTTGGATTTGGACACTTTCTAGTAAGCTTTGTATTTGGTTAGTTTTATTTCATTTAAAGCTTTTTTCTAGTAGGATCTAAAAGGTCATGTTTCATCCCTGGTTTTATCAAAGATTGTCAAATATTTGGCATCGTTGTAGTGGTCAACATGAATATTTCTAGTGTATGCCATGTGCGATGCCTAATCCACATTTAGGACTTGCGACAAGAGTCTAAACTTGGGAACCTAGATGTTAGTACAAGTTGAGAACATTGGTGGAAAAAATTCAAACTATTTGAGGCACAATGAAGCAATTTATATTGAAGAAACAAACTTGAAGGAAAATAGTGTGAACTGGAAGGATGCAACAATATGTCTACAATTTCATCCTTGCATCATGAGAATGAGTATCATATAAAAATATTTTTGTAGAGTTTCCATTACAATCTATTCCTTATTGTATATAGTTGGACTTGGACACTTACTAGACAACTCTGCATGTGATTACTTTCATTTCATTTAAATTTTTTCTTGCTAGTAGAATTTAGAAGTTCATGTTTTAAGCATGGTGTTATTAAATATTATCATAAATATTTGGTGCCGTTACAATGGTCAGCTTGAAGTTTTATAGTTCATGTCATGTACGATGCTGAACCCACATTTAGGACACCAAGAGAAATCCAAGAAGCCTAGTATAAAAATGATGTAGTATGCTAGATTAATTCAACATGAATTTGTGACAAGAATCTAAACTCGGGAACCTAAAGTTGGCAGAAGTTGAGAAGATTGGTGGGAAAAAGTGAGTTAGAGGTAGTAGAAGCCCAAAGAAGTAATTTATATAAAAGAAACAAACTCGAGGGAAAATAGTACAAGATGGAAGGATGCAACAAATGTCTAATCATTCTCGATGCATGATGAGAATGACTATCACATAGAAAAGCATGGATAAAAAAAAAAAACCGATTAGCGATGTCAAAAAATTGATTGGAACAAACTCAATTGGTAATAAAAAAAGGGATTTTAATGGATCCCTAGGTTCAACCCATAGGAGATATGATGGGGGATTGAAATTTGGTAAAATATCGCATACAACCTATTGAGTGTGGTGCACCCTAGCAGAGGACTGTTGTTGCACATCTTGGGTGACTTTGACAAAATAAATATTCCTCACTCATGGTATCTAGGCTAAAGGTTACCCCTATGAAAAAGGGTTTTCCAAATAAATAAATTTAGAGAAGTAGAATAGTCCAATATTGCCTAAATATAAAAATAAAATTCTAACCTTTTTAGCAAAATCTTGGGATGATCGATTTTACCATTAACATGTGTGTATGCTAACATGGGTAGCAAATTAGGATACCAACGACCATTTTGAATTATTGTTGTTCCTTATTGATTTGAACAATTATCTTTAATCAGTAGGTTTGTCTTTGGTTATAAGCATAATTAAAATGGGGAAAGTTAAAATATGCTTTTAAGTAAAAATATAAAGCTTTGTGACTTAATTTAGAGATATATGTTGATATACAACAATCAATATAACAATTTGAAGAACTTGTAAGATAAATTAGAGATGTCTTCTAGGATTGATGAAAGTATTATCAAGGAAGTCGGTAAAAGAAATGATGTTGTGCTAGTTTATGGAATGATTCTTACCTAATTATAGGCTTGTTTCCTTCATAAAAGAAATAAAGAAGGGGTGTAATATTTATAATTCACCACAAATGGTCAATCTTCGGTTAGATATCTTAAAAAAATATTAGGCTATTTGTAATGTAGAATCACCTAATATAAAATGTATAGAGCCACAATCAAGATGCATATGTTTTACAAGGGCACCCTTTCAATAGAGGATATTAAGATAATAGAGAAAATTGTGGAAGGCAAACTCAAATAGATTGACCACCAATTAAAATAAACAAATAAAAGGTGATTTAATGATGCATTGCAGAGAAAGTCATTTGAGTTGATCAATTTATGCCAACATACAAGTTTAAATAGGATAAACTCTTAGTTGATGCAAATAGATCTTCGAATAAAAACAAAGATTTTGAAGAAGTTTCTTGAGATAATCATTACAACGCTATCTCATATATGTTATTTATTTCTCAAGTCATATATGTACATAAATAATAAATGACTAGGATATTGTGATCATAGATAGAGAAATATTACCATAAATTAGTGTGGATATGCATGGGTTTACCATGCCTAAAGTTTCATTGGATTAAGTGTCATATCCAAAATTTAGCATGACGGAAACCACATAAAATAGGTCAATTTTTTTAGAATGTACAATGCACATTCTACCCAACCACATTGCCAATGCCTAGCCAACTTTGTGGTATGAGGTGTATGATGCACATAAACAAGTGCACATGCCTAACGGGCAAATATTGTGATGCACAAGGAGTCACATGGTCGTTACATAACCATGTCGATCCCACTTGTTCTAATTGGCCTACCAGTCCTCTATGACACTACGAGCTCTTGCACAATGATAATTGCGATTAGGGTGAACACTTCCTTAGCAACCCTAATTGGTCACTTTTAGACCCTTAACATTGAAGGTCAAGATAGGACAATAACTCAATTTGTATGATGTTTGGGAAGCATGAGGTACCCGAGGACCTCCCTCTAGCTTCCTAATTTGTTGGGTATAAATTCGATTTGGGTCTAGAAAACATTTAGTAACCATCACCAACTTTGAAGTTCGAACACAAGGTGGATAAAATCCATGTTCGGATCTTGTTAGTATCATTAATCCTTGCTCTAATGTGAAGAGGTTACATAAATAAATGGGGTCCCTTGAGGGTTGTCTTGTCTTTTAGGTCCCTAAAGTCCCTCAAAAGTCTATTTAATCCGAAAAGGACCTTCTTCAAGGAAAGGTTAATCTCTTGCTTAGTTATGTATTTCGGTTCTTGAGAACCCTTCCGTGTGAAAGAGAAAAAAAAACTAAGGGCGACCCTTTCTAAGTTGCCCCGCTCATGGGCCTTCGAAGTGTCGAAAATAAGCCGCACAAAGTTTAAAAGTACCAATTTGTTGTCTATGTAGATTAATTTATTAATTAAATTAAATTAGTTTCGACAATAATATTAAAACCAAATAATAAATTAAGGCCAGGTTGAGCATAATATCAAACCTAGGTAATTATTTATTGACTTTAATAGACTATTAAAGTTATAAGCCAACTATTAGCATAAGATATGAAATTGATATAAATTTGCTACATAAAGTTTTAAGTCGATTTACATAGTGGAGGGGACCGCCCAACTCGCTGCCTCGCCACCGCCACTAGTCGCGGATCTAGGCATCACCGCCGCATATGGCCACCAAAGCTCATTCACCGCAGTTACCATCGATATTTTTTTATTTTTCGTAGGGTCTGGCAGAAGTCACATGAGTGACCAGTCGCTAGATCCTACCCTACAAGAAAGGCCATGCTAACCATAAACGACCCTACATAGAATTGAACTAAGCAATCATTCTAATCTCCTTTTTATAATACGAGGGACGGGTTGGGGGGTGCATTTTCTTTAGCCAAACCCTTCATTAGACACCAAATTCAATAGGTGTTCCAATATATACACAAGGTTGGGTCTAAGTGGTAGAAAAACTTTACCACTCTCAACAATTAGAACAAAATTTCGTAAAAGGATTAAAATAACACGCAAAATTTATCAAAATTATACAATGATAAAAAAGACCATGAACTCTAATAATCGCATCATAATAACTACAATTATATTTTCAACAAAGAAGAATACATGGGAAAGAAAGTTAATTAAATTACGCTACACTAAGAGGATTCTGTGACTACAATCCTACCTTAGGTCCACCAGCTGGAATAACATAGCCATCGATAGTTTTTACTTCTCCCTACCTTAAAATATCAATTCACCAAGTCACCAAAGATAAATTATTGAAACACAAGAAGATCTATGACTAACGTACTAAGAATGTGAGAAAACAATTAAATAAAAAGACCCTCACAAGTGAATAACTTACTTAGAGAAAATACACCCAAAAGTTTACCCAATAGAAACTTGCCATGTGCCCTTCTCCCTTCCAAGACTTGCCCCTCAAGTCTTCCTCATCAATAACTCTCCCTTACAAGTAATAAATATCTCTTACAAGTCATCTTCCTCATCAATAATTCTCCCGTACAAGTAATAAATCTCTTACAAGTCACATGACCCTGTGCCCCTCTTACATTTATTACTCTTACACTTGTGTAGACACCTAAATTTAGTACAAACCCATTATTTATGTCATTTATTGCAACTTTGTACGCATAAACTATTTATAGAGAATAGACTATATATAAAAAATGAGGTATCTATTGGTGAAATTTACTTGAATTTTCTCTATTCTGATTTGTGAGCTTGTCTATTGGTTATTTACCTTGTCATTTTGTAATGGGGATCCCCAGTCTTAGTCCTTTGACCTTCTGCACAAGTCTGAGTAATTGGGCAGGAGTGCACTGTGGCCCTTTCTGTTTAGTGCAGACAAAGGATAATTTTAAGAATGTATCCCTTATAATTACTATAATATCCCAATGAATTCTACAATTTAGGAATAATTCCATTGGCTAATATTTGATTAAATTATCACACAAGTCTAAATTGATTGACTATTTTGTTAGCTCTTTAAAAAAACTCATAAATATCTAACAAATTAAATGCCGTATTCAAAACAAGATATAATGGTATACCATGTCCTTTCTATATTTTTAATTCTCAAAATAACATCAATTCTCCGATAAATTGTATTCAAGTGTTGCATTTACTAGACAAAATGAAACCATAAATTGTGTAAACATACATAATAGCCAAGACTTGATTTAAAAAAAAAAAATTAACATGTACCGTGATCATTAACACGTCTAATATGAATGTTAAATTACACATCCTAAGAATTTTCTAATCCTAAAAAAATCATTGAACACTTTTGTCTACACATAAAGCCAACAATGCTTGCAAAACCTTTTTCTAGAATATGTTTAGAATGCATGGTGTTCTAGAGTAGATCATTTCAAACAAGATATGGTTCTTAAAATTAAAGCAACCAACTCTTTAAAAAAAACCAAATTTTAGATCTTCTTACCACCTTGAGATGGAAAAACCAAGAAGGTCAACCAAGTCTCTATCTTGGAAGAAATTTTGAGAATGTACTGCATAAATCATCAATATAGATGGCATTAGTCCTAATCTAGTAGAGATTGCATATAATAATTCCCATCATATTACTCTTGGTATGTATCCTTTATGGTTTTGTGTAATAGGAGGTGTCAAACCATTATCATTTGGGAAATTTTTGGAGACAAAATTTCCATAGGTCTCTTAGTATGTTGAAATAAACAGAAAATGAAGTTAAATTAATCAAGGAGTAGTTAGTGAAGAGTCAAATTGGCATAAAATTTGTGCTGATAAAAAATTGAATTTTAAGAAATTTTCAACAAGTGACAATATATTTGAACGTATGACCTCATAAGAGTTCTCGATAAAATTTGGAAAGTCTTCCAAACTAGAACCTCGCTATGTGGGACCTTTCTAGGTTCCAACTATTATCTGCTAGGTATACTACCTACAAGAGAGTTTAAAGAAGCTCTCTCATAAAATATTTTAAGGAAAATGAAAGCTTATTTATATAAGAACGAAATGTTTGCACTACATATTTTTATTTTATTTGAGACTCAATTTCTCAATAAGTGTTTTGATAGTCGCTTCTCTTTGGGCAATGGCCACATTTGTTATTGGTGTTTGGTAAATTCTAATAAATTAATCTTCATCCATGACTCTAATGATATTTCATGTTATTATTGTCATTTTTATCTTAACAAATTTAGTTAGAAATGCATTTATCTTGAAATAAGATTTTTGAAGTTGTAGAACTATTGTAATTTTAAAAATTGTTAATAATGGAGATTTATACTTTAGTATTAATTGTTAAACTATTATGAATTGTAGATAGTTAAGTTTTTATACTATTGTTGACCAAATTTGATTTTTAGGTCAAATTGGGGCACCCCTAGGTAAACACTTGAATTTTAAGTAATTCAGGGGTCTAATATAGATGCCACAAGGTGTTTTATAGGTTAATTAATGTCACTTAATGTTGTAATAGCCTTGATCATTATTTATTTTAGTCCTTTTAGTCATTTTAAGGTTAAACAAAGGGCATTTAATGAGTTGTATAGATTTATTGGGAAGTGTGAAGGTGTAAAAAGATGATGTCATGTCCCATGTGTCTTAAGAAGTCTTGAGCAACTGAAACAAACTAAAAATTGGCAGGTTCCTAAGAAAAAGGGCAGTTTTCTTGAGGAAAAGAAGAAGTTTGGCACTTGTACAGCTCCTTTGAAAGTTTTCCATATGCGAAAGGATCATGATATGTCTCTTCAAATTCCCCAATCTCAATCCCATGTTTGGTTTGCTCTAGAAGTGCCATTTTTGGCCCAAAACTGTTATACTCCTTTTTCAGTCCTCTTAGCAAGCATAGGTGACCTTCAGGTTTGTGTTTAGTACAGACAACTCAAGAGGTGTCAACTCAAATACCTTAGGGAGGTTAAAGTACACTTAGATATCTTCATTTAAATATAAATATTCTGAATAATGGTTTCCTGTGCTTTATGAACCATCCTCATGAAGTTGATCATATTTTTTTGCTTGCTATTTCATGCACCTTATAGGTTTTGCCTTGGTTTGAGAAATTTCGTGTGAACCAATTATTGAGTTTGATGCCAAATTATGTTGACCTTGTACTAAAATTATTGTCATGATTGGTTTCAATTTTAATGAAGTTTTGATATGCAAATCATCTTAAGTTGCAAGAGGATGCACTATGTTGGTTATAGGTAGTTTTTTCATCATGTTCATGATTTCATGCTTAGAAAATGGATCCATGGGTTATGATAGGTCATTACTCATGTTTTTAATGTGGTCAAATTATCTCGTGTCATCTTTGGTTCATTCTCTAATCAATGTCCATGAAAGGGCAATCTTTTAGTGGCATACAACCAGTTTGTTTTATGACTGTCATACAAAGTCAATCAACTGCCATGAAAGAAGGGTCCAAATGTTGAAATAGAGTATGAGACATGGTTTTTGAATTTACAACATCTTGACATGTCATTATAACACCATGAATGGGTATTTTTTAGTTATCAATGTATATCCTTGAGTGTGTTGATTGTTTTATCTTTGCTCCCCATATGCAACTCAAAATGTGCACTTACAGGTGTTGAAGGAGGAACGTCATGTTGAAATAGAGGTTTTGAGGATGATCTCAAGACCATAATAATGAATATAAACTTTTTGAGCAATTGGAAAGAGCCTAAGTTTTTTCGTGATTCTAATACAACATTACTGTGCATCATCCTATACCACTACCTATATTTTGCAAGTAGTCACCTACAGGGGCCTTAACAGAGAGATGAGGCCCCCTTTTTGAGGTATTGAATCAAGTAATGGAGTTATTTTGAGGTCTTAGTAGGTGTTTTGACCATAGCATACCCAATTGAGAGGATAGATTGGTATATGATGTTGAAAACCATCATGCTCAAAGTAATGAAGATTGATTTCAGGTCCACAATCCCTAAAAATGGAAAATAGAGGTCTAGGGGCTTCTTATGGATATCTAAAAACATGGTGGTGAAGAGTTTTAAGGCATATAGATAGGTAAATATTGTAGTCCCTATTAGGGTAAGGTTCCATGCCAAAGATGAAGGTCAAAAAGTGAGGAGAGGATGGAAATATAGAGCCTTAAAGTGGCCTTAAAAAGCACTAAAATATCACATTAACATCTACAGGTTTTGTGTTTTAAATGACTTTTGATATCCTAAAAAGCAAATGAAGCATAATTTCATGTTTAAAATGGTTTAATTGGTTGAATGACACACTAAAGAACATAAATATCATTAGGTTTGGGTTAATATACAATGTTCTAGACCCTTATATGTACACCTTGTCCGTACACAGGCCTTGAAACATCCACCTACAACCAGTTATAGGAGCACACTGTCCAACAAGCAAGTTTGTGATAGAACCACAAAGAATGGCAGATTAAAAAGGTTTTCAAATTATTCATGAGGTTAAATAATGAAATGTCACCTTACAAGAAAATAGGATCACCTACAAGGTTGCATCTTTCCCACCTATAATCAATTGTGTTTGACTGTCTAAGACAATGGGAATAATAGTAGTTTTTGGTGTGTGAATGGCCTAAACATTAGACATTTAGAACTAAAACATATAAAATGAATCCATGGAGTTATAAATAGGTTGTGTCCTTTGTTTTATGACCTTGAATCATGCATTAAGACTTACAGGCAAGGTCCAAAGGCAAGACACACAATCAGTTGACTGTTGTAGTTTAGAACAAGAAGATTGTACTCATCATGTGTAATGACATGAGCATGAGGAAAATTGACCTAAATCATGAAAAAATATCCTTTAAACCTTGAAAATAAGTCTTGTATTATAATTTTCAAGGTATAACTAGGAAACTCCACCTATAGGAGTGGTGCTTTGAGCAAGACACAATTAAATTTTGCATACATAGTTTTGAGAGTTCAAGTTGTGGACAAGGGTATGTGAAGATTTGAAGTAATGAATAGACTAAAGACAAAATAATCATGATATAAATGACCTAAAAATGTCCTCATAGAATGGAAAACAAGTAAAAAGTGACTCTAAACTTAAAATATATAGTTCATGGCTTGAAACCTGCATAGTCTACCTACATATAGTTTGTCTTGAGATTTTAGGGGTTGGATGGGTAAATGGTATGGTAAGTGATTAAAAAATTGTATATAGGGTATCTATAAGATGTTTAAAATATATAAAAATATATAAATATCTCTGACATGTCATAGACAAACAACATACAGTCTACTTCAGAATTTCCTACACACAACGTTTACTTAACAGCTATTTGGATTTTTGTGCTTTTGGAAGGTCATATGAGATGAACAGGGAATATAATTTTATCTAGAGGAATATTATAACCTATATAAACTCATTAAATTATTTTTTTCCCTAAAAAAAATAGGAAGTGCCCCCTATTTTGTCTCAGACAGAGGGCTCTTCCCTAGGTGCATAGCCTTGCAGGCTTAAAGTTTGGAGGCAAAAGAGTAAACAAAAGTTTGATTGGGAACTATATAAAGGTATGAAAGGTTGGAAATACATAAATAAAGCATAAAAACATGTAATATATTGGAAAATCCAAGCATGATACTGTAAATTCTCAAATTTTCAGACAGAGATATAGGCATGGCTAAACCTAAAGGTCCAAATGACATGACATTTCACCTTATAACCTTATGTGTGCATATTGAAATATTGTAACATGTTTTTTGGGTAACTATAGGTGTGTTAAATCTATTTTATGTAGGGATAACCATCAAATAACCATTTTGAGCTTCAAGGACAACTCAAGTCTACTTGAGCATGTTTAGGCCTAAAGCCATTTGGAGAGTCATTCACATTTATAGATTTGGATATGATTTCCAATCCATTTGGGAATGTTTATGGGAGAATGATGGATGTTTTTGAGCCATTTATATACATAATAAGTCATGAAAAGGTCAATTTTTGGCTTTAAGGTCACTCAAGCCAGTTGGAATAGAGAGATAAGCTTGATAAGGCAATTTTATAAGTTCATATCTTCTTGGAGGATATGAATGGGAGACAAAGAAGGTTGAAGGAGTTATATATGGTTCTAAACATCAATTTTGTGGAATTAGTTTGAGACTTGGATGTCAGACCTTTATGAAACATCACTAAAGGTCGAAACTGCTCAAAAACCCTCTAAAACCCTTGCAAAGACCAGTCTAGAGAAATGAAGTCAGAGATGAATTATAATGGCATAGTTTGACCATGAAACCTATTTTAAGTTTTATATTACTCCCTAAAGTTAATCCCCATGATTTTTGTCTATACGGACCTATATGGACATGGCAAAAATAAGGCATTTTTGACCATTTTTTGTGTTTTTCAGGTTCTGTAAGGAATTTGAGCTTGAAACCAACTTTGAGAGGAATATATAGACTTAGGATAATATATCATATAAATTTAATACTTAATTTTTAACTCCTAAGGGTTATAAAAATAGCTCTCATTTCATCCAGTCAAAATTGGCATAGTGAACAAGCTAGTGAGAAGGGTGGAGATATTCAAGTCAGCTTATTTTAAGGTATCCCTAATGATTATAAGGAAATTTAAGGTATTAAAAATTATCATACACTCCATCCCACATATTTTCATGAGTAATTGAATCCAATTTGAATACAAGTGTGTAGGGTGCATGGAAGAAGAGTTTTCTGAATTATAGATGATGATAGCTCCTTTCTAGGTGATTCTATATGACTAGGCCTAAAACCAATACATGTAAAGGCATGAATAAAACTCTTCCCATACATTCAAATCATAATACCTATCCCTAATTAGTTATGGGATGTTCAAATAGGTCCAAATTATGAAGGTAGTTTTCTATGCCAAGATAAGGAGTTTTATGTCATTTTGCAAGAGTGTGATGCCTTGGATGGACACTTGGGATTCTTGACCTTGAAGGGTTCATCCCATATCCTCTTCCCATGCACAATTAACTAATTCTCTCATCTTGAAAAGTGTCCTTGTGACCCTTGGACTTATCTCTTCTCTTCTATCTCTCAAGTTCTCTAAGAACTAACCATTTTGGCCATTGTAACAGATATTCCACCTGAGTATGGTGAAGACATACTCATTTGTATACCTTTTATAAATAATAATACTGATGTTTACCTCTTATATGACTATTTTTAGTGTGTTCATTTGGAATGTTTGGTTTTGCATAAGTGATAACTCTTGTTTCCTTAGCATGATTGTTTCATTCTATCATCTATTTGCAATTAGAAAGCTTATTCTTGAAGGGCATGTGAAGTGTTATAATAAATTTTAAGGATTAAGTGAGTTAGTCTATTCATTATTTCCCTCATAGGCCTCTTGTCTAGTCCTCCTAGTTTTGCACATTCATCCATAACCTCACAATGTAACATTGATGTGAGAAGATAAAGATTGGAGAAGTGTATGTTTAGTTTGTCCCTTGAATTCAAGAGCAACATGCATGTAGTTAGAATTCATCAATTTATTTAGTGTATCACCTCCCTTAGGATATTTTATTTTTATTTATCTCTCTCCTTTTCACCCTTAAGTTTAGTTGTGATCCAACATGGTACATTAAGGGAACTAACCCTACCTGGCAATTCATCTCATCCTTAGGCTGCCCACAAGCCTAGAGGTATTTCCATTGTGCCATTTGGATGAAAAGAACTTTTACATCTCCTCAAGGGGTGTAAATCCAAGTGATAACAGTTTTTGACATGCCTAGTTGGACTCTTGGTCTAAGAAGTTGAGAGATTTTTGGTGTTGTCTTTTAACAATCAACATTTGTAGGCATTTATCAAAGCATCAATAGCGACTTTGAAGATACATCAGTTAGTCAAGCAGCCCAGGTTTCCTTTTGAAAATTATTGGTAACATTTTCCTTTATGTTCTTTCTTTCAATGAGGTTTCATGGCTAATTTTGGTGTTGAGATTTGTCTTACACAAGTTGGTGAGACATTTAAAGCTTATACCATTCTCTATCAACAAGAACAAATTCTTAATCAGCCTTGGTCTAATTCTTACCAATATGGTAATGACCATTTCTAACCTCATCATGATCCTTATCAGCAGTATATCTAGCCTTGTCATGAGTTATATTAGTCTTATATCCAGCCTCCTCAATATCTTGCTTCTCTTAGTCAACCTAGCCACTCTTCAACTCCATCCATTTTCACCTTCAAGCAAACATTTTTGGGCTATGAGAGGTACATGTTGAAGGTTGATAATCTAAGAGGATGTGGTCAAGAGGTCCCTATAAATTTCAATCACAAGGTGAGAGATGCCTTAGATTTGGTCAAAAGAGAGTGGGTACCTATTGAGAGAGCCAATTGGCAAAGTCTTACACATGAGATGCTAGATGTGAGTTGTTTGATTGCATCCTTGGAGGATAAGCTAAAAATTCATAAGAGGCAGCCTTACAAAGTCTATAAACCTTCATATCCACTTCCCCAAGTTTTTTATCAGCCATACTTGATCCCTACTCATGGGCCTAATCAAAAATTTGAAAGTCATCCATTTATAAATCAATTGGAAGAGAGAGTTGAAAAGACTAGCCTTGTGTTTGAAGAAAACCTTGATAGACAAATTGAGTTGGCTAATAAGCAAATACAATAGTCCATATTAGTATCAAAATAATTGTAATTCAATCACTCATTTCCCTCTCACATTGCATCTCCACCACCTCAAAAAGAGACTTCTAATCCTAACACCCTGAGCTAGAATAAGATAGTGGAGTCATGGGGAAGGAAAGAGGAGAAAAGTCTTGACAAAGAGTGTGAAGTTGACTAGGAGCTTGATCCTATAAAAACCCCTCTCACCCTTTCTCAAGAAAAGACTTCAAATCCTAACATATTAAGCTAGATTAAGATAGTGGAGTCATGGGGAAAGAAAAAAGATAGGAGTTTGGTTGATAAGGAGTGTGAAGGTGTGAATGAAGTTGATCCTTTGCAAGTTCCTCCCCCCTTTCATCAAGAAACCTCTTATCCTCCATATGAATCCCCTTGTATTCCTCATCCTCATGATGATGCATATCAACTTCAAGAGAACCTAGACAAGCAAATTGAAGAGTTAGAGTCAAGGATGAAACTACTGAGTCAAGGTGTGATGGAAGGTTTAGACCCAAAAGAAGATCCTATGCCTAAACACACCCCATCCACCTTGGTAGCCTCATTGGGCTAGGTCACATGATTTTAAGATGCCTAGTCTTCGCATCACTATGAAGGAGAAAGAGATGAAAGAGCTTGGAACCCTTGAAGAAGACTCTACATCTGATAAATTTTTTGTAGATGATCACCTCTAGCATGAAGATGAATGTACTACCTAGATGGAGAACAATTACAAGTATTTTCCAAAGAGGTTGCAACCCTAGAAAGCTCTCTTGAGACCAATGTGAAAGATGTTGTTCTTAAAGATGAACCAATACCTTAGCTTGATTTTGAATCACCATTAAATGCTTTGGAGCTTGAAGAATACCAGCTTGATGACTTCACACATCAAGAAGAGAAGATTGAAGAGGTAGTGGTTCTAGAGGATGAAGAGAAAAAAGATGATTGACATATGCAAATGAAGCTCTTTCAAGAGCTTGAAGAGCTTTGCCAAGTTGAGGGCCAAGTACATGACCAGGTGAAGAAAGAATCTTCCATGGAGGACAATGATTAAGATTGGATAGAGTATGCAAATCTCCTTGATGAGCTAGAAGAACTTACAGCTGAGAAGAAACCCAATCTTATTGAGTGACCTATAGACTTCAAGAATGAGGTTGTAATTAAAATTACACATGAGAGGGATAAGGCTATTTGGATGGAAGAAGAGATCATTTCTATAATCAACCTATTTTAAGCTACCTAGATTTAAATGAACATCATGCCATTTAAGTTGGCAAACATCATGAAAAAGTTGGAGGCATCAATGCTAATGGACAAAAGGCTACATGTCTCACTAAATCCTTCATGTCATGAATCAAGAAGAGTTTCAAATTTTCCTTTTGATCTAGGATGGATTTCCCATCTCAATTTAGTTAGTGTTTGAGTTAGCTTGTTCATTTTGGTGTGTGTGTTCCATAAGTGCTCATGAAGCACATGTGTGTTTGCTTTTGGCTTTGTATATGTCTTTTGTTTTGTGTAGTTGAGGTAGTCATTGGTCTTGTATTGATCAAAGCTTGTAGTCAATGGTAAAAGGTTTCCTTATTTGTCTTAGACCTTAGATTATTCCCTAATCCCAATGGACTGATAAGGCTACTAGTCTAGTTAGCATAGCAAGCATGCTACCCCTATGAGTCACCAATTTGTTGACCAAACTTGACTTTTAAGTCAAATTGGGGCACCCGTAGGTAAAAAAATTGACTTTAAGGTATTTTAGGGGTCTAATATAGATGTCACAAGGTGGTTTATAGGTTAATTAATGTCACTTAATATCGTACTAGCCTTGGTCATTAGTTATTTTAGTCCCTTTAGTCATTTTGAGGTCAAAAAAGGGGCATTCAATGAGTTGTACATATTTTTTGGGAAGTGTTAAGGTGTAAAAAGATGATGTCATGTCTCATGTGTCCTAAATGGTCTTTAGTAACTAAAACCAACTAAAAAGTGGTAGGTTCCTCAGAAAAAGGTCAATTTTCTTGAGGAAAAGAATAAGTTTGGCACTTGTATAGCTCCTTGAGAAGTGTGCCATGTGGGAAAGGATCATGGTATGTCTTTCAAGCTTCCCCAATATTATTCACATGTTTGTTTTGCTTTGAAAGTTCTATTTTTGGCCTAAAACTGTTCTACTCCTTTTTTAGTCATCTTGGCAAGTAGAAGTGACCTTCATGTTTGTGCTTAGTACAAACAACTCAAGAGGTTTCAAATCAAACTCATTGGGAAGTTTAAATTAAATTTAAAGATATTAATTTTCATATAAGGATTTTGAATAATGGTTTCCTATGCTTCATGAACCATCCTCATGAAGTTGATTGTACTTTTATGCCTGCTATTTCATGCACCCTATAGGTTTTACCTTGGTTTGAGAAATTACATATAAAAAAATTATTGAGTTTGATGCTAGATGATGTTGACCTCATCCTAAAATTATTCCCATGCTTTTTTTCAATTTTCATGATGTTTTGATATGCAAATCATCTTAAGTTGCAAAAGGATGCATTATGCTGGTTACAAGTAATGTTTTCACCATGTTCAGGATTTCATGATTTGACAATGGATCCATGGATTGTGATAGGTCATGACTCATGTTTAAATGTGGTTAAATTATCTCATGTCATCTTAGGTTTATTCTCCAAGCAATGCCCATGAAAGGGCAGTCTTTGAGTGCCATACAATGAGTTTTTCCTATGACTGTCATACACAGTCAGTCAACTGCCATGAAAGAAGGGTCTAAATGTTGAAATGGAGTATGAGAGATGGTTTCTAACTTTGCACATCTTGATGTGTCATCAGAACACCATGAAGGGGTATTTGTTAGTTATCAATGTATATCCTCGAGTGTGTTGACTATTTTATCTTTGCTCTGCATATGCAACTCAAAATGTGCATTTACAAGTGTTTGAAGAGGAAAGTCATGTTGAAATGGAGGTTTTGAGGATGATCTCAAGAACATCATAATGAATATCAATCTTTTAAGTAATTAGAAAGAGCCTAAGTATGTTCATGAGTCAAATACAACATTTACTGCCCATTATCCTATACCACTGCCTATATTTTGCAAGTAGTCACCTTCAGGTGGCCTTAACAGAGAGATGAGGCTCCATTTTTGAGGTATTGAATCAAGTAATGGAGTTATGTTGAGGTCCTAGTAGGTGTTTTGACCATATCATACCCATTTGAGAAGATAGAATGGCATATTAAGTTGAAAACCATGCTCAAAGCAATGAAGACTGATTTCAGGTCCACAGTCCCTAAAAATGGAAAACAGAGGTCCAGGGGCTTCTTATGAATATCTCAAAACATGGTGGTGAAGAGTTTTAAAGGCATATAGCTAGGTCAGTCTTATAGTCCCTAGTAGGGGAAGGTTCCATGCCAAATATGAAGGTCATAAAGTGAGGAGAGGATAGAAATTTAGAGCCTTAAAGTGGCCTAAAAAACACTAAAATATCACATTAACATCTACAGGTTTTGTGTTTTAAATGAATTTTGATATCCTAGAAATCAAATGAAGCACACTTTAAAGTTTGAAATGGTTTAATTACACACTAAGGAACATGAATATCATCAAGACCCTATCTGTACACAGGCCCTGAAACATCCACCTACAACCAGTTATAAGAGCACACTATCCAACAGGGAAGTTTGTGATAGAACCACCAAGAATGGAAAATGAAAAAGGTTTTCAAATAATTAATGAGTTTAAATAATGATATTTCACCTTGAAAGAGAAGAGGATCACCTATAGGGTTGCATCTTTCCCACCTATAGTCAATTGTGTTTGATTTTCTAAGACAATGAGCAGAATAGTAGTTTTTTGGTGTGTGAATGGCCCGAACATGAGACATTTAGACCTAAACCATATCAAAGGAATCTTGGGAGTTATAAGGAGTTTATTTCCATTTTTTCCCAAGTTTGAATCATGCATTAACACCTACAGGTAGGGTCCAAAGGTAGGAAACATAGTCAGTTGCTTGTTGTCGTTTAGAACAGGAAGATTGTACTCATAATGTGTAATGACATGAACATGAGGAAACTTGACCTAAATCATGAAAAATTAGCCTTGAAACCTTAAAAATAAGTCTTGGAGAATAATTTTCAAAGTCTAACTAGGAAACTCCACCTATAGGAGTAGTGCTTTGAGTAAGACACAATTAAAGTTTGCATACACAATTTTGAGAGTTCAGGTTGTGGACAAGGGTATGTGAAGATTTGAAGTAATGAACAGAATCAAGACAAAATAATCATGATATACATCACCTAAAAAGGTCATTATATCATGGAAAATAAGTAAAAATTGACTCTAAACCTGCAATATACAGTCCATGGGTTGAAACCTGCAATATACAGTCCATGGGTTGAAACCTGCATAGTCTACCTACATAGAATTTGTCTTGAGATTTTAGGAGTTGGATGGGTAAATGGTATGTTTAGTGATTAAAAAATTGTATATATGGTCTATATAAGATATTTAAAATTGACACAAATAGATAAAGACCTCCAACATGTCATAGATAAACAACATACAACCCACTTCAAAATTTCCTACACACAACGTTTACTTAAGAGTCTATTTGGATTTTTGTGCTTTTAGAAGGTCATATGAGATGAACAGGAGATATAATTTTATAAAAAAGGGTTATTATAATGTATTTAAACTCATTCAATTATTTTTTTTCCTAGACATATAGGGGAAGTGCACCCTTTTTTGTCTCAGATAGAGGGCACTTCCCTAGGTACATAGCTTTGCAGTCTTGGGGTTTAGAGGCAAAAGAATAAACAAAAGGTTGATTGGGAACTATAGAGAGGTATGGAAGATTGGAAAATACCTAATTAAAACATATAAACATGTCATATATTGGAAAATCCCAGCATGATACTGTAAATTCTCAAATTTTCAGACAGGCATATAAGCATGGCTAGGCCTAAAGGTCCAAATGATAGGACATTTCAACTTATAACCTTACGTGTGAATCTTGACCTATTTAAAAATTAGTTTGAAGTAATTATAGGTGTGTTAAATCTATTGGATTTATGGAGAACCATAAAAAAACCATTTTGAGCTTCAAGGACAACTCAGGATTACTTGAGCATGCTTAGGCCTAAAGCCACTTAGAGAGTCATTCACATTTATAGCTTTGGATATGATTTAAAATAAAATTTTTAATGTTTATGTGGGTATGATGGATGTTTTTGAGCCATTTATATACAAAATAAGTCATGAAAATGTCAATTTTGGGCTTTAACGTCACTCTGGCCAGTTGGAATAGAGAGACAAGCTCAATAAGGCAATTTTAGAAGTTCATATCTTCTTGGAGGATCTACATGAGAGACAGAAATTTTTAAGAGTTATATAGGGTCTTTAAAATATTTTTTTTGGCATTAGTTTGAGAGTTGGATTTCAGACCTTTATGAAACATCACTAAAGGTCAAAACTGCTTAGAAACCCTTCGAAACCCTTGCAAGGACCAATTATGAGAAATGAAGCTAGAGACGCATTATAATGGCATATTTTGACCATTAAAACTATTTTAAGTTTTATATGACTAAATAAATTTACTTCCCATGCTTTTTGGCTATATGGACTTATATGAACATAGCAAAAATGGGGTATTTTGACCATTTTTTGTGTTTTATAAGTTCTATAAGGATTTTGAGCATGAAAAAAACTTTGGAAAGAATATATATACTTAGGATAATCCATAATATAAATTTTATACTTCAGAAAAATTTATAAGGTTTAAAACAATAGCTTTCATTTTAGCCAATCAAAACTGGTATAATGGACAAGCTAGTGAGAAGGGTGGAGATCTTCAAGTGAACTCATTTTAAGGTGTACATAATGATTATAATTATAGAGAGGGTTTTTAAAATTTTAATACACTCCATCTCACATATTTTTATGAGCAACTAAAGCCAAATTTGAAGGCAAGTGTGCAGGGTGCATGCAAGAAGAGTTTTCTAGACTGCAGATAATGATAGCTCCTTTCCAGGTGATTATAGATGACCAAGTCTATAATAAATGCTTGGAAATACATGTATAAAAATCTTCCCATCAATTCCAATCACTGGACCTATCCATAATTAGTTATGAGATGTTCAAATAGGTCCAAATAATGAAGGTAATTTTCTACGTCAAGACACGGAGTTTTATGCCACTTTGCAAGAGTGTGATGACTTGGATGGACACTTGAGATTATTGACCTTGAATTATTAATCCCATATAATTTTATTATGTACAATTAATTTATTCTCTCAGCTTAAAAAGTGTCCTTATGACCTTTGGACTTCTCTTTTCTCCTCTCTCTCTCAAGTTCTATAAGAACTAGCCATTTTGGCCATTGTAATAGATGCTCCACCTGAGTATGATGAAGTGATTCTCATTTATATAAATTTTGATCAATAATGCTATTGATTTTTACCTCTTTCATGACTATTCTTAGTATGTTCATTTGGAATATTTGATTTTGCATAAGTGATAACTCTTGTTTCCTTAGCATGATTGTTTCATTCTATCATTTATTTGAAGTTGGAAAGCTTCTTATTACATTGCATGTGAAGTGTTATAATAAAATTAAAATATTGAGTGAGTTAGTATATTCATTAGTGCCCTCATATGCCTCTTGTCTAGTCCTAGTTTTGCACATTCATCCATAACCTCACAATGTAACATTGATGTGAAAAGATGAAGATTGGAGAAGTGTATGTTTAGTTTGTCCCTTGATTTCAAGTGTAACATGCATATGGTTGGAATTAATCAATATATTTGGTGTATCACCTCTCTTAGAATAGTTTGTTTACAATTATCTCTCTTCCTTTTCACCCCCTAAGTTTAGTTGTAGTTGTAATCCAACATGGTACATCAAGAGAGCTAGCCCTATCTAGAGATTCACTTCATATTTAAGTTGCACACAATCCTAGAGGTGTTTCCATTATGTCATTTGGATGAGGAGAGCTTCGCCATCTCCTCAAAGGGTGCAAATCTAGGTGACAACAACTAGTTAGATATATTTTATCATCTATATATATACCAGAATATAGGAAGAAAACAGAAAAATATTTATTAAAAAATGGAAAAGAATAAAGATCCCGATCGATTGAAGAATCGGGATCTTTCCAAAACTATTTCCCTGGTGATTTCAATTTATTAACTGAGATGACCTCGACTTAATACATACAACCCATATATAACATATAAAAAGAAAAACAATTGTGTCTAATTTTTTACACCACACATAAACTACATTTGAGGTTCTTTTTAGAGTGGTAATATTGCAGATTAGTTTTGGATATGACTACTTTAAGTGTTTCTAGTTTATTTAAGACCCAAAATGTCCCAACTCTCTCAACTCAAACACAAACCCGCAATTCAAATTTGATTTTGAGTAGGGAAGCTTGCAACTCAAAATATAAATACAAACTCCCACATTTTCTTATGAGGACAACCAATTTCAAAACATGGGTGGAAAGAGTTGGAACCAATCCTCCTTGAAGCCATTTTAAAGATGTTTGTCCATTTTTATCATCATCTTATCATTTGCAAGAGAAATTATTTCAACTACAGATGAGCTATTTTTCTTCTTCCATTCCCAATTTTCTTCTACAACACAATTTGAAGTATATAAATGTTAAAGGTATGAGCATATAGGTAATGTTCGGAATTATTTTTTACATTAGTATTTACATTTGGATATTTACTGAGAGGTAAATATTATGTGTGATAAAATATAATATTGTGTGAGTGAATTACAACTCATGAATATAGATTAGTTGATTAGTTAAATATATTGTTTATATAAAAACAATATTTTCTAGTTGTACCCATATTTATATTAATAGGTTAGTTATTTGTTAGCCTTCTTATTCTATAGGAAGTTGGTAGACCATCTTAACTATTTAATAGCATTTGTATTATTTGAGTATATGTAGGATACAAGATAGTTTTTTCTTATTGATTATTGTTTTCAGTATGTTATTGGATTAATTATGTGCAAACTCTGATTAATCCCATTATCTAGTATTAGAGTGGGCAAATGGTCTGTTAAATATGTAAAGGGTAAGATCTATTGCAAGTTATGGTTGCCCCGAATAATGAGAAATGATTTTATGTGGGAATTTTAGATTAATTTAAAAAAATCAGTTTAAGTCTAGTTTTGTATTTTCTTTAAATGCTTGTCATCAGTGCAATTACATGGCTTTCCATGGATGCTTGAGTGTAGTACAATGGTGAATTATTTTGGATGTCATATATAAAGGCTTCTCTACATTACTTCGTGCATCCACGCTTGGTTTCTATAGAATTATCAGGCAAACTTGTCTTCATTCGAGCACCATTGATGTTAGGCTTATCAACAACCATCTGATAGATATCCACCATATTGAATTGTCTATGAGATATAAACATCTGTATATTCATCCAATACATAATCTTTGTGTGAATTCCTCTCTACTCGAATTTGATTTGATATATTTGGAGGAGTGGTTCGACTTCGAATGTTTTGACCTATTTATTATTTACGAAGGAGTCTGTAATTTGCCTAATAAGAGGAGTGATTCAACTTCATCTTCTATGAACTCGATTTGCTCAAGCGCTGACTTCATTACAGACTATATCATAGCTCATAAAGGTATCCAAAATTGGCACAATAACATATTTCTATTTTTTGTTCGCACTTGGATTAGATATTATTGATCTTACCTATGTTATGACTCACAGCCTCAACAAATCCAAATCAACATCGTGTAAGGACTCTAGTATATTCAAGGTGCATTTACTCTTATTTGTTGTCCCTTTAGGTTACAAATATGTTGCCATTGTTAGACGTCACTATGATCTCCATGCATCATTGGATACTTATCCCATGACTACCTCTCCCCATATGCCTCAGATCTCCACAAGTAGATCCCATTCAAACATACTCAATGGTTATTGACAACTTACTCAACTACCATTCTCAAGCTTCACCATCATTTTAGTTTTTAAGTGTCATTTTAGAATTTAAAATATTAAGTAGTCTTTATAAATTATTTTTATGTCTTTTATATATGTTAAGAGTTATTACGTGTCAAATCATGTTTTAATTGATTTAATTTCTAATTATAGTTTGTAACTATATTAAAAATTAAATCTATTTCTATTTGAAGTTAGTCTTGAGTCACTATAATTCATTTTGTCTTTATTATTGTTTAATGATATAAGTTCTAGTAAAGTGGAGTTTGTTATTTCAAGTTTAGATAAGTTTACTAAAGTTTAATGCCAAGTTCTTTAAAGTGTTTTTAGGTATAATTGTTAGCATATTTACATTATGATTGTCTATGTCATAAAGTTACAAAGTAATGATGTGTCAATTAGTTTTAGTCTAATCATATTCAAATAGTTGTTAAAATAGGTTTTGGGTTTTGAGTATGTTTTGGAAGAGTCTTTGGGTTCATAATTTAGTTTTTGTGTCTATGCCAAAAATCAAAAGTGTCAATAATTGAGTTGTTTTGTCAAGAATCTTATCTTTTATGTCATATAGAGTCATTATCAAAATTATAAAAATATTTATTTTACGAATATATTTTTTCTTGTACATTGTGAGGGGATTTTATCCTCAAAATCATCATATAATTGAGCTCCAACAACACATGTGTTGAGTAAGAAGCTTCATTCATTGGATGATAGAGGAAACAAAGGCTGGAGGTTCCAAAGCCTCTCATTAGTCACTAATGATGAAGCCCCAAATGGTTTGGTAACATATTTGGTATGGTATTTTTTTCATAATTTTTGTTGTATGTTTGCAAATAAAGAACATAAGTACATTTTTATATGTAATTAGTGAGAAATTTTAAACATAATGCCTTGATGTAATAATATAGTGAAAGGACAAACAACACCAATGTAAGATAGTTCATGGATCTTGAAGTGGTAGATCTAGAAAACAATCAGAGGTAGATAGTTGATGAGGTTCTTATTTATGTCAAGGTTTGTGATAAACTTGTTTAAAACCATGGAAGGAGTGAGCCTTTCTTTAGATGAAGGTCATGAGCCAAATAATTGGACATGTCACAGGGGTGAGCATACTGTAGGTGAGAGTGTGAGTGTTTTTGCACGGTAAATATTATATGTGAAAAAATATAATATTGTGTGAGTTACAATTCACAAATATAAATTAGTTGGTTAATAAAATATATTGTTTATAGAAATAATATATTTCCGTATCTCACGAGTTAGTTGTTTGTTAACCTTCCTATTTTATAAGAAGTTGGTAGACCATATTAGATATTTAATAGCTTATATATTATTTAAATATATGCGAAGTACAAGATTTTTTTTTTATTGATTATTATTTTCAGTATGTTAATGAATTGATTATGTGAAGACATAAAATATAATTAAAATATAAGAGATTGAAAATACAAATAAACTTACAAATTTAAACAAATGATAGTCAACAAAAACCACAATCCGATTGCCCACATTACCCACATGTGTTATAAAAAGTTGATAAAAGGGATTACAACTAAACAATAGTTGACAAACGATTTAATTTTACAACCAAGTTGTAAAATAAATAAAAATCATCAATTACTCACCATGAAACCCTATATAATTTCCCTCAAAATCCTCTGGAATGGAAATTTTAAAATTAGGAGTTCAGTGCTCTTCTAATACTTTTGGATTTCACTGGGCATTAAATTTTCATTGTTAAACAATATTAATATATAGCCAAACATTGAAAGACTTTCACCCCATCACAAATGTTAAAACAAAGTGACTTGGAAACTATCATACTAGAGAGAAACGGTTCCAGGACAATATCTGTGAGGCTTCTTGATGCCTCCAATAGTAGGATCATATTTACAGGCAACCTGTTAACAAAGATTAAGAAATAAAAATATTTTTAGGGCAAACACTCAAATAAAAAAGACTAAACCTTAGAGTATATGATTCTATTGATGATGATGTTGTTGCTGCTCTTGTTACCACAATGCTTTTGTGTTTTTGTTGCTCAAATGTGATTGGCCGGTTTTTTATGCAGATTTTGACATATAAAATATGTCAGGTTATATATGATTTAAATTATTTTAATGGATCACCATTTTCCAGTATTGAATAATTTATTGTGTATCTAATGAATACTGAATACTTATATATAAATAGTTTTTAGCGAAGGTTAAAGTGTAAATAATGATTGGTTAACAATGAATGTAAATTGAGCATTGCTGACATAATGAATTAGTTATGATTAAAAAGAGAAATAGTTTTGGAATATGTGTAGTCATAATTATTTATTATGTATCTTTAATGAACTATTTTATTATGACATTTATTTTATTATAAGATTATTATGTATGAAGTAGACGTAGAAGTACTGAGTACATAACTAATACAAGACAAAGTAAAGAGAATCCTTTTTAATATCTATAATGCAGGGCTCTTTTTTTTAATTCGAATTTGTGACTTCCCTTTCATCAACATAATTTATTTATCATTAAATTAAAAATAAATACTTAATATTTCAATTAATTTTTAAACATTAACGTGAACTTACTTTAGACATTTTGTTGAATTTTTTTCTATTACAAATTCAATCATGTTTTGGGATGTGGAAATGTCCTCTAATATTTTATATATTCAAATAAGAACACTTAACTAATTTAAAACTTATGATAAATATACTCTAATATTTTATATATTAAAATATGTAAGGAGCACTTAATTAATTTAAAACTCGTGATAAATATACTTTAATAAGGACAACTAGTTTGTTTTGAGATAAAATATTTTTCCAAACCTACGAAAGATAGTTGTTTAATGAACATGTGGGTTATTGGATTATAAGGTAGGAATGTTGGTGTTTTGATAACGAAAAAAAACATTATTTTTAGCTGGCAGTGTATTTTTAAAGAAGAATAACAATTAAGGCAATACAAAGTAATAAATTGGAGTCGAGTCCAAAATAATAGTATTTTATAATGAAAATTTAACTTCTTTAAAAAGCATTGGTTAAGAGTACAATTACGAGAATTTCATTATCTTTATTACTTAGATTGAACATTATACCTATCAATATATTATTATTTTTACACCACCATGCTTTAAACATGTTTTAGGCCAATAAGAACCATCAAGGATCCCTATTTGTACACCACCTTATATACAACTTGAGGGTGTACAACATGTTTGATACCAGTAAGAGTTACCAAGTATCACTATATCACAACATATTGAAATAATTTGGATCCATTGTACATACCTATAAAACTAATTTCCATTCCATATTATATAATTTGGATAAATGTTATTTTTCTTGATGTGAATTGTGCTTGGGACTTGGGACTAGAGCTTAAATTTGAAGGTTGACCTTGCATGTCATGATTTTTTTTATGATGATTACTTATTCAACATTGCCTTTCAATATAAATACAATTCATAGTAGAAAGAAACAATAGAGAAAATTTATGTATTTATAATAATCGTTTATAATTTTTGATAGTTTGCCTAAAAGTTTACCTTTCAACTACTAGGGTCTCTTAAAAAACAACTTGTATTTTGCACCTAAAAAATGTAAATATGACCACATGGACATCAAATTTAGGCCCTACACTCCACGTATGATGTGGAAAAGTGACCTTAAGTGTGTGTAAAATCACAAGCCGTGATTTGAATAATAACAATGCAATGTATCTATCTTCTCCTATTCAAAATTGTAACGTATAAATTATTTTGTCAATATCCACATTCAAAAACCATGATCTATATTCTTTGTCCACCACTACTTATTTATAGATAAAATCAGATCTTTACACTGATGTTTTTAATTTTATATCTGCCATGCCATGCCACATTAATTGTAACAGGTGGCCAAGATAAGCTAAACTTGTTCAATGACATAGAGACTAATGACATTGAAGGAGCATAGATAAAAGTTCAATGACATGTCACATTTGTCAATGCTATTGGTAGCTTCCACCGAATTGTTTCAATTAACTAATACATGATTGAAACATGTGTCATGTCAATGTTCAAACAAGTGTCAAATATCTAACGACTCCTCTAAAAATGTAGATAATGCACTGCATGCCAATTTAAATGAGTCTAAAAATAATTAGATGAAAATTATGACTTCTTTGACTATTGAAAACTTAATTAGATGACATTAAAACTAATTAGAAGAAAAATGGAAAATGATTCTTCAGTGAAAAATGTCTCCTATATAATATAATCAATCGATGCAGGATAACATATGCAAATAGATATGGATACATATATTTACAATATTTTTCCATTCTCATTCTCAATAACACTAAAAAAACCATTGTATTCATAACAATAGCCCTCAATTCTCTTTATTTGGTGAATAGTGGAAAGATAAAACTATTAACAAGACCACAAGTGCTATAAATTTTGGGTAGTCTTTTGGACCTGGGTTCAATTCCCCACCAGTGTCTGCATACTCTCTTTAATAATTATGGTGGTCTAATGTATCCCAAATCAGGCACCAACTCGGCTATTATATATTTATTTTTTGGGGCTAAAATTGCCATATTAAATAATTTAAGTCATAGATAGTTTGTGAATAAAATTTAAAACTAGGATAATTGGTAAAATCATTTTGCTAGTGGCCTTTTCCACACTTGAAGCAAAGCATGGAACCACAACTCTTGGCCTATACCACCTCTTCCTCTGTGCCCTAATGTTATTCCACCTTGATTAGACTCTCTAGTTTGATTGAATCTACTATCTTGGTTATAACTTTCCTCTTGGTTTTGGGCATTCCATCCATCTTAAATTTGGTAAAAAGCCATATCAATTTTAGTTAAACATGCTACCTTGAGATTGATTATAACCTCCCTGATTTTGATAACCACTTTGATGTCCAATCCTATCAAACACTAACACAATGTTTTTTTCATAAAAAATTCTAACTCTACAACCAAAACATCCAACATGAAATATGTCAAGGAAAAACAATTGAAAATTGTTTTTTATACACATACATACATATATGTACACATGCACACACAATTATAACTAGAAATTCTAAAAAACTTACATGTCTCCTATAATTTAGGTTAAATCAGACCCACACCTGTAGTAATTATAGTAAAACTATGTCCCAAAATAGGCTAGAATATAGCTTATAGGGCGATTAGAAGTACAATTATAAGAAATTGTATAAAATTGGGACTAATCGACCAATGTATATTTTCACATAATTAACCATTTTCAAAAATCCAAAACCTACTTATGGCCAAATGGCTATAAATAGCCACTAAAATTATCCCTGGCCACAAACTTGTCTAGGTGTAACTTTTGGAATTTCTTTCAAGTCATGTTTCATTTTATTCTTATTTTTTATTGTTGGGTATTATCTTGGGTTAGATTTTGCATGCTAATAGGTCCCAAATCAAAATATCTATAAATACAAGGCTTCTCTTAGGCATTAAAGACAATTCTCCTCACTCTCAAAATATATTCAAATATTTTCATGTTCTATATATAGGTCTGCTAAAGTTATATTCATGGCTAAATCATCATCTACATACTTGTTCCAAGGGTAAAATAAGAGAAAGAACATATGGACACTATTCATCATTCCACACACACGAAAGTGAGATAAATACATTTGAGTTTAAACCCTCTTCAAAGTATTGGAAATGTAATGCAACACTTGTTCTTTCAAAGTGGATTGACCAAGGTCAATCTAACTCAATCCCTTTTGCTTGATTCCCACCCCATTTGATTTCAATTTGATTTGTGTGCAAGAAACTAGGGTTTTATCATTACAAGTACTCCATGTGATATTATAGGTTTGAAGACGCATCCATGACATTAATTAATGCATGCACATGCACTCAAATAATCAATTCCATATCATAATCAACAAGGAAAAGTCCATAGTCAACAGAGTCGGGGACATTGCATTTATGTCCACTTACAATGGTTGTGTCCACATAAATATTTTACTTTTGCCTCTTATCTATCATTTATATATTTTTTATTTCTATCTTTTCCTATCATCACCTTATCATAGTCAACTAGAATAAGTTCGTAGTCAACAAACTCCAGTGCACCGCACTGCCATCTACTTATAGACCTGTTCAGATTCATTTTTTGATTTTATCCCTGATACTGAACTTGCAAAATCACCCATTATTTTTATTTTCACTATCATATAGTTAGAACATTCAACTGATATCCACGTGAATCCTAAGTAGAACTCTTCTTAGTACTTTCTCAAAATTTGTAATGTGTTCTAATATGTGTAACACTATAAATATCAGTGTTAAAGATATAAAATATTCAAGTATTCTGATTTTAAAATTAAAAAAAAAAAAAAAAAAAAAAAAATATATATATATATATATATATATATATATATATATATATATCCTAAGTATAACTCTTCTTAGTACTTTCCCAAAATAACAATTATATATATATATATATATATATATATATATATATATATATATATATATATATATATATATATATATATATATATATAATTGTTATTTTGGGAAAGTACTAAGAAGAGTTATACTTAGGATATATATATATATATATATATATATATAAAATTGTTATTTTGGGAAAGTACTAAGAAGAGTTATACTTAGTATGTGTGTGTGTGTGTATATATATATATATTAAAATCAGAATAGTTGAATATTTTATATCTTTAACACTGATATTTATAGTGTTACACATATTAGAACACATTACAAATTTATTTGTTTGATGAAAAATAAGGTAAAACATGTTGGTGATATTTATAGATGCTTTAAAAGTGACGTAACTTTTGCTTGTCTTTCAACACGGTCATGCTGGGTTTATGCTCTGTTAATATGATGTTGATTTAAATTTTGACTAAAATTATGACACCTTCTATGCTAGGTAAAAAAATGCAATCATATTTCTCTAATTTTAATGTTAAAATTGACTCAATTTTATGCCTTGTGAAGCTTGTTTTAATGCTAAGGGACAGTGATAGGCAAATCCACATATCTCTACCCACATGTCCTGGTGAGTTAGTAAAAATACTAATAAAATTTTCTCTTAAGGGATCTAGATCTTGGACAGGGGCTTAAAATTGAAAAGTATTTTATTCAATGGAAATCCAAAGGAAAAAACTGGTACTCATAAGCCACCATATTAATACTAAAAATCTGTTAAAAGACAGTCATTAGAAGTCTAGAAATCCTATCTCTATAACTGTACCCCATATTTCCAAACTTCTAGTGACTGTCTTTAACATATTTATAGGATTGATATGATGGATTATGACTACCAATTTTTTTCCTTTGGATTGCATTTAAGAAAATACTTTTCAATTCTAATCCCCAGTCCAAGATCTAGATCCCTTAAGAGCAACTTTTATTAATATTCTTACTAATTGAAATTGGGTTCAATCAAGTGGCTAGTGATGGTGAGGATAGGCTTGATTCATAAATTGGCAGTTTTGATTCTAACAATGTAAATTCTAATAGCAAAGGGTGGAAGCTTTAAACTCAAAAAATTTACAATACTTGACCATGTCATTTTTACATTTTGATCTTAGCATTGGAATTTTAAAATTTTTATTCAATCGATATGAAACTCATGATTAACCACTTTTTATGTCAAAATGTTTCATTGATTTATTTGGTTTTCTCAGGTTGCCATTGAGTGGTAAAGATAGGGAAGTGATTATGATTATATCTTTATCATTTTTTCCCCTTAAATACAATGGGAGCCCTATTAGTGTAGGTGGAGAGTTTGAAGCTCCACATCCTTGAAATATGGAGCTCATGATGTTTGCAATATACTTGAGAATTTATACTCATCATATCAACATTAGCTTTTGTACTTTTAGACAGTCATTTAATTGAATTCTTGATGATGAAATGCAGGCACTCACCCCATTCTAAAAGGTCTTTGGTCTTGTAGGATGGGATATCATGGGAATGTATTAGGAAGCCACTTATTGGGACATCTCCCTGTGAGCTTTACATTCCTAATGTTGCATAGGAATCGAGGCCTGGAAATAATATATAAGTCCAATGGAAAATGAGTCGTAACTTTTCTTATGGTATTTTACCCTGCTCATGAGCAATTCAAGGTTCAAACATAATTTTTATTTTTGTCCAACAATAGCCAAGGATATTTGTTAGGAATGTACCAGTAACTTGTACAAGATCCCATGAATTACAATTGAAAGAACAAAACCTTGAAAATGCCATATCATATATTTAAGTAGCTAGTACAAACAAAACCCTTTTAGTGCACTCATAATCTATAGAAGATATGATCTAAATTGGTTTCATTTTTACAACATGCATATGATGCAAAAATGTTTTGGCTAGAATTTAGGCATTATGCCATGGGTTCAAGGTGGAAACAGATTCAAATGTGAATAAATAGGGCTCCTGAAGTTGGTAGTGAGTTAGATGGTTTCTATGGAGGCATCCAAAAATTGATTAACAAAGAGGATCTCTCTATTTGGTTGCAAATGTGGCTCGAAGACCCTCTCAAATAATCTACCATTATTTTGATTTGTAACAATTTTGTGTGGTTATTTATTGATTTGAAGGCTATGCTCATGATAATGCAATAAATGTAGATGGGGCAATTTTTTCATTCTAGTTTTAGGATATTTAACCTCACATTATAAGGATCTATGCAAAGATTTTTTGGAGGTACAATCACTGAGGAGGGGGGTGAATCAGTGATGCAAGATATTTCAAACTTTAATTGTAATAATTTCAAACTCCTAATTAATGACCACAAGCATTCATAAATCATACAAGATGTTCATAACAATGAATAATTAAGATAATGCAAGATCACACACATAACACAAGATCTACGTGGAAAACCTTCTTGGGGAATAAAACCTACTCTCAATTCTAAAAATACATGGACTACTTGTCCTATAAGATGATTAAAAACATGAGACAATTTAGTGAAGCACCTACTTCACAAGGAGCGCACACCCGTAAATATGAATAAACACTCACTTGTTCTAGATGTTGAGCACCCACACAACACCTATGAAATCAACAACTCTAGAACTCTGATTGTATTTCAATATGATTGGAGAAACAATGTATAACAACTCTCTTTCAAACTCTTCACACATAGTCGAACTTGCTCATACAAGAAATGCATCCAAACACCCATTTTGGATCTTTCTAATCTTCTTCACTCATCCTCAATCTGTTCTATACTTCAGTCTATCCACTGAGCACACTCCCTCTGATCTCTTTTTTTTGTCTCTATCTTCTACTCCCTTAATTGATTCATATCAAGTCTAGAAACCATTGCCTTGGTCATCACCTTTTATAGAGTCTTCATGAATATCAACATTTAGATCGGCCATAATACTTACCTTAACCTTTAAAACATCTAACATGCTAACACATATCTCAAATTCATCTTCATAGGTTAGCCATAGCATCTATGGGTCACATTTAAGTAGTTATGCCTTTCAATTAGGCCTTAGTAGCCCTTATAGGTCTCATGGAGACCTATTCACCCATTTAACACCTCATCAAGTAAATTAAGAAAAAATTATCACTTTGAAATATATGGGTCCACTCCATATAACCTCTAAGACATATTCAAATGATTACTCCCGTCAAAACACTCTTCTGCTAAAGCACAAATTGCTTAAATAATATTTTGTATACGTGAACACCATGAATGAATAAATAGTCAAATTTTAAGCTCCATATATTTAATTTTACAAACATTTAGACTTTCTAACTAGATTTTTTAGATGTGCCTTGAAGTCCTTTACAACTTTGCTTTTTATTTCATTAAGAAATCCATCCTGGATCAAAAGATATAGCTCAAAAACTACAGTCTAGTTTTCTCTCATTAATTTGAATATTTAAATTCCAAAGTGTTAGGACCCGGAAGCACAATTGATCACCTTTGTATAAGCAACTAAACACAAAATTTAACCAGAATGCACAAGTAACTAGAATTCAGAAATAACACAGAATATGAGAGACAATACCCAATTGTATTAATACTCTTCCAAAAAAGAAATTACAACAAAGAATATGCCACAGTCTTCTTCTACACTCCTCTAGGGCTCCCACACCTCTAGGTCATAAACAGTAAATATATTCAAGAGCTCACTCTCTCAATTATGGTCCCAACACTCAACTCAAACACAGAGTTGGTGTTCACCTCCAACCAGTCAGTATCACTACTGCCAGTACCACCAGTCAGTATCACTACTGCCAGTACACAAGTACTCCACATACTCCATGACCGAGTACACACCGTACTCCAAGTAGATCCCACCTAATCTTGCTACCTATTGTGTTGTGATCTCCCTGATCTTGCTGCCACCTGCAAATCAACTTGGTTTTGCAACACCTACAAACCTAGATCAAACACACACAAACACCTGCAGATCAATGATCTTACTTACCATTTAGATCTCCAAACCTAGCCTTGCACACCTGCTAACCGAGATCATACATACATGAAGAATCCTTCTGATTATCCAAACCAACACCCACACTTGGCACTATGGCACTAGGAGGAAGACACCTTGCTCTCTTCACTCTGAAGGAGCTAATTTTTTGCTCTCTTACTCTCTAGCACACTTTACAATACAGCCCATGAGTCTATTATATAGATCCCATGCAAACAATAATTAGACATCTAATTACAATAATTAGATCCGTAGCTCAAGACTATAATTGGCCTTCTACATACAAACAATTGATTCGTTAACTAACTGTTCATGCAACTGACAGTTTCGAAACCGCATAGGCGATCGACGTTGGTCCATGTCTGCCTGGAGGTGACCAACGTCAGCCAACTCCTGACCGATGTCAGTTTCTTCCTGTCCACCACTGGCCAACGTCGATCGACCTAATCGACGTTGGTGATTGTGACACTTAGCAACCTCCTCCCCTGTTTGCATCAGTGAAGCTTTTAGCTCCACAACCTAACAATCTCCCACTTGGAGATAAATAGATGCACTGTACCTGTACTTGTACCTCACCTAATTTATTTCTTGGCTTGTATCCCTCTTCAAGCTCAACCTTGAAGACCACCCACCACACAACCTGTGGTGCACCTCCTGTCATCCAAGTAACCTGCCGCATCCGCATCTACAAACCCATGTAGAAAAGAACTTGACCCTGCATAACATGTCGACCTGCTGCTGGTCCCTCTCAGATACCTAAGAATCCATTGAACTACCCTCCAGTGCTTCTTTCTCGGATCATCTCCAAACTTTTTGACAGCTCCCACTGCGTGGGCAAACCCAGGTCAAGTACACATGTACTTAACCTCATCATGTGAATCAGGACACTTGTTCATAGAACTGTCCAACCCATCGGCTTGCTAACTGGTTTCACACAATCATCCGGAGACAAAATCAACCTGTGATCTTCCATGTCTCTAGAACACACTTATGCCAAAGAATTTTGCTCCTCCAAATTCTTCATGACACACCACTGAACTAACTTTACCTTTAGTTTAACAAAACCATGCATGTATGAACCTGCAACAAGCTCATCATCCACATACAGTAACAGGATAATGTCGCGACCATCATCCAACCTGGTAAAGAAACCACAATGGTTACAATGACATTGACTAAAGTTGTGCTTTATCATCCACCTGTCAAACCTGTACCACTGTCCTGCAGCTTGCTCAAGACCATATGACCTGGCCTTCCATCTCACTTGTCCATTCTCTCTATTCTTTAACCAAGGTATCCATTCGTCTTTCAGTGCTTTCTTCCAGCTGGCAACCCTACCAAATCTCTCGTTTGGTTCTGCATCTTATTCATGCCATGCTCCCACTGTTTCCTGGATCCTTCCTGCTCTGCAGTGAGCAACGAGTATAAAGAAGAGGAACAACGAATTTGAGGCTTACTTACCCTTTCAATCCTCCATATGGGCATTTGAGACTCCTTGACAGCTTGCTGTCTGCCCAAAATCCGTCTCAGTGATCAACCTCGGTCACCACACAATCTGCATCCGACCGAGGTCAGTTCCATGGGACTATCCTTTCTATCGATGCCAGTTTCTTGATCGACGTCAGTCTTACCTGGTCACCAATGTCGGTTCCCTGATCGATGCCGGTAGACACCCTGCCCGACACCACCGGCTCTGGTCTGCACATGACCGACATCGGCACCTATCTATTCGACGTTGGTTCCCCCTGACTGACGCCGATACCTATGTTCTCCTGTGAGTGATGACTTTTTACCCGCGAGCTCTCTTTGAATCCAAACCCTATCCAAACTACCCTACTCAGAGTTACTCAGCCTTCTCCACTGATCTCTGTCCATCATCTCCTCCATAAACACCAAGGCTTTTCAGTTCTTAAGTTTGTCAAAGACATCTGACTTCCGCTTAAAAACATGCATCTCCTTCTTGCTCTTGTGACCAAGCCTACAAAGCCACGTCTTCACAACAGAAGAAGAATCAATACTATAAGTGATAGATAAAGGATACCTACTTTCTTACCACCAGCTAATTCAAGTGCATCCGTTGTGAGAGTTTTTGTGCATCTCTCATCACCCAACTTTCTTGAAGAAATTAGCCTCATCTTTAGAACTGGGACCTGCATGACCTCCTTCAACACCCATGTGTTGGCCGCCTACAATTTCAACTTCACTTCCCCTTTGCCAATTCTTTGACAAGGCACACCAGCCCCTAAATAAATCTTTCCAAAGTCTCTAAAGACCTTAACATGGAAAAATACTCTATTTCGGACTGCATGGAAAGAGGCAACAAAATCTATAAGACAAGATTCTACTTTATCCAAGGAACATCCCAGAGCATCATGTGCAACAACACCTGCAACATCTGCTTCTTCAGTTCCTTCATGTTGATTTTCCACCAACCAACAATTTTTCTTTACCTGCTCTTTCTTTCCATAACACCGTAATTGACCATTCATGCTTTTCAATTCCTCCATTCTTAGCTTACTTTCTTCTGCCATTGCTATACTCCCACTCAATCAAAAACCCCTGAGAGTGACCTATAATCAAACACAAACCTGCTCCCTGTAACCTTAGCTCTGATGCCACTTGATAGTGGTATCAAGCTATGAACCAGCACCCTAGCTCTGATACCACTTGTTAGGACCCGAAAGCACAATTGATCACCTTTGTATAAGCAACTAAACACGAAATTTAACCAAAATACACAAGTAACTTGAATTCAAAAATAACACAGAATATGAGAGACAATACCCAATTGTATTAATACTCTTCCAGAAAAGAAATTACAGCAAAGAAGATGCCACAGTCTTCTTCTACACTCCTCTAGGGCTCCCACACCTCTAGGGCATAAACAGTAAATCTCTTCAAGAGCTCACTCTCTCAATTACGGTCCCAACACTCAACTCAAACATAGAGTTGGTGTTCACCTCCAACCAGTTAGTATCACTACTGCCAGTACCACTAGTCAGTATCACTACTGCCAGTACACAAGTACTCCATGTACTCCACGACCAAGTACACACCGTACTCCAAGTAGATCCCATCTAATCTTGCTACCTGTTGTGTTGTGATCTCCTTGATCTAGCTGCCACCTGCAAATCAACTTGGTTTTGCAACACCTGCAAACTTAGATCAAACACACACAAACACCTGCAGATCAATGTTCTTACTTACCATGTAGATCTCCAAACCTGGCCTTGCACACCTGCTGACCGAGACACCTGCTGACCGAGATCATACATACATGAAAGAATCCTTCTGATTCTCCAAACTAGCACCCACACTTGGCACTGTGGCACTAGGAGAAACACACCTTGCTCTCTTCACTTTGAAGGAGCTAATTTTTTGATCTCTTACTCTCTAGCACACTTTACAATACAGCCCATGAGTCTATTATATAGATCACATGCAAATAATAATTAGACATCTAATTACAATAATTAGATCTGCAGCTCAAGACTATAATTGGCCTTCTACATGCAAACAACCGGTTTGTTAACTAACTGTTCGTGTAACCGACAATTCCAGAACCACACAGGTGACTGACGTCAGTCCCTGTCTGCCTGGAGGTGACCGACGTCGGTCGACTCCTGACCGATGTCGATTTCTTCCTGTCCACTACTGGCCGACATCGGTGACTGTGACACTTAGCAACCTCCTCCCCTGTTTGCATCAGTGAAGCTTTTAGCTCCACAACCTAACACAAAGGTCACTGTTCAAACACTAAACATCGAGCACTTTGTCATCATCTCATGTCCCTTGATAAATTTGTATAATCACGTACCGTCTATATCCTCAGGAGTAGCCTGGACTTTACCATAAAATTATCACTATTGATCTCATATCAGAGCTCCTATGATTGTGCCACTTGGAAGTTCTACGTGCCTTATACACATTTGACTCTTTGACTCGACCTGCACCATCAATATCTATTTTTAAAAACACCCGTTAACCATTGATCTTCTATCAACTCAACGAGATTGAGACATATGTCACAAACATGTTTAATATCAGGAACCTTTGACAATTTGACTTCACATGCACTATTGGATCACAATTTAGATGATGAATGCTCACCATTATATCTACTAACTAGTGACCTCAGACTTTAACGTAGTTAAACTTGATAGTCTCTAGTCCATCACAGTTTACAAGAACAATTTTTAAGGTTTATAATTTAAGGTAGAAAACACTTCAAGAGTCCAAATCTTTAGGGTACCATCCTGGCACTATAGACAACATCTCCATGAAAACTTTTGACTTCAATTGATTTTCTGAGTACCTGAAATAAATGCACAAACTTTCTAGTTCAATCATATATGCATGATGTGCAGTGACGATATGACTTCTCTTAATCTAGAAGATGCATGTTTTTCTTTCCAAATGATCAAGTGACATACTAAAACTTCACCAAGACATCTATGGATACCTCACAACTTCTTCTTTGTCCTTACAGACCAGCAAATATGCCATATCTCTCCAAACTATCAAACAAAACTTTTTTTTCATTCATGTACTAGAACCATATGCTCTCTTTGACATTAATGACAACCTAAGACATCAATGACTATGATCAACAATCTCCCTCTTTGTCATTAATGTAAAAGCACCCTTAGAATGACTTCTTACTCATCTGACATTTTTCATTCTGATCTTACTCTCCCTTTGACATTAATGACAAAGGGTCTCTTCATACTTTCAGGCATACGAATCAATTATTTCCCCTTTGACCTGCACCAATCTAAAATTGAACTTCTCTAATCTTTGGACCTGACAAACTACTCACAGAGCTTAGAAATCTCCCCTTAACATTATGCACATCTCTTCAAGTATTCTCAAACCAAGAGTTAGCTCCTCCTAACTCCATGCTCTATCTGAAAAAGATCATCTTCAATAAGTCTTCTCAACAAACTAGGTCTGCGAACAACACTTCAAACAATACACATCTCATAGTAATAATAATTACCATTTATCCTCTACAAGCCATCATGATTTAGAACCTTTTAAAAAACACTCTGATGGAACCATGACATACACAGCTTGTCATACACAAAAATTTGAGACCTTCTTCATGATAACAATAGCATGACAACACATTCTCCTCCTACTCAAATGACCTTTTAATGATTCATAGATAGGGAGATGACTCCCAAGCTTTGTCTTAGATACTCAAATGTGACCTTTGTCAATGGTTTAGTCATAATGTCTGCAAGTTGTTCTTTTGTAGACACATATTCCAATTTAATAATTTGATTACTTGTTCTCTTAAGAAATGATATCTATTAGGAATGTGCTTGGTTGTTGAGTAAACAATAGAATTCTTAGAGACACTAATTATACTAGTATTATCATAATAGAAAGGACAAGGTCCATTTTGTCTTATCTATTAATATTCAAAGGTTTGTTTCATCCACATTACCTGATTAAAACAAGAAGCAACAACTATATACTCAACTTATGCAGTTGATAGAGATACAAAGGCTTGCTTCTTGATTAGCCAAGACACCAAACATTCACCCATGAAAAAGACACCACCATTGGTACTCCTCTTATCATCTACACACACTGTCCAATCTGCATCAATATATGTTTTTAGAGTAATTTTTTTACTCCTAGGGTACCATAAACCATACTCTATTGTGCTCTTGAGATATCTTAAGATCCTTTTGACTAATTTCAAGTGAGATTCTCTCGGATCATCGTGAAACCTTCTTACCAGGCCCATTGCTTGCATGATATCAGGCCTAGAAGCAATAGAGTATAAGAGACTTCCAATCATGGATCTATATAAAATTTGATCAACTTTTGGTGACTCATCTTGTTTACTTATCTTGCATCCAGTGATCATTGGAATACTCATTGGCTTACAATCCAATATGTCAAACTTTCCTAGCATATCTTAGATGTGTTTTCCCTATGAAATGAATATCCCTTCATTAAGTTGGTTAATTTGGAATATTAAGAAGAAAGAAATTTCTCCCAACATTGACATTTCAAACTCAGTCTTCATAGCATTTGCAAACTCTCTACTCATGTTGTCATTGTCAGAACCAAATATTATGTCATCAACATAGACTACTACTAGTAATTGATGAGTGCCATCTGTCTTGATATATAAATTACTATAAACTATCCCTCTTTTGAAGCCTTGACTCAATGGATACTTGTCTAATCTATCATACCAAGCTCTAGGAGCTTGTTGAAGACCATATATTTTTTTTTTAAATTTGTAAACATAGTCCTGATTACTTCTCATTAAAAAACCTTTAGGTGACTCAATATAAACTTCTTCATCTAAGTTGCCATTCAAAAATGCATATTTCACATCCATTTGATAAACTTTGAAACCTTTGAAGCTTGCATATGATAGAAATAGTCTAATTGCTTCCATTCTTGCTACAGGTGCAAATGTCTCATCAAAATCCATCCTTTCAACTTAAGCATATCCTTTACATACCAATCTAGCCTTATTTCTTGTGACTTCTCCTTTTTCATACATCTTGTTTATGAAAATCCACTTAGTTCCTATCACATTTTTGTCTTTTGGTCTAGGAACCAAATCCCATGTTTCATTTTTTACTATTTGATCAAGTTCCTCTTTTATGACAAATGTCCAATTTTCATCTTTGCTACCTTCTAAGAAAGTTTTAGGTTTAATCTTGGATAACAAACCTATGTAGATTGTTGATTCCGATTGATCAAACTTCTCCTCCTAGTCTACAAACTAGTATTCACATCTCCAATAACTTCGGAAATTGGATGATCTTTTTGTATTCTCCTAGAAGGGGTTTTAGTATCTTGTATTACTTCTTCCTCTTCATCATTTGATTGATCAAGTATGCTTTTATTATTTGAAATAACATTCTCATTAGTGTCAACTGTTTGCAAGCTGGGCTTCTTGATGTCACCTGCCTCTTCAACTCTCACATTAGAGATTTCAATAACTTTGTGGAGTCTCTTATTGAAACATCTATAAATAGAACTTATGGAGAAATAACCCAAGAAGATGCCCTCATGAGATCTTGAGTCAAAATTTCCAAGATTTTCTTCATTCCTCTTGATAAAACACAAGCTCCCAAACACTCTAAAGTGTTTGACATTAGTTTCCTTATTTTTCCATAGCTCATATGGAGTCTTATCACCATTTGCTCTAACTTGGCATCTATTTAAGATATAAACAAAAGTATTGATAGCCTCTTCCCAAAAACTATCTGAAAGTTTGGAATCTTGAAGCAATGACGATGAATATAATGACATCAAAGTTTAACAAAATGTTATGTTAGAGAATCTGAAATGAATGAAGAATATAATTATAAAATTTGTTACAAATGAAGAAATGGTGATGAGTATAATGACATTATTTTAGTGTTCTCATGTCTATCAAAATTTTCTGTTTGACACGTTAAAATATTTATGCAAAGCACATGCAGAGAGTCTCCATGTTTTTAAACTCTCTATAATTTGGCCTTTGAAAGGAAGGCTATGATTACAAATGAAGTTTTTGGGCAGAATTTGAGTACGAATCCATCCAGAAATGATATTGTGGGATTGAAAGTAATAAATGATAAAGATCAAACTCAGGTTTGTTTTTGGTTTGAGGTTCTATTCTCATAAAGACTAAGTTCATTCAGTACAATAAATTAGTTTCGATTTTAATCATATACAACAATAGATCAAGAAATATCAAAGTGCAGACAATGTCACTCTCAAAAACGTTGGAAATAATGGTTTTATGTGTCCAAAAAATGCCGACAAGGTGAGACTTCAGTCTACAACATTTTTTTAGTTTTACAATACCTTATTGTTTGAATGGTAATTCATTTCTTCATTGCTTTTACTACAGGTGATAACACAGAATGGGAATTCATTTCAATGGACTTTAAAACTTAGGAGGGAAACTCATTGCAGTCCAGTCGGGCCCAGAGTGGTACACACTTTGATCCCATGTCATAGTTCAGACCAAGACCCATATAGATCTAGCTGCGAGTGTGGTTGGATATATATCTAGTTCTAGTTGGCGCCCCTAAATACAATATGGTGATTCAATATGCCCCTCGATTCCAACTATATCCCCCTATTGGTAATCTAAACTGCTGACCTAAGTAAGTTGATGTCTTAGTAGTCACCACATCCAGCTGTCTATCTGTGCTATTAGCATTAATATTTCATTTTTTATTATTTTGTGATCCTAAAATCTACGAAGCATAAATTTTGGACTGCTGAAGATTTAATGCATTTACTCCTCTTAAGACTCTTCCAGCATGTTCAAATACTTCCAAAGTTTTCTTCTTTTTGCATCTAGAGCTTTGTAATGGATAATATAAATATATGTGTTTGTAATTTATTTTGTATGCACAAGGTGCATCCTAGCAACAGCTGGTAGAATGAGTGAAGAAGTATGTTGAATCCATGAATGGCATCCAGTAGTAACGACAGCTATGGCAGGTAAGCATTAGGCATGGGCCTCAGATTGGCTATGAAGATAGTTCTCTGTTTGAGCATAGGATCTCATATGAAATGTGTTTATTGTGTGTTAACTGTAATCCCCTGAATCAATAATGTGACTGTAAGTGATATGTCAGTTTCATCATTTGGTATTAGAGCCAACGGTTGCTCAGTTGTTTGTTTAAGCTTGTATTGGCATAATCATTCATCCAAGAGATTCTCTGTTAGATTGTATTAAAAGACCCTGTTTGGCTGAGCTTGATGATGGGCACAAATCTCTCTGTCCATGGAAGGGAGAAGACGCTGAGTGCAACTTATGACAAATTTAGGGCATCATTCTCAGCATCTGCTTTTGCACCCATCTCCCTTAAAGGCTTACGCAAAAGGCAGACTTTGAAGACTACAAAAACAAGATCGTGTGTATTTTGGGCCTTGCTTCAAAGAGCGTGACTCTGATACCAAATGATAGAACTGGTAAACTACTCACAGCAGCATTTAAACACACAGATCATAACAGCCAAGTATAATTGACAAGCGCAAACTAAAACATCTTCTATTATCATTCAATGAACTGATTTAGGAAATTACATATGCGCTGCCATGCTCAAACAGTCTCAACAAACAGATTGTTTGTTGAGACTGTTTGAGCATGGCAGCGCATATGTAATTTCCTAAATCAGTTCATTGAATGATAATAGAAGATGTTTTAGTTTGCGCTTGTCAATTATACTTGGATGTTATAATCTGTGTGTTTGAATGCTGCTTTTGAGTGGTTTACCAGTTCTATCACCCCCTACATATATAGCCCAGCCCATATATATATATATATATATAATGTGACTCGACCCCTTCCTTGCCCCCTCTATATAGATATGGGGTTTGTTTAATCTCACTTGCCTTGATGGTAATTGACTTGCCTTGATGTTAATGGGGCAAGAGTTTTTAATGATCTCAGATATCTACAACCCTGAGCGTCTGTTGCCGTATTTTCACCACATATATACATTATCTTTGAAGCAGCTAAAAAAAATGAAATTCTGATGCAAAATATTTCTCAAGCGGAGAAGGTAGTCTTGTCGAGCCTCTGCAAAACCAAAGTATTGGCTGGTAATAATAATGAGCTACTGTCGCAAAACAGGCGTTGTGGCCTGCATTATCCCACTTTGAGAAAAACATGATCTGTACCTTTGTTTTCCCAATTGGAAGACAGAGGCTAGAAATTCACCATATCTGTCATCATATAACTATCCTCACCTCAATTCAAACGGCCGAAATATTAGCAAAAACAAAGCTTTCAAAACCCATAAATAATCGATTTCGCAACAAAAGCGACAACTCTGATTTGTCAACTACAAAAATCAGAGCAACATTCCAAAAAAAAACCCCTCCTGCAGCCAAAAAGAAAATAAAAAGCACCGAATTAAACATTTTGTCACTGTAATTATCATCGTGGAAAACTTAACGTTGTCTCAATTGAAATGGCTGCAATCAAGCTGTAAATCGCCGAATGAATCGATTTAGAAGTCCGAACAGCAAATCTGATTTCGCATAGGCAGAAAATCAAAATCCATTGGGAAAAGCCAAAATAATGAGAAAAATCTAAAAGCCGAAATCTAGCTCGAATTGAAGATTTTTTCACACGGATTGCTCTGCCAACCAAATTCCGCTGTTTTTCAGAATCTTTGTGCAAAATTTACCACTAAATCTCGTAAGAATCTGCTTGAATTTGTGCGGATCACTATTAATATACAAATTAAATTATAATGTCACCACCAAGTATTATGATTTTGCTGCCAAGTTATTTCCATTATATTTATAATTGTGTTGATAGGTTCCATGGATGCGATATAATGATTGGTCTAATTGTTTTGAAAGCCGACTTTGATATCATTAAGATAGATTTCATACATATAGATCTTGATACCTAAATTAATAGGTAATGGACCTTCTTCCAATTAATGGCCGTGGATCTTATTTTTCTGCACGTTATTTTGAATCTGTGTGCTTGTAGATCTAGGCCAAAACTCAACAGTTCCGTTTCAAAACAGCCTCAAAAATGAGTAATTAGTGTCAATATGCTCCATCTTTATCGCTAATCTATCAAAGAAAAACAGAAGACAAAAACCGAAGGAATCTTGGCGGCATATACAAGAGTAAAGATTCATTTTGATCAATAAAATTTTGTGGCCCTTGTGGCTTCGAAACCCATTTCAAAGATTTTCAAGGGACGCAGATTTTAATAGAATATATTAAATTAAAATAAATTTTGATTTAAATTTGGATTGCTTATTTTATAATTTAGATAAATTGTTATCTCTAAATAAAGTGTAATAATTTCACTCTTAAATTTATTATTTCTAAACAAAATGTATAATAATGGCATTGCTAAATTAAATAGTTTGTTATAGAGGTTTGTTTGTAATGAGTGGTAATTAAACTCGAAATAATTAATTAGTTTCTAATATGTAATAGATGTTTGCTTTTAATGAGTAGGATTTAAACTCGAATAATTAATTAATTTGTAATATATAACATTAATAAATATAATAGAACACATAAAGAGGATATCTAAAGGCACTTTCATTGACTGTTTACAATTTTATTATATTAATTTAATATAAATTTCCTTAATACAATGTAATTATTTGTTAAAATTTATTAATCGATATTAGAGTAAGATTATTGAATGTCAAATCTAAAGTGCAACAATTACAATGTGATAATGAGAGACACTTGCAAAAAAAGTGCTTATGAGGAAATCTAGTCGAAAGACACCAAAGATGAGTTTGTACCAATTATTAAAGAACTTTATTGTTAAAATGGAGTCTATTGATAAAACATATTATTGTATATATATAATTTTGTATACTTATAATATAAATTAACTAATCACATCATTACATGTAAGATTCACAATTATTAGATATCCAAATATATATATATATATATATATATATATATATATATATATATATATATATATATATATAGTATCCACATTTTTTTCAATACATGTCAATTTTACTATTTTTAAACCAATTCAAAATGTGACTTTTATTCTAATTAATAGAATAAAAAATATATATTAAACACATATTGAATCAACTGTATGATAAATTTAAAATAATAATATAATGCCATTTAAATACCACATGGATACTAAATTAGGGTGTTCATCTTTTGATATCTTACCCCTAAATGTTTCACAACAATATGGTGCAAATAAAAAGCGAGCAAACTGAGTGTGATATGATACATTAATGTTGTACGAGAGTGGTTTTAGTTGATATTATTGGGTTGCACTCCTAATTCTTTTTAATTGAAATATGCAACATGTTTACTAAAAATAATAAACATAGTACATGCTTGCTCAAAATATGGGTGGTATGAGAGCACACCCCAAAATATCAACCAAAATACATCGGATGAAAAAATATCTTGAGAATCAAAACGACAACTAAACTATAATCATAGTGACATTAACATTATAAGATAAAAGGAATAACAACTAACATTAAGCAATATGAGCCACCGGCCCCATATAAGGAGGAGGAGGAGGCGGTGGGCTATCAGAATTGTATATAAAACCTCCCTAAAGAGGGGAAGAGCTATCAAGTATGCTCCAATAGTATTCTTATTTTTCTTCTTCTTCACCTTCCTCACCCTACCCACATGGGAGCAGCCCTCGTGGTCTTAGGAAACTTCCCCTTGTTTAACCATTTTTGGATTATTAAGAGTTAGAAGGAAAAATATATTCAAAAGTGAGATAACTTATTCCTAAAAAGCAAAACAATTAAATAATTTGGTTTATGATATTCAATTTTAGTGCTGAATTACAAAAAATACTAAATATAGAAAATATATTGCCAAACAGTGTTTTAATTGCACAATCATGAACAAGAAATACTACTTAGCACATGCAATGATGTATAGAAAGATATAAGATATATAGGTGTGGAAATATGGTATCTTATGTTTAGGAACTAGTCATCAGATTATGGAAATATTATTTCTGGCTACTTGGACACTTGCATTAGTGATACTATTTGAATCTCAATGCAACTATTCTATATGAAATATTTATTGTAACAAGATACGACTACCTAGTTCTTTATGGATTTTTTTTTGCCTTTTATCGGATGTATTTAGATCTCATCCATAGGCTTTGTATTATTATTTATAGCTCAAACCCTAGATCTCCACTTTAGGTTATGTCACTTTGCCAAAAAATAGGTTAGTGGACTCATAGTGTCAAGATGACCTCAAATACCTCTATGTCAATGAACATTATTTACATAGGGAATACTCTAAGGAGGGCCTCAAACTTATGTAGTTATCTCATATGTGTCGGTATTTGTGTAAACAATAATGTAGAATGCTATATGTGAATGCATGTAATGATCTAGTTTGTAACTTAAAGAATATGGCTCATGGAATATATTTTGAGTGCTTCAAATATATACTATGACTGATCTTATGATTGATATGCAAACATGTATGAATAAGGAAAAATAACTTTGTTTTATGCTTTAAAATTCAGTAGTATGTTTAAGCTTAAGAGGTGATTGTCCGATGTCTTACTAGATGTATAATGAATATGCTTTTACTTGTATTTATAATATCTCTTTTGAAATAATCCTCATGGAAGGGTTAATGACATTCTTAAGCTGACCTATGCAAATTAAAATATTTACAAATTTATGTATCTTTAGGGTAAGGACACTTGTGTTGGAGTAGGGACAATAATGTCAATGCTATTGTCCTAGCCTGAACATAATTGTCTAATATAGAGGGTAATTATTGAGGTTATGTAATTGATAGTGAAGTATATATATATATCAAATTTTAGGTATTTTTGGTTACAAGTTATTTAGATAACTATATTAATCAAGGTTGGACTATTAAATAAGTAATTAGACCCAGTGAGATGGCGAGTGTGAGTCTTTTGACTGCAAAAAAAGTCAAACTGAAGGGTAAAGCCCTGAGATATATTTGTCAAGTGTATAAGACTAGTTTAACATATAAATCCAATTTTAAGTATTTATATTTTTCCCTCCTTTAATCTAGTAATGTATAAAGATGAAATTACTAGGTACAACACACCTTGTATTTGCTTGAGCCCACTTAAATTTGTTGTATTTGAATGACCTAAAAATAAGAGTATGTTACAAATATAATTAGTGCATTAATATGAAAATTGAATAGTTTATAAATAATTAAGAGAGAGAGAGCAAAGAAGGAGTACACTTGTGTGTTGATGCAACCATGTTTCCCCTTGGTAGTTTGTCTTGGTAGAGATGCTTCCTATTTGAAGTATTGGAGAGAGATCCACAACTAAACCTCAGAGATGTGAAGATGGGAATTAGAGGGTGATCATGACCCAAATTTTGTATAAGGATGAATTGTGACAATCCCATTGACAGCACAAAATTTCAATCATACAACTCAAGTGTATCAATATCTCATATAGCTAATTTAGTCAATTTAGCCAATCTTGCCCAAGTAAAATTGTGTAACCATATCAACCTGTAATAATAGAATCATAGTTCCAAGTACATCGAGGGTGAAAATCTCAATCACACTAAAAAAAGATCCAATTGCTACAGATAGATAAAGGCCTAAACAATGCATCTTGGTAAGGTCAGTGCATAAATGTATGCATAATTTCAAAGTGTATTTATAATTTGGTGCATGAACACCTCAAATATGTATTAAGATGAAGTATATATCAAAATATTTCCTCTGATCTATAACATGTATATATTATGTTTCACAAATTTAAAAAATTGTGTTCCAAATCTGTGCCAAATGCATAGAATTATCACAAGTGTATATATGAATCATGTAAATTGAATCAAATTCTACCCATTTTTTTATTTGTATGTATATGGAGTCATGTATTCTATGAACTACCCCCATTTATATGCCCTCCATTTTGACATGAGGGGATTTAAAAATTAAAAATCACCTTATCTCAAAAGGATAAGACAACTATGTTGTGCTTATATGAATTATGTAGTAAAGAATCATATAGTAGTGTCATGTTAAATTATATATATCAATGAAGCATACAATATGCATACATAAAAATCCCTAAGATGCATGATATGAACCATGATAATGTCTAGAGAATAAAAAACTTAACAAACAATCAAGAAAACACACAAGTGTACTCAAGCAAGGAGGGGCCCAAGGAGACCGTAAACAAGGGGAATGTTCAAATTCTACACACTCAAGTGGAAGACATGTGTAACTATCCACACACTAAATAAATAAACAAAACTCAGGGTAATATGGCCAACAAGTAAAAGAACATGTTCAAATGTTTCACAAGTAATACACATAAATAAACAAGAAGTATACTCAAGTAAGCTAATGTAAATATATGAAGTAATGAGACATAATCAACTATCATAATCATGTCATACTAATCCCTGCATACACGTGTTATCATAATTTCATGTATAATAGTATATCAAATACACTATGTAAGATAGAATAAGAGTATAAGCATGTGTAATATATATAAGCTTAGTAAGATAATAAAAATTTATCATAAACTAATAAAATTTATGTCAATCATGATCATATAGAAGCAAGATAGCCCCAATGTTGTGTATCGTGCTAGAAGAAGAAAGGTCCAACATCTACATGCTTGAGTATCATGGGCCTAATGGATGCCTGTATCACACTCAAGTACCCATGAAACATATGTGTGTATAGAAATGATATGCTATCTACTAACATAAAGTAACAAGACATCAAAAACTAATAAACATGTGAAATGCTAAATATTTTTGGTATTGTTGAATTATTTGAATGTTTTTGTATTTTATTGAATTTTTTTTTTTAACTTTTGAATTTTGAATTGATAATTACAAACATTATGGGTGAAGAAAAAGTGTACTAGAAGCCAAGGAGATCATCAAGGGTATGCCTCTGTGAAGGCCCTATATCATGTGTGTCATATTAATATGTTATGCAATTAGTATGATTAGGATCATACCAATATTATGTATTATTAGGATCATAATTATCAATGTAATCATTATTATAGGAGAGATGTAATTTCTTAGGTTGTTATTGAACTTGTGATATACCATTTTGAGCATATATGTATGAAAAATTTACTACACCATAGAGTGGAGTTTCCTTCTTGAAAGTTTATTTTTATTAAGTTTTTGCATCATTGTCAAAATATTGCATATCATTATGGATAAGAGAAGAGTCTTGTATCTTTGTTTGAACACTAGGAAAATATGTAATTTATGTTAGGTTGTGGAGCTAAAAGCTTCACTGATGCAGACACAGAGAAGGCCATTGGAGGAGTTGCTGAAGGTTGCTAAGTGTAAGAGCAACCGGCGTCGGTCTGATCAGCCGACGTCGGCAGGACAGTGAAAGAGAAGCAACTGACGTCGGTCAGGGATCGGCCGGCGTCGGTCACCTCCAGGTAGACAGGGACCGACGTCAGTCACCTGTGTGGTTCGACTGCGAGTTAATTACGGGCAGTTAGCTAACAAACCAAGTGTTTGCATGATGAGTGCTAATTTTAGACTCATAGCTGCGGATCTAATTATTGTAATTAGATGTCTAATTATTGTTTGGATGAGTTCTATATAATAGACTCATGGTTGTATTGTAAATTAGTGCTAGGTAGTAAGAGAGCATAATTATAAGCTCCTTCGGTGTGTGAGGTAGAGCAATGGTGCGTTCCTCCTAGTGCCACAGTACCAGTTGTGTTGGTGCTAGATTGGAGAGTCAGCTGGATTCTTCAGGTATGTATGATCTTGGTCATCAGGTGAGCATGGCCCTTATAAGAGATCTACATGGTAAGTAAGATCGTTGATCTGCAAGTGTGTGTGTGTGTGCAAGGTCGAGGTTCACAGGTGTGCAGAACCATTTATTGATCTATAGGTTGGAGATCAGATAGGACAGCAACACAACAGGGAGCAGGATTAGGCAGGATCTACTTAGAGTACGGTGTGTGTACTCACTGTGATGTACGTGGAGTACATGGAGAGCTAAGAGGAAGGCATGGCAGTTCCTTTCATAAGTATGGTCTGTTGAACAATAGGTTGTTGCAGGTTCATGGGAAGATCTACTTGAAGTACCTGGAGTACTTGTGGAGTGCGTGGAGCACTTGTGGTGTGCGTGGAGCATGGGAGGTGAACACCAACTCTGTGTTTGAGTTGGGTGTTGGGACCTGAGAGGGAGAGCTTTGAGGAGAGAATTACTATTCACTTGAGGTGTGGGAAACCTCTGTAAGGTGGTGGAGAAGAAGCGGCATCTTCTTTATTGTATTCTTTTCTATAAAAGTGTTAATACAAGTTGTGTATTGTCTCTCATATCATGTGTTATTCTGAATTCTAGTTACTTGTGATTCTGGTTAATTTCTGCATATTAAGTTGCTTGATTTGGTAATCATATTGTGCTCTTTTGGTGGAGCAAGATCCTAAAAAGTGGTATCAGAGCTTTTGGTTGGGATACTAACAGATTGGTTTAGATCTGGGTAGTGTGTTTTGATTACAGGTCACTCTCAGGGGTTTCTGATTGAGTGGGAGTAGAGCAATGGCAGATGAAAGTAAGCTAAGAATGGAGGAGTTGAAAAGCACAGATGGTCACTTAAGGTCCCATGGAAAGAAAGAGCAGATAAAAGAATATTGTTGGTTTGTGGAAGATCAGCATGAAGAAACTGAAGAAGCAAATGTTGCAGGTGATGTTGCACAGGATGCTCTGGGAGGTTTCTTGGATAAAGTTGAATCTTGGATAAAAGATTCGGTTGCCTCTTTCCATGCAGCCCCAGGTAGAGGAGCTGGTGAGCCTTGCCAAAGAATTGGCAAAAGGGAAGTGAAGCTGAAATTGTAGGCGGCCAACACATAGGTGTTGATGAAGGTCATGCAGGTCCCAGGTTTGGAGATATGGCTAATTTCTTCAGAAAGATTGGGTGATGAGAGATGCACAAAAACTCTCACAGCGGATACACTTGAATTAGCTGGTGGTAAGAAAATAGGTACTCTTTATCTACTTGTTTATATTACTGATTCTTCTTCTATTGTGGAGACATGGCTTCGTAGGCTTGGTCACCTAAGCAGAAAGGAGATGCATGTTCTTAAGCGGAAGACAGATATATTTGACAGGTTTAAGAACTGGAAAACCTTGGTGTTCTTGGAGGAGATGGCAGACAAAAATCAGTGGATGGTGCTGGATACTTCTGAGCAGGGCAGTTTGGACATGGATATTGATTCAAAGGAGCTCACGGGTAAAAAGTCATCACTCATAGGCGAACACAGATACCGGCGTCGGTCAGGAAGAACCGGCGTCGAACAGACAGGTGCCGATGTCGATCATGTGCAGACCAAAGCCGATGATGTCAGGCAGGGTAAGATCGACGTCGGTCAGAAGGACCGACGTCGACAGTAGGTAAGACTGACGTCGGTCAGGAGGACCGATGTCGGCAACAGGGACACTGACGTTAGCAGGTTGGTAGTCAGGGACAGACGCATGGGAACCGACGTCAGTCGGATGCAGACTGTGGAGTGATCGAGGTCGGTCACTGTAATAGATTTTGGGTGGACAGCATGCTGTCAAGGAGTTTCAAACACCCATACGGAGGACTGAAGACGTAAGTAGGCCCTCAAATTTGTTGTTCCTCTTATTTATACTCGGTGCTGATTGTAGAGCAGGAAGGATCCAGGAAACAGGTGGGAGCATGGCAGGGATATGATGCAGAACCAAACGGGAGTTTTGGTAGGGTTGCCAGTCGATGCGAAAGCACAGAGACGAATGGATTCCTTAGTTGAAGAATAGAGAGAACGGACACGTGAGATGGAAGGCCAGGCATATGGTCTTGAGGAAGCTGTAGGACAGTGGGACAGGACTGACAGGTGGTACCAGGTGGATGACAAAGCAGGGCTTTAGTCAATGTCAGTATAACCATTGTGTTTGACTTACTAGGTGGATGATGAGTTGCGGCATCATTCTGTTACTGTATGTGGATGGTATATTTTCTAGCAGGGTTTGTACATACAGGGTTTTACTGAGCTAAGGGTAAGATTAGTTCAGTGGCATGTCAAGAGGAGTTTGGAGCAGCGAAATTCTTTGACATGGGAGACATGGAGATCATAGGTAGATTTTGTCTCCAGTGGGAGCTGATGTGAATCAGGTGTTGGCGAGGTTCAGGATGTAGAGCCGGAGCACACTAAGGGCTAAACATGTACAGTGTCCGAAATCACATGAGGTCTGGTATAGACCTGAGTATTCCCATGCAATGGGAGCCGTCAGAGAGTTAGGAGCCAATTCGAGGAAGTGGGTTCTCAGGTATTTGAGAGGGACCAGCAGCAGGGATTCATGCTATGCAGGGTTAGGACTTCACTACATGTGTTTGTAGGTTTAGATGTGGCAGGGTACTCGGATGACAGGAGGTGCACCACGGGATGTGTGGTGGTTAGTCTTCAAGTGAGAGCTTGAAGAGGGATACAAACCAGGAAACAGATTAGATGGAGTACAGGTACAGGTACAGTGCAGTTGTTTATCTCCAAGTGGGAGATTGTTAGGTTGTGGAGCTAAAAGCTTCACTGATGCAGACACAGAGAAGGCCATTGGAGGAGTTGCTGAAGGTTGCTAAGTGTCAGAGCAATCGGCGTCGGTCTGATCAGCCGACGTCGGTAGGACAGTGAAAGAGAAGCAACCGATGTCGGTCAGGGATCGGCCGGCGTCGGTCACCTCCAGGTAGACAGGGACCGACGTCGGTCACCTATGTAGTTCGACTGCAAGTTTATTACGGGCAGTTAGCTAACGAACCAAGTGTTTGCATGATGAGTGCTAATTTTAGACTCATAGCTGCGGATCTAATTATTGTAATTAGATGTCTAATTATTGTTTGGATGAGTTCTATATAATAGACTCATGGTTGTATTGTAAATTAGTGCTAGGTAGTAAGAGAGCATAATTATAAGCTCCTTCGGTGTGTGAGGTAGAGCAATGGTGCGTTCCTCCTAGTGCCACAGTACCAGTTGTGTTGGTGCTTATTAAGTTTTTGCATCATTGTCAAAATATTGCATATCATTATGGATAAGAGAAGAGTCATGTATCTTTGTTTGAACACTAGGAAAATATGTAATTTATGCCTTGAATCTTTGATTTGAGGATGAAATGATAGACTTTGTAGTATTTTCCTTAACTTTTTGTTCACCTATAAATGAAATAGATATGATGTTTGGATCTTTAACAACCATATTTTTATCATTTGATTTTGTAAGCATGTATTGCTTTGAAAACTTATTGTTTAGAAACCCTCTTTTCAGAATGTTTGTTTACTTATATTGGATTTGATTTCACAACTTCTATTCTTGTTCTTTTTGTAACATTACCTTTTGTAGTTATTCCTTTTTCATTTTTATATTTTTGTAATATTGATTTCTCTAACTTTTCCTTTTACATATTTTTGTGCTATTTTATTTGCATTTGAAACTATTTTTTCTTTGAATTATCCTTTGGTACCCATACTTTTTATTTTTGCACTTGTGTTTTAGGAGAGGTAATTATAGTGTGAGTGGATTTCTTGATTCACATATATGTTATAAGATCACTGCTATCATTTTTACTTTATATTTTATGATTCAAAGCCAAAAAATAATTTGTATGATGCCCATGCATTCTATGATATGCATAATAGTATTCTGATCTATTTATAAGATGTAGAGGGGGTAGTTTAATCATTTTGTTTCAAAGCATTTATCTCATAATTTCACTTAGAAATTTATTATCTTTTGTTCACTTTTTTGAATAACTTGCTTTATATGTATAATGTCGTATCTTTCCATTTGGATATGAAACCTTGTTGGGTATAATATTTATAGATGAAGATGCAAAAAAATGATTAAGACTAGCATATTTTAGACTATGCAGATATGTAATCTGATTTTCTAGTGATGTGATATTTGAATTAAAATACTAATTCTGGTTTTGTAACACTTCTATTAACTTTTTCATAGTGATGGCTTGATATTTTAGGGCTTCTAAGCACAAACCCTAGGTACTTCAGGTGGAATATGCATACACACATTATTTAAAGGAGATGTGGGAGGTGGAGGGGTTTAAGGACGGACATATTAATTACTTTCTTTTGAAACTGCTGAATAAGCCACCTTACCCCTTGGAAGAGTGATAATATGGACCTAGTTAGAGGGATAGTAGTTGTTTCTATTGTTTTCATTTTTTTTAATTATAAATTTTTAATATTTAAAATATAAATATAATGTATTAAAACATTAAAATTTAACTATTAATATATATATATATTTTAAAAGTTTAAGAAGAAATTATTTATTAAAAGAGTACAAATAAAATAAGGAAATGTGCCATAGAAGGATTATTCGAGGATCTAAAATTAAATTTCTAAAATATTTTTTGAATAATCTTACATTGTTTAAGGCAGTAAATAATTAAAAATAAGGAAAATTTAAAATAATAATGAAATAAATTCTTTATTGTGTGGATATGTGTCTTGCATTGGTAAGGTAGTTTCAATGTTAATGTCGATGTCTATTTGATTTTTATTTAATTGAGAAAAAAAGTTATATGATGAAATTTGGAGCCAACTTTTTGGTCAATTTATTTTTTCTAATTAAACATATTGATTGATGCAGCTAAATTGATAATATTGATGATTTTTTAAAAAAAATATTAAAGTTATTAATCAATAGTATACATAAAATCTAATATGAAAACCTTGAATATTTATGAATTTTTTTTTAGATAAATATATTTAAAATATATGTACTTTTAATTATTAAACTAAATTATAAAAATAAAAAAATAATGTTATGGATCAAAATGTATAAAATGATTGTTCTTACGAGTGCTAGAGAAAAGCAATTTCGAAGTTTTATTTTATTAGTGTGATATATTACCTATAAATTAGTGATTGTTCCTATGGATGTTTAATTTAGAAATGGAAAAGCAAAATGTTCTTATCAATATTCAATTTTTGGAAAAAAAAAAAAAAAAAAACAAATCTTATTTTTATTATTTTATCATCCTCTTCACTATCCTATCATTAATGTTGCACAAGATTTAAATATCTTGTAGCTTCAAAACCCATTTCAAATATTTTAAAAGGATGTATATTTTTAAATGTCATGTGATAGTTATTCTGGTAATCCATAGGATGTGAGAATTATAGCAAATATAGGGATTTATGTTGATCCAGGTTCAAATAATAAGACCATGGAGATGTTAGAGGTGTGGTATAATTATACAATTTACCTGGCCTCATATGCATGACCAATATGAGAGCGAATTTCATTAAGTTATCCAAAAAATATTAGTAGAATAGGCTCTAAATGCATGCTTCTTTGATACCAAATATTTTTGTGGATTCTATCAATGTGATAGTGATTTAAAGGTTACATGCACTATGCATGTGAATTGATGCAGAAGGTTGAAGGCGAAGGTTCATGATTTGAGAGAAGCTCTTCAAGATTGGACTTGGTCTCATATTCGATCCATCAGGATGGAGGTGCACTGGAGAGGCAGACAATAATTCAAACATTCTTGGGTAAGGTTCATAATCTGAGAAAAGCTTTTCAAGATTTGAATTGGTCTCACGTTTAATCCACCAGGATGGAGGTGCATTGGAGACGCAGATAATAATAATAATAATAATTATTATTTTTTTTTTTTTCTTAAGTAGAAATTTTTTTTGGGATTAGACTAAAATGAAGGGAAAAACCTACATAACCACGTTGATTTTTTAAGTGTCTATTTTGAGAAGTTAATCTTATTCTAATTTATCTAATTTAGTCACAAGGGTGCCCTTTAACTCTATCATTTCTAATATTTATGGTCTTCAACTCCCATCTCCACAAATCTTGGCTCCATATTTTTAGGAAAACATGGCTTTGCCTCCATTTTCTGTTTCCCATTCCTTCTAAGAGGACTTATTTCTAGTACTATTTAATAATGAGATTGGGATTTTGGTGAGTTCATTTAAATCAATCTTCATTGTTGCAACTCTTAACAGCTAAATCATGTAGGTCATGGTCCATGGCTTTGCTTATAGATAGTTTTTGCCTCTATATGTCTTTATTTTTTTTATATGGTTATTTAATCAACATTATTATAAAACATTGTTTAAATTTTAAACTTATATTACCAGTAATATAATTATCTTTCCAAAACAAATAGATAATAAATTAAGCACTTTGGCATTTTAAAACATACTAATACCAAATCTAATTGTTATAAATCTTATATGTGATGTTATAATTATTCATTGTTAGTTATTATTAAGTATTTATAACTTTTTAGTTTTATTTTATTTCAAAATTAATACTTCTACAATTTTTTGTAATATAATATACTAAATCAAAGCAAATTATTATTCAATTAAGATTTAAATTTAAATTTGGATTGTATATTATATAATTTGGATAACTTAATATCTCTAAATAAAGTGTATAACAATTACATTCCAACAAAATGTATAACAATTACATTCTTAAATTAAATAGTTTGTTATGAAGGTTTGTTTGTAATGAGTAGGATTTAAACTTAGGATAATTAGTTTGTAATATATAACATTAATAAATTTAATAGAATACATAGAGAGGATATCTAAGGGCACCTTCATTAGGTGTTTGTAATTTTATCATATTAATTCAACACAAATTTACCTAATATAATGTAATTGTTTCTTATAATTTATTAATTGGTATTAGAGAAATATTGTTGAATGTCAAATCTAAAGTGAAAAAAATACAATGTGATAGTGAGAGGCACTTGTAAAAGAAGTGCTTGTGAGGAGATATAGTGGAAAGGAACCAAAAGATGAGTTTCTACCAATTATTGAACAACCCTATTATTCAAATAGAGTCTATTGATAAAACATATTGGTGTGGATACATAATTTTGTGTACTAATAATGTAAAGTAACTAATCACATCATTGCATGCAATATTCACAATTATTAGATATCTAAATGTATAAGTATTGGATCAACAATTTTTTTAATACATATCAATTTTAATATTTTAAAGCAATTCAAAATGTGACTTTCAATCAAATTCATGGAACATAAAATATATATTAAACACATATTGAGTCAACTCTATGATAAATTTTAAATACTAATATAATACCATTTAAATGACACGTAGATACCAAATTAGCATGTTCATATTTTGACACCTTACCCCTAAATGCTTTCCAACAATGATGGTGTAAAGAAAAAGTACATAAATTGATTGTGATTTGTTACATTGATGATGTATGAGAGTTGTTTTGGTTGATATTGTTGGGTTCCACTCCTAAAACATTTTTTGATTGAAATATGTAATATATTTACTAAAAATAATAAACATAGTACATGCTCACTCAAAGTTATGGGTGGTATAAGAGCACACCCCAAAACATCAAAAAATACATCGGGTGAAAAAATAACTTGGGAATCAGAGCCACAGTTAAATTACAACCACAGTGACATCAACATTATAAGATAAAAGGAATAACAACAAACATTAAACAACATGAGCCACCAGTCTTGTAGAAGGAGGAGGCAACGGGCTATTGAGGTTATATCCCCAACCTTCCCCATGAGGAAGAGAGATATCAGGTATAATCCAACCATATTCCTATTTTTATTCTTCTTCACCTTCTTCAGCCTACCCATAGGGGGTGAGATTTCAAGCATGATCCTAGGGAACTTATGCTAAACATCTATGCGTAGAGGACTAAATCTAGTTTAACCATCATCAACATGGGGTGAAGGATGATCTCCAGAACCCCAAAAGGAGATAATTTCCAATGGGGAGGAGGTGGAGTGGCTTTGAGAACTTTGTTATCTGTGACCATGCCAATAAATATCTTGATATCTATTCTGGTAATCATGAGGAGTCTTAGGAGGTACTCTAATGACTGTGCAAGTGGTATTACCCCAATGACCCATAATAGTATGAAGATGCTCAACCTTGATGGAAAATTTATCAGCTTGCACTTGAATTTATAGCATTACGTTATATAATAGATATTCTTTTAATGATAGAAAAAACACTACCTAAGCAGTCTTCATTAAATATAGTTGCATTTTTATCTTTTAAAAAAGTAAAAAGATGTTTAATTCAAAAAGTATGCCATTGTTGATTATGTATTTTCAGGGAGGAGAGTAGAGTCCCCTAAGAGGGAAATGTTGCAAGAAAAATGCTCCATCCTAAATGGCTTAAAAAAGGAATTAATCCATTGTCACGTGTCCTAAGCTCTAGCACAAAACTAGAAGATGTGTTTTAGAGACTCAGAATGGCCACATATAGGGCATTTGGGAGAGGGAATCACCATGTGAAATAGTTTATCTCCCATTTGGAGACCTTGGTAAAGAATACACTGGATAGTTTGGAATTTCCTATTCTAAAAGGGGAAGGGGTGGGGAGGGTTGGGAGAGTGTTCTTAGTATTCCAACATTTATTAAGCATATCCAAGGGAGGACTAATGGGAAAGATCCAATAATAACCAAGTTGAGGTTGATACCAAAGGATGGGGGTGGAAATAACCCAATTCTAGTCTTTCCACCACTTGGGAGACCCTTTAACACCAATTTTGTGTAAACTATAATTTAGAGCAACAATTTGGATCTTATAAATGAACTCAAAATATTGAGTGTTTAACCTAAATTTGTTTTTAACCTAGACCAACTGAGACAAAACCTAGAGCATATGTCAAAAATATCCCAAGAATTTAGATACCTCTATGAAAAATTGAAAGATCTTTGAGTTTGGGGATTTCTAAAAAGGGTTTCTCATTGATGGTAATCATTGAGGACTACCAAATAGAATGATCATATATATATATATATAACTATCCCCTTTCCATCTTAGTTATGGATTGATTGTGAAAGAGTTATCAAAACTCTTCAGGCTCATTACTACAACCATTGATGCTTTAACATACACTCAAAGAAGAAAACCAATTGTAAGCAAAATAATTGTTATGCACAAATGAGATTTGAAAAGGATATGCAAAAATATCATGAATAATTATAAAACATGTTAGTACAAATGAAGGCACTTGCATATATAAGCAAGGCAAAATACTAAACTAGTTAAGCTAAACAATGTGGGATAAAGCTTCACATAGGAAAAAATCACTACAAGATAAAAAAGATAGCTAAGACACTATAAAATATGAGAAATAAACATGAAATACATACTCTAACACCCCCTTCGAATAAAGCTAGGGGCTAACAAAAGCCAAAAAATAAATAGTGTTATATCCACATTATGAGTCTTGATAACTAAGCCTAATAAGCTACTCATGTAAAATATCTATCCATGAAATGAAGATAAAATATGTCCTCATGAACAACCCCCAAGGACAACTTCTGAAACCCCAAAAATGACACATAATTCAAGGAAATAAGGTGTTGCAAAAGGCTTCATGAAGATGTCTGCAACCTATTGTTGAGTCAGAATGTATTTCAAGCTAAGAACGCCATCCTAAATGTGCTGATGAAAGTATAAAAGATTACTACATGTGCAAGGAACACTTAACACCAAGAATTAGAATGTACATCACCCCCCCCCCCTGCCCCCACTGCATTTTGGGGGGTCTTTTCGCATTGGTTATGTTGTCTTGTGTTTATAGTTTGTGATGTTTTGTTGAGGGAGTATTCTTTATTTTGTAGTACCTTATCTCTTTCATTTGTTAGAGATCAGAGGGTGAGGTCCAATTTGTTATGAGGTCATACCCCCTCATAGGCAACACAAAATTCCTTCTTGCTTCTTTTAGATTACATTATCATCATTTGTTGCACTCATGGACTTATTTTTGGTTGAGTGTGATGTCCTATTTTTAAGTGTTCATTATCACTACTATGGGGTTTTCCTATGCTATGGGCCCTGTATTGTACTTCACGCATGCACTATCTCAAATGAATTTTTGGATGAGCCCAATGTTCTTATGCATGTGCTTTACACATTAATGTTTTTGATTGTTGATTCTTTTCAAGTGTGTTTTGTGCATATATATTATGTTTCTTTTCACCATTTGCCACATCCTTCCATTAGCCCACAACATGCATTAGTACTTTGATACAATTATAATTTATGTCATGTCTCCTCGAGGCCCCTTTCTTAGCACCTCACCTTCTTCTATGGAGACACCACTTCACTCCCTTATTTTTGAAGAACCTCTATTGATGGTTTATTCGACATATTGACAGTCTCCTCGTTTGGAGTTATTTTGGTGAATCCCAGTGTCTTTCTTATTTCCATTTGATGTTTTTCGTGTATGGGTTATATTGTACTATCATTAATTTATAAAGTGACATGAGGGGTTTATTGATTTATCCTTATCTACATAACAATTGCTTGCCTCTTCCATCACCACCATGGGCCATCTTCATTAATATATTTTATTTGTATTTTAAACACCACTTTTATGATAGTTGAAAATCTCTTTCAACATGACATGGAGTTATTCTAGTGTATATAGTGTCAGCGTATTTTATGTTTGAGTAGTGGATTTGGACCACTCATGTAGACCTTTTTATCCACTCCACCTAGTCAGCAGTATGGGGGGTGTGATGTATATTCTGCATCTTGGTGTTGAGCATTCCTTGAACATGCAGTACTCTTTTATAATTTTATCATCATTGGCAGTCTTCTTGATTGAAGCTATTCTAGTGAAGACTAGTGTCAGTTGTTTTGTGATCGAGTAGTGGATTTGGACCATTCATGCATATTGAGTTATTTGTGACTTTCAAGTACTTAGAGTGCAGACTTCTTCAGCATCATCTTTTACGACTTTCTATCTCTCTCTTCTTCTTTTGTCTCTTTTAGGGACAAGTTTTTCATACATATTTTCTCTCATTTTCTCCACTTTATAGGAGTTATATGTATTTTGTACTTTTGAGTGTGTTATGAATTTTTCTTTTGTATATGGGTATCTTATTCAGGCACTTTGTTTTTCGTAACCCATATGAGGATTTATTACTTGACTCCATGGCCTTCTTAGTGATTCTTATAGTGACACTAGTGTGGCATCCCCAGTAGTGACACTAGTGTGGCATCCCCACCAATGACACTAGTGTGGTAGCTCTACTAGTTTTTGTGCTCACTTCTCACTATCTTGTTGAAGGGTGTTCAAGCTATGTTTCTTGGGGTTCATCATTCTACCTAGTACTTTGGAGCACAATGTTTGTGTTCATTGATCCTTGTGTTCAACACCATTCCTATTTTGACTTGGTGGTTATAATGATTCGACATCCATGTAATCTGGCATGATGGATTGGCATCTATAGGGATACATGACTTCACACTGCATCCTTTATTATTATCCCCTAACTTCACTTGAGGGGGTGTTATAGTATCTTATTACTCAGGCTTGCTAGGTTTTAGCTAGGTCATTGGTCTTTACCTAGTTTTGTCTTATGCGGGGATTTATCCCACATTGCCTAGTTTAGCTTGTTTTTTATTTTGCCTTGCCTATATAATCAAGTACTCTATATTGTAATATGCATTATTTGATATGCTTCATTTTTGAATATATATGATTTACTTTGTTTTTGCATTTCATATTTGCAGTTTCCTTTGTGATGTTTTATTGCCAAAACTTCAAATTCTAAGGTTGGAATGCCTTTACCATTCCTAACAGATTGTTTTTTAAGCCTTCAATATAATTTTGACCATAAATTACTTTTAACTTTGATTGGGACTAGGATACTTACAAAAGTCTGGAACCCAAAATTCTGTCAAACTTTCCTATCAAAAAGGAACCTAGATGAAATGCAATGCTAGAGGATAATTTTCTAAGCCTCTTGCACTTCAATTTATCTAACATTATATTTGGAACAAAGGGTGAGACCATGTTTGGAAATATAAATAAGACCTAATCCTACAGGTTCTTTGGGCTAGCAGTAAATTTCCTAGACAACTTATTTATGTAGACTTTTATGTATCAGTGTTGAAGTTGTGAAGAGCCATCTTATTTTAGATTTGTTTAATTTTTTTTACATTAATAGATTTATAGGCAGTGTTTTTAATGTATAATTTTGAAGTTGAAAAGAAGTAAATTGTTTTAGTTTTCTTTTTAATTAATGTCTTGTTAAATTTGTTATTTCTTTTTCAAAAAAATATTTTTGAATATTTCTCGAAAAATATTGATATATGAATTGGAAAGAATATACTTTATAGTATTTTTTAATGTAAATTATATATTTCATTATTACAATATATATAATTTTTGAAATATAAAAAATAATCTTAAATTATATATATATAATAATTAAAATTTAAAATATATCTCTCTTATGTACTTTATTAAAACATAATATAGATGGTAAAATATTAAATCAAGAAAATGCATCCAAATTTTAAATTGTAATAATGTATATAGGAGTTATAATTATTTTATTATATTTTATGAATGAAAATATAATTATAAATATACATCATTCTATTTAGTAATATAATTATGTTATGTAAAATTAAAAATATATTTTTATTTGTGACTGATGACCTATTGGATGTTAGTTTAGATGTTTTAATTATGAATAATTAATTTCTATTTAATTTTATAATATTTTTATTATTTTCTTGAAAAATATAATTTAATATAATAAACTTTAAGAAATAATCTCGTCATCCCAAACATTTTTGAATAATTTGATATATATATACATATACACCTTCATTTTAAATAGTATTATTGGCAAGGTCTTAAAGTTTCATTTATATATTTCACTAACTATTACATAATGTTAATTAACATGTAACTTGGATATCAAATATATGTGTATACTCACACTCAAGTTTAAAAAGTTGAGTCTTTTCCAATACATGAAATTAGACAAATATTTTTAAAAAACGTATATTTTATTTGGCTATTTTTTTGGATCATTGCTTATAATCTATAATCAGGGTATAAAAATGCCGATGGATAAATAAAATATACATGTAACTATAGTAGTTGGATGAAAATAAGAACCATATTATTGGTGATTTCTTTCTATACATATTTTTTATGTTACTTTATCCATCTCATCTTTAGTGCTTATATATCTAAGTATCTTATTTGATTTATTTGTTTGTTATCAATTCCTATAAATGCTCTTACATCTACGTATATGGCTTCAAAAGAAGCCTCTTATATTCGCTTAAATGTCTACAATGGCACTTGCAAGTACACCATCTAGAAAAAAAAATTACAACTACATGCATGTCTACTAGGGCACTTAAAATTAAGAAGAATCATATCATGATGAATGAGAACACGTAGTTAAACATTAAATTATAAATATTTAGTTACAAAATTAGTAAAATACAATCTTAGTTTTCCTTAGAATCTTAGATAAATGAAACTCTTTAAAGAATGGATTACTATTTGTTTACTTTCTCACATTATTTTTCTTGATTTTGAATCTATATTGCATCATATGGTACAAATGATTCAACAAACATATATATTGATATACTTGAGAGGTGCAAAAAGGTTATAACAAGTTTTACAACCATATTGTTGTTAGTGGACTAAACACTATTGAAATACACTACCTTTATCATGTTTACGATAGGTCTACCCAAATAATGCATAATGCAAAACATTCAAATGTATAAAATACATTGTTTTAAAAATACATGTCAAGATACTGTCTATAAATTATAGGTAGTGGGATTTGACATAAAAAATAAAAGCATTATGGTGCTCTAGATCATCATTATAATTGTTAATGATTTATGAAATGCATGGATCCTCATAATTGTGGCCCATTAGAAACATTAATGTATTTTCCATGTATATTTGCACACGTCACAATGTATTATATATTTAAATGTTCAATATTTAGAATGCTTGAGATAATTGTCTAAAAATATGATACTCAAACCAATAAAAATACCTCTCCAAAAACATTTAGGATAATGAATATCTATGTATTATGTTTTTCATCAATGAGGAGATTTAAGCTCAAGGCCTTTGTTTAACTTAATAAGCATAGGTGTCAATATGTTTTGATCACCCATGCTTCTAAAATCAACTTTTTATGATTTGGAAAATGCTAATGATTTAAATAATAAGTGCCAACCTCTTGTGGGTTTCCACCAAGGGGTCTCATTCACCAAATTTGTTGGCTCATTTGGTTCATAGTAGTTCAATGGTGTCATGACTATTCTTAAGTAATTTTGCTTGATAAAAATGTTCGCTCTATGATCAATACTTAAAACAAATTTGAAAACTATTCTAAACTCACGCAGGGACTTTACCTTTCTCCTACTTTCTTTTAATTATTGGTGAAAAAATATAACAAGCAAAATGAGAGCCAATCATTGAATTTACATAAGCTTTAAAAGAGTAATAATAGAACATTTGTGAAAATGGAAAAAAAGATATATATGAAAAGTAAATAATGTAAGAGCGCTCTAAATTTTAGTAAGAAATGAAACTGGTCAATACAAACAACATGATTTGTAGCCAAGAAATAATGAGAAAAACAGTAAAAAGCCTTGGTTGCAAAAATTTATTTGGATGCACAACCATTTGTCACAATCTAATAGATCATAAAAATGAATCAACCCACAAGCAATAGGGATTCATTGTTTAGGAAGTTTAATGCAAATTGGTTTTTATATAGGTCTTTTTATTATAAGAGAGACGGTATTTCTATTATACATTAAGTAAAGCACAACTATTTTGGATTAAACCATGTATAAGATTTTTGGATTAACATTTTAGATCACACTTTTTAAGCCATCATCGGGATAAGAGACTAAGAGAATATTAATATTATATTGCAGACTTGAAGATCAATATTTTAGATCACGCCCCATGAGCCATCATTAAGATAAAAGATATGAAACTTACAGGTTGCAATCTAATCTTTCTATTCTTTTGGTATATTATCTTGATGAAAAATAGTAAAAATCCTTGGTTGTACAAATTTATTTAGATGCAAAAACATTTGTCACAATATAATAGATCATAAAAATGAATCAACCCACAAGCAATAGGGATTCATTGTCTAGGAAGTTTAATGCAAATTGGTTTGTATATAGGTCTTTGTATTATAAGAGAGATGGTATTTCTATTATACATTAAGTAAAGCACAACTATTTTTTGGATTAAACTGTGTATAATATTTTTGGACTAAAGTTTTGGATCATACTTTGTAAGCCATCATTGGGATAAAAGACTAAGAGAATAGTAATATTATATTGTAGACTTGAAGATAAATATTTTAGATCACACTCCATGAGCCATAATTAAGATAAAAGATATGAAACTTACAAGTTTAAATCTAATCTTACTATTCTTTTGGGATCTTATCTTAATGATGGCTCATAGAGTGTGATCCAAAGCGTTGATCCTCAAGGCTACAATCTAATCTTACTATTATCTTGGTCTCTTATCTTGATGATGGCTCATAGAGTATGATTCAAAATGTTGATCCAAAAATCTTATACATGATTTAATCCAAAAAATAATTATTCCTTAAATATTTGTATTGTTCTTATAGTTTGCACAAACATTCTCATTACTCTTATTTTCAATCTTAATTTTTGTTTGTATTGGTTTTGGTTGAAAGGGATATGTACCATAACCACTTAAAATCCAAAGATTAATCTTTGAAATCAAACTCAAATACTAAAATTATATTATATGTCAAAATTAATATGATAAAGATAAACCAAGTAGAGTTTTGGAAAGAATAGAGCCAAATGTCATTTCAATTCCACATGTTTTCAACTCAAACATAAACATGTGGAAGAACAATGATTTCATGTATGACTCAATTGATTCATAGAAAAAATATTTGTGTAAATACAATAGACTTTACCATGTTGAATTTATAATCATGTCAATGGTTCAAACTAAATCAAATTAATTATTTTCACATGAGGAACATGTTTTGAAGTAATCATGTTTTATATTGTATTAAATCAAATTAATTGTATTCACACGAGGAACATGTTTTGAAGCTAATCCAACCACCCTTTTTCAGAGTTGATATAGATTAGTTGTGTAGAGATAAAAACTTCAAAATTAAAAGGTGAAAAATGTTCCTCTATCTCAACTATTACCAATAACTAATCAACTCTTCTTAAGACATGTTGTTCCAAATCATTACTTGGGTTTTCTTAGCTCGGTGAACAATGAGATGGTTCTCTAGTTGTAAAACAAAATGATGTTATTAGCTACTAACAATACCCAGACCATACTCCAAGACTCTACAAAAAATGAGTTAGATGCCATCTAACGACTAGTGTAGACTAAGTAGTGACTTCCTTGGTTTGCAAAGACAAATGGATAGCTTTGGTGTTGAGAATTCAAATAATAAGTTCACTTACTAGAGATAAAATAGAACTTACAATCAAACCCATAATCAGCTAGAGTCTTCTTCCAATAAGCTATCTAAAATCAACATTTTAAAAATAGCCCTTCCTAATTGGTGACATGTGCATAACATAGCCCAATATGGAGAGCTTGATTGCATCAAATTTCGTAGTGCCTTTAACATTTTCCAAAGAGAAATCAAATAGTATGAGGTATTACTAAACCAACCTGAATCATCCAATGCTAGTAGGCTCCCTAGCATAGCCATGGTGTTAGAAACCATGGAGATCCTTATCCAAGAAGAGAATGAACTAGAAGAGAGTGATAGTGAAGTGCATGCTTTGTATAAATTTCAAATAAGTAATTATACCCTTAAGATATGACAACAATATTAATGCCTCACTACCTCAATTATTCTGAATAATGGTGTTACTCCCCATAATCTCATGGCTAGAAATGACCCTCCACCTCCAAAGTCGAATGAACACAAGGCCCATGCAAAGATTCAACCATCTCAAGGAAAAGTTGGACATAGTATCATGTAAGATATAAAAAAGATCAAATCCAACATCACATTACTTGAGTTTTCTCAAATCACTAAGCAACATGATCTTTTGCTCAAGTCACTTACTGAAAAACTAGTCCAGCCCAAGTACAAAATAACTCACACCAATGTGCTTATCCATAAAAACAAGACTGAAGTGCCTCTTTTTCTCCTAATGGTTAGGTTATTCGAGAATAAATTGCATAACTACCTACTAGATTCAAGGGCTTTAACAAACATAATGAACACAAACATTTATGAAAAATAGGCTTAGTCCATATCTATTTAGACAAGGTTGTAGTTTAACAAGATAAGTCTAAGGTTAGGGTAGAATCAAACTACTTAATGTGCACATGCAATTAGAATCATAACCTAGAATCCAACAATTCATAGATATTCAAGATGTACACATCCCTAAAGTATGTGGGATATTACTCAGTAGAGATTGGTATAAATATTTGAATGGATACATGGCCACTGAATTCTCTCACATGTGGTTACCTTGGAGGGGTGTTTCCAACCAAATAAGAGTGGACATAGAGCTGAGGATGAAGCATCTGATCACATAATAAAACATGATTTATGAGAAACTAAACTTAGTGGAGTCTGATTTAGGGATCTACACTTTGGAAACAAAACCTACTAAAGGTGAAATTGATCTTAACATTTAGTTGCCTAGGCTATGGTCATTATATGTGGATGGAGCCCACTCTAAACAAGGTTTTGAAGATGGAGTTTTATTTATCGATCGTCAAGGTAAGAAATATTTAGCTGCTCACAGATTATAATTTCCATACAATAACAACTTGGAAAATTATAAGGCAGTAGTTCTAGGACTAAAATTTTCATTAAGGCATAAAGCAAAATAACTAAAAGTATTTAGTGATTCAGAGCTTGTTGTAAACTAGTCAAAGATAAAAATTTATTAAAAATTTTCATACCTTAAAAAATATAGAGATAGAGCATGGGATTTAATTGAAATGTTTTATGCATAAAACATCATCCATATCCATAGGGAAGAAAATCAAATTGCCAACTCATTAAAATCCTTAGTTGTGAGGTTAAACCCCCTCGATAACACTAAATTACAAGAATTCACTATGGAATTAGTCTCTTGTCCCTTTGTTCTAGATAACATGATGAATTTTGTAGTCTTTTAAGATGACAAACAAATTATCAAATTCCTTAACAATTTTGGGGCATTTGAATAGAGGAAGAAGAGAGATATCATCCTAGAGCTGAACTTGATAAAGATAGAATTCTCAAAATTTAATGGAATCAAATCCCAAAGTGGATGATCTCTTTATAAAATTTATTTGACACATTCATCCCTACACCCCCAATTAAGAAAATTAGATTTGAAAATCAAAAGTGTCGAACCATTAACCTTGGTTCCGTAGAAAGACCCTAAACTATCAACATAGGTCCTGATTGGATGAACACAGATATTGAGTAGCTTTAAAAAAAATTGTTGAGTCAAAAGGATGTAATTTATTAGGCCTATCAATACCTCAAAGTCTTCAACCCAAAGTTGACCACTCACACCATCCCCCTTAAGCTAGATCAAAGACCATTTTGGTGGAAGCAGAGACTAGTGAATCCAATCCTTGAACCATTAATATACAAATAATTTCACAAGCTCTTTCTAATGGAATAATATTCCCAATTCACCATCCACTTTAGTGGTAAACTTATTACCTATCTAGAATAAAAATGCCAAAATTAGACTATGGATAAACTTTTGAAAACTGAAAAGAGCTTCAAATAAAGACAATTATCCATTTTCTTCCCTTGATGAAATGATTCAGATGGTTATGGATCCCAGATGATGTCTTTCTCAAATGGATTATTAAGATATAACCAAGTTTTAATAAATTATGATGATCAAACTAAAACTACATTTACAATGAAATGGGGCACATTTGCTTATAAATGAATGTCATTTGGATTGATCAATGTTGGGGTGACATTGCAAAGAGCAATAGATTTCACATTTGAAGGTCTAATTGGTAAGTGTATAGTAATTTACGTGGATGATCTAACTGTATTTTCAAAATGTAGGTCATATCACATCTACCATTTGTAGAAGGTGTTCAAGATATGCAAAAGGTATGGCATTTCTTTGAAGACAAAAAATAGTGTGTTCGATGTCACTGAAGGTAAGCTTTTTTATCATATCATCACAAGAGAAGATATTTCTATTGATCCCAGAGAGTTGAAATGATTTCTAAACTACCTCAACCTAATACAAAAAAAGAGCTAAAATATTTCTTTGGTAAAATCAATTTTGTTCACAAGTTCATTTATGGATTTACTAAAATTTTAAAGCCTCTAAACGCTATATTGAAATAAGACACTAAATTAGAATGACATGTTGAGTCAAAGAAATCATTAAAAGACATAAAGGATGCCATCATGTAAGCACCATGATAATCAATGTAGATTATGCTATAGAATTCTATATTTACCCTTTTGTATCTGAGTGCACCATTATCACCTGCCTCACACAAAGATGTAATAGACTGGAACACCCAATTGTGTTTATGAGCACCAACTTAAAATATACAGAGATGAGATACTCTACGCTGGATAAACATGCCTATACTTTGGTCAAAGTTCTGAAAAATTTTAGGCACCATATTCTTAGGAATAAAGTGCATGCAATTATGCTAGACCCAACTATGAATCAAATGTTGGGACAAAACAAGCTAGGTAAGTGCAGAGGTAAATAGATAACTAAGATGCAATAATATGACTTAGAGATTAAAAATGCCAAGCTAGTCAAAAGACAATGTCTTAATTAAATGATAATTGAGATCAATCCAAGGATTACTATGCATCAATTAGACCAAGAGCAATTGTTATACTATAATTGGTACACTCCAATTATCCATTACCTTCTCTATGGAATCCCACCTCTTAGACTCAATAAAACACATGAAAGAGCTCTCAAATTAAAAGTGACATAATATATGCTGAAGAAAGGAATTTTATTTAGAAAAATCATGAAGGCATCTATCTCAGATGCTTATCAGAAGTTGAAGCCAAGGAAGTCATGGCTGATTTCCATGAGAGACTAAGTGTTGGTCATCCTGCAGTAAATGCAATAGCACACAAGATACTTCAAGTAGGTTATTGTTGGCCCACCCTAATCATGGAAGTCCATAATTATGTTAGAACATGTCATTAGTTCAAAACCTTTACAAAAAGATAAGTCCACAATGTAATGTTACTACATCTAGTAATTAAAGGGATGTCATTTGCCCAATGGGGCTGGATTTCATAGGAGTTATTAATCCCAACTCTTCAACAGGCCACAAGTTTATTCTTACGACCATATACTATTGTACAATATGGACAGAGGTAGTGGCGATGAAGAATATCACTGCTAATGAAGTGATCAAGTTCATGGAAAGTAATTTGATCATTCAATTTGAGACCCCAGTCTCATTAGTTTATGACAATGACCCACATTTCAATATGTAGAATTTACTGAGTGGACATATGATAATGGGATCAATTTAAGGTTCTCATCAAATATTACCTGTAAGGAAATGGATTGGTAGAATCAACCAACAAGAACTTAATCAAGGCCATTAAGAAGTTTGTTAAGAAGAAGCTTCAAAAGTGGCATTCATTACTGAAGTTTTCTCTTTGGGTTGACCGCACCAGACATAAACAAGCACTGAAGAGCTCACCATTTCTATTAGTCTATGGACTAGAGCTAGTTATACCTATTACACTTAGGTTGAGCACCTACAAGTTTATGCAATAATACATGGAAGGAAAAGAAAAGGTAAAGTCAAGGCTTTTATACCTTGCACAATTAGAAGAAGATTGGGATGGAGCCTTACTAAATTTTAGTAAGCATCAAATCACTCTAAAGTGATGTTTTGAGAAGAAGGACAAGGTGAAACTCTTTAAGATTTCAAATCTAGTGTTACTATAGGACAAATCCCATGAGAAGCAGGGTCAACATTTCAAGTTTGATCTAGTTTATATCAACGCATACCAAATAGTTAAGTTACTCAAACAAAACTCTTTTAGCCTCAAGAATATAGAATGTAACGATCTTCCATTATCAGTGAATGGGTAGTTATTTAAGCACTACTTATCAGCTGCTCCTTCCATGCCATCTTCAAAGTGAGCTCCCTCGATTAGCCTAGCAATTTATAGTGTACATAATTATTTAGTCTCCTAATTTTTATTTTTACTTTCTTAGTTAGTTTGATGTTTTTTAGTTTAGCATTAGAGTAATTTCAATTCGGTTGCGCATTTGTTTTTTGTTTCTTGGTTCCTTGTTTTATCCCTTTGGGTGTGTTTTTTGTGTAGCCATGTTTCATGACTGCAGTTTATCTTGATCTCCTCTTGCTAAGAATAGACCTATATTTTAACAAATCAAAGCTGAGCTAAGGTGTCTATTTGAAGAGTTCTCATTTCCAATAATATCTATAAACTAATCATCCAACTTGATGATGAATGATGAAGTTAGAAATTAGATGATGGTGATAACCAACATGATTTCCAAAGCACATATTCCTAGGCAATGAATGAAAAGTGTCACCCAGGTTGAGTAATCAACTTGCCTTGGTATGTATCAATGTTTGGTCTCTCTCTTTATCATAAATTCAAGGTGTAGATCCAAGGTAATGTCTTTAGATTATTCCCATTTCTACTTATAAATTAGTTATAAATGTATCACTGAATTATTCAATTTGACTTGGCTTAACAAGTTTATAAAATTACCTTAGTAAATCTATGTGGGATAATTTCTTATCATTGAGGGAAATATAGGTAAATGATGAGTTCCACCTAAGCGTTATCGAAATCCTACTTGTAGGTGTCTAACTAATTTTCAAGCAGGTTCTCACTTGAAAATACTTATAACTAACTTCTTTTGCTTTCATTTTCTTTTGCTTTCTATTTTTCCTTCATGTCCCTTATTGTTAGCTTATGTTTAGTTTCTTCTTGTTTTCCTTGTTTTGATTTTTTTCTCGTTGATCTTAGACTCATCATGTTTTTCTTGGGTTGAACTGTCTTATTTTTCTTTGAGGGTTACCTAGCTTAATCAATGCTTAATAAAATGAAGGGTTTATTTGTGTGAATATAGCATCAATGGAATTCCATAGCCTAACATAAAATATTGTTTGAACGTTTTGTATGAATTATTATAACTCTTTTACATTTTCATAATTATTGTGGCCTATGATTCTTAATAGAGCACGTAGATTTATAAAAATTATCTTCTTTGTTTAAACCCATCAAATACACTTAATGTAAGAAAATTAAAGGAAACATAAAACACTATAATTTCTAATGAGTTTTTTTGGAAAAAACTATGTCAAATTTTGACGCTCAACATTGTCGGATCCTCTTATGTGATCCTTCATTAGGAGAAAAACATGTGTTGAATAGCAGGGCCTCACATCCTTAAAATTTGAAGGAAAATTAGTTGCCAATAATTTCTAAAAAGAAAAAAAGATATTCGTTGCAAACAAGTTTCCAAAAAGAAAAGAACATTCCTAAATAAGATAATATTATTAATAAGATTGGTTGAAATTGTAAATCTTCCTATTTAAATTATTTATGAAACCTAATTCTAATTATGAATTAAAAAAAAATTACTAAAGATAAAAGTCAAAGAAATCAACAAGAAATTATAAAAGAAAATGAAAGGTTATGATAATATTCTAATGTTAAATTATTATCATTAATTATTAAATTCTTTAATGAAAAGTGTAAAGATCAAATAGATTGGCAAACATTTTTATCACCCCAAATATTTTAATAAAATTAATGTTATTATTATGAATATTGACCTATTTATTATTTCAGTAATAATAAATAATTATTTAAAATAAAGAATGGAAATAAAATAAAACACCTAATTAAGAATATCTAACTAAAAGAAAACTAAGAAAACCTGACAAAAAAAAGAGAGAGAGAGAGAAAAGAGCTAAAAAGAAAATAATGAACTGCCCTATGCCAATGAGGAAAGCCGAAGAATAAAGCATACTAAATCCCATAAACAAAGTGTTTCCATGCATGATTGATCCCTAGCTCCTTATTTATATTCAAATTAGTAGGGCATTTCAAGATTTCAATGGCCTCCCTTAACTTACGCTTTTGGAATGATCCTTTACCACTATAACTCTAGCATCCTCAATATTGATAGAATATTTTGGCTTGAAAGAGTGTTCAACAAGGACTATTTTTTTCTTTTTCTTTATGATGAATATTTGTTGAATGTTATTTAATTATAGTTTTAATCGACCTTTTCGTCTCCCCTATGTAAGTAATTCCACATGAGCAATCAATATTGTAGACTTCACTTTGAAAGTTAGTATCCATATGGTCTTTTGTAAACCCTAAAGTCATATGCAACTTATTAATGGGAAGGAAAGTGGAGTCAATATTCTGGTGCTTGAGAATTTTAGTTAAATTGTTTGAAATGCCTTCAACACAAGATAAATAAGCTATAGGCCCTTCTATTAATGAATCCTTTCCTTTAATTCTATTGATATTCTCTTTCACTTGCTTGATAGACTTAGCTATTTATTTACTTGAGTACCCATTCAACTTGAAAACGTTTCTTAAGTGCTCACTTTCTTGATTAATGTTATGGTTATCACAAATTTTGAAAATCTTGGTGATTAAGTTTTGAGAACCCCTACTTTTTGAGCAGGATGATGATGGAAAGAGGCATCCAGGTAAAGATATGTATGTGTGCCCTTTTTATAGACCATTATGGCTAATGAGCCATCCTCTTTTCTAAACATGAGGACATCTAAAAAAGGTAGATGACCTTCCATCTCAAATTAATTGGTGAATTTTATGTTGGGACATAATTAAGGTGGGAATGAAATTCTTCTAATCTCTCTAAGCTATGTTGCCAGCATATGTTCGCATCATCAACATTTCTTTTTTGCTATTTAGGTTTTAATGCAAATGAATGAAGTGCACTATCTTTGACATTTTCCATGAAGAGGTTGGCAACCACAGGGGACAAAGGAGAGCCCATTTCCATGCCTTCACACTGGTCATAAATATCACCTTTAAAGGTGAAAAATGTTGAATTCAAATATAATGAGACAAGATTGTAGTTTCAATGTTAGTAAGATTACAGACTACTTCCATTGCTTCCTTGATGGGTACCTTAATATAGAGTGAAATCACATCAAAACTCACTAACAACTCATTATTTTCCACCTTTTTATCCTTGATAAATTCAATAAAGTCTCATGAGTCACAAATGAAAGAGGAGGTTTTACCCACTAGGGATTTTAGTCGATTTGCTAAAAAAGCTACAAGATTATAAGTTGGAGAGTCGATTGTATCTACAATAGGCCTTAATGGAATACCAACCTTATAGATTTTTGAAGCATCATATATCTGAGGGGTCACTTATTTTTTGAGAGTCAACTTTTTCTTAATTAAATCATCCAAAGAAGAAGATTTTATAACTTTAGTCATATTCTTAATAATGTTACAACTATGTTAAGTTCAAGCTTTCTATAGCTACCACTATTGGTAAGATGAGCTATCATTTTAACATCATAGTCACTATGGTTTAGGACAACCATAGCATTATGTTTATCGGCTTTTAAGATCACAATGTCATTGTTACCCCTCAGGGTCTTAAGAGCTCCCCATTCTTCTTTCGAAATGTTGCAGGAAGGAGGAGAGTCGTTATTTTAAATAATTATTTATTATTACTCATATAATAAATAAATTTATATTCATAATAATAACATTGGTTTTATTAAAATATTTGGGATGATAAAAATGGTTGCCAATTTATTTGATCTTTACAATTAGTATTAAAGAACTTAATAATTAATGATAATAATTTAACATTAAAATATTAGCATAACCTTTCATTTTATTTTATAATTTATTGCTAATTTATGTGACTTTTATCTTTAAATATTGTGTTTGATTTATAATTAGAATTAGGTTTCATAAATAATTTAAACAAGAAGATTTACAATTTCAACCAAGGTTATTAATAATCTTCTCTTATTTAGGAATGTTTTTTCATTTTTGGAAACTTGTTTGCAAGAGATATCCTTTTTATTTTTAAAAACTATTGGCAACAGCGAATTTTCTTTCAATTTTAAAGGATGTGAGGACCTGTTGTTCAAAATATGTTTTTTCCTTTTATAAAAAATGAGAGAAGAGGATCCAAAATGTTTAGCAGTAAAATTTGATATACTTTTTATCTTAATATTTCTGTATGGACCATGGAAACATAAAATCTTTGATATAAATCCTTCATGAGACAGATATATACTAAAAGGATAAGCTTCTTGAAAAGCTTTAGATTAAATTTTCAAACGAAAAATAGACTTGGCATTCCTGAAACGTTGTAGAGATCATAGAATTTTTCCTTCTTGGGTTTGTATTAAGCACTCAAGAAATGTTGGAAATAAGAATATTTTTGATAGGGCAAGCCTCTCACTACTCAGATATGTGATTGGGAGGACGAGGTCTTGCATGAATAGCCTATCTGATGAACTGTATAAGCTACATTTAGAACTAGCTAGCATTCTTAGAGCAAATATGTGGAAAATGTTTGAGGGCATTTCACATTCAGGGGCCTTGAGTGCCCTTCACAAGGCAGAAACCAGACACAAGAAAAAGTTTTCAATGCTTAACAAATGTAGCAAGGAGCATGGACCTGATCATTTAACTGTGGGGTATTCAACGACTGATAATAATGAAGGGAGGTTACTCGGGTCTGTGATGGAAATGCTTCTTTCAACATTCTTCAAATTTTATTGGTTTGGAACCTGTCAGTATCATCAAAGAGCCTGAAGTTATTGTTAATAGAGGAAAAGCGCATGATTCTACAAATATTATACAGATCTTGGTGCTGGTCGACAGTTCATAAAAACCCTAAACAAACATTCCATCCTGATTTGTTACTCAGCTTCAGGGTTTAGGAAAGACATTGCGTATTAGACTTCAAGAGGAGGGATGGAGTGTTATCCTGACGCCACCACATTCCACCTCCTGAATTTTGTCAGATGTGGAGTCACCAGCTGAAACGATGATTAACAGTTTTGCTTGTTGCTCCATCAAGGATCCAATGTCCATAATCAGAATGGCGAATCAAAACACAAAACATGGCTATGGAGCAGCCGGGAGAACGGCTGGAGAGATCGCCTTGCATACATCAACCCTCTCTGGAAGCATCACAACGAGGAGTGATTCTGTGTTTTCTCTTGTTTTTAGCCCTAACTTGATGTCAAACGAAGATTCCTTGACTCAGGATGACTATATTGTACAGAGTTGTAATTTGGTTTTGCTTGGTTCTTTTAATAATAATGAAAATAATAATAATGGTAATGATATTAATAATTATAATAATATGAATATGAATTATAATAATAATTATATAAATATTAATAATATTATTTGTTTTAATAAAAACAACAGCAGTAACAACAACAATATTAATAATGATAGTGTTATGCATTGCAGGAAGAATAGTAATTATATGAAACATAATGGTTCTTTAAATAATGAATATCTTCTAAAAGGGGAGAATAAGAAGCTCCATTGAGTTAATAATATCATTTTAAAAACTCAAAATAACATCAAAAACAACTTTATTCCTGATTGGGAGAATAATTTAGTGGTTAATCTTTCAAAATTTTCATTACACAAGCTGTCTTTGAATATTTTAAAAAAGGGATTAGGTTTTGTTGTTACTCTTTGTAGGATACCTAAAGAAGACTTCATTAGAGGTATTGATAACACTCTTAAACACTTGCCTGTAAACTTAGTAGAAGAAGTTAGGCAAGATTTTGCGGTTGCTTTATGTGAGGCAAAACTTCCTTCATGCAACATTTCTAAAGAAGAATGGGGAGCTCTTAAGAACTTGAGGGCTAACAATGACATTGTGATCCTCAAAGCCGATAAGTGGAATGTTATGGTTGTCCTAAACCATAGTGACTATGATGCCAAAATCATAGATCACCTTACCAACAGTGGCAACTATAGAAAGCTTGAACTTAACCTAGTTTGTAACATTATTAAGAATGTGGCTAAAGTTAAAAAATCTTCTTCTTTGGATGATTTAATTAAGAAAAAGCTGATTCCCAAAACATAAATGACCCTTCAAATATATGGTGCTACGAAAATACATAAGTTTAGTATTTCGTTAAGGCCTATTGTAGATACAACCAACACTCCAACTTATAATCTTGTAGCTTTCTTAGCAAATATACTAAAATTCCTAGTGGGTAAAACTTCCTCTTAAATTGGTGACTCAAAAGAGTTTGTTGAATTTATCAAGGATAAAAAGGTGGAAAATAATGAGTTGTTAATGAGTTATGATGTGATTTCACTCTATACTAAGGTACCCATCAAAGAAGTGGTGGAAGTAGTCTGTAATCTCACTAACATTAAAATTGTCAATGTTGTCTCATTATGTTTGAATTCAGCATTTTTCACCTTTAAAGGTAATATTTATGAATAGTGTGAAGGCATGGAAATGGGCTCTACTCTGTTCCCTATGTTTGCCAACCTCTTCATGGAAAATTTTGAAAATTTTAAAGATAGAGTGCTTCACTCATTTTCATTGAAACCTAAATGGTGGAAAAGAAATATTGATGACACAAACTTATGTTGGCAACATGGATAAGAGAGATTAGAATAATTTCATTCCCAACTTAATAATTTGTTTCCCAGCATAAAATTCACCAAAGAAATTGAGATGGAAGGTCATCCAACTTTTTTAGATGTCATCAAGATCATAAAAGAGGATGGTTCATTAGCCAGAAAGGTCTATAGAAAAGGTACACATATAGATCTTCGCCTGCACGCCTCCTCCATCATCATCCTGATAAAAAATCGGGGGTCCTTAAAACTTTAATCACTAGGGATTTCAAAATTTGTGATAATAATTATGTTGATCAAGAAATCGCTCACTTAAGAAAAGTTTACAAGTTGAATGGGTACTCAGGTAAACAAATAGCTAAGGCTATCAAGCAAATGAAAGAGAATATCAATAGAACTAAAGAAAATGATTCATTAGTAGAAGGGCCTATAGCTTATTTGCCTTATGTTGAAGGAATTTCAAATAAAATAGCTAAAATTATTAAGCGTCAGAATATTGACTCCACTTTCCTTCCCATTAATAAGTTACATATGAATTTAAGGTTTGTAAAAGACTATATACACTCCAACCTTCAGAGCGGAGTCTATATTGTTGATTGCTCATGTGGAATTCCTTACATAGGGGAAACAGGATGGTCAGTTGAAACTAAAATTAAAGAACATGCAATAGATATTCGTCTTGAAAGAAAAGAAAAATTAGCATTTGTAGAACACTCTTTCAAGACAAAACATTCTATCAATATTGAGGATGCTAGAGTTATAGTGGTAGAGGATCACTTACAAAAGTGTAAGTTAAGGGAGGCCATTGAAATATTAAAACACCCTACTAATTTGAAATAAATGAGAGGCTATGGATCAGTCATGCATGGAAACCTTTGGTTTATGAGATTTAGTGTGCTTTCTTCTTTGGCTTTATTCATTGGTGTAGGGCTGGTCGCTCTTTTCTCTTTAGCTCTATTCTCAATTTTTGTTTTTTTTTGTCGGATTTTCTTAGTTTTCTCTTGGTCAGATTTTCTTAATTTGGTATTTTAGTTTCTTTTCATTCTTTATTTTAAATAATTATTTATTATTATTCTTATAATAAATAGGTCTATATTTATAATAATAACATCAATTTTATTAAAATATTTAGGATGATAAAAATGGTCACCAATTTATTTGATCTTTACACTTCAAATTAAAGAACTTAATAATTAAAGATACTAATTTAACATTAGAATATTAGCATAACCTTTCATTTTATTTTATAATTTCTTTGACTTTTATCTTTAGTAATTTTTTTAAATTTATAGTTAGAATTAAGGATCATAAATAATTTAAATGAGAAAATTTACAATTTCAACGAAGCTTATTAATAATCTTATCTTATTTGGTGGGGCTGAAAAATGATTTGGCAATGTTGGACAATGAAATTATAGAGACTTAGATTGCACCCTAGCTGAGCAAAGGATTGTTCAGGGTCCTCTACTCAAATTTGGTCCAACATGGGAATGACCCTAGGTTGTGGGTTACCTAATCTTGGGTTAGACTTCTAGGATTTTAGACAAGGCTAGCTCCTCTGATGTATCACTCTACTTATTTCCACTAAAATATACTAATTACTGGGGTGAAAAGGGAGAGAAAGATAAGTGTAAGGGAAATCTAAGCTAATGTTGGTGATGCACCTAAATTGATTACTCATCTACTCTATTTGAACTTCTAAAAACACTAATGAGACAAGTAAAAGACTAAATCTACAACTTCAAATGTCTGTTATGCATCAATATTTCATGCAAAGGTTCACCAAGTGATCAAAACTTGAGGGAAGTGATAGAAAGGCCTGATTCAAGGCACTAACCAATCAATGTATCCACTTTCTAGCTTCAATCAATTGACATTAAATACTAAACATAACCTACATAATAAGATAAACTAGTAGCTAGGTGAGATTAGGACTTGACAAGGGAGAGATTTCTACCACATATGTAAATCAAACTGGCATTAACACACAATATTAGAACAATGAAATCTGAAAATAGTCATCTATTTATCTTAGGAAGTTACAAAGATAAATCTCAATAAAGTCTAGTCATGCCCAAGAGAGGGATGAAAATCAAGAGCTCAAAGCTTGAATTTATAGCAGAATGGGATGAGAAAGAGGGGAAGGGATGCATGGGATAGTGGAGAAGGGGGCATAATGATCAAGGCTAAGATTACCACCAAAAGTAGTCACACTAGCTGCTTAAAACTTCATCAAGCCCTTCCCTGCATTAATGTCACTATGTCTTTTCCTGGCATGGAAAGATGGATCATGAAGGTCAAGACGATTGTAGGAAGCAACCACCCCCATCACATGAATCCTTCTCAAGATCCTCTACATTAATGCACTTCACTGTAAGGACAAAATCCTCATATTCACGCACCTGACAAAGCCATGACTATAACTGCCTTGAGCGGCTATAAGTACCTGTTTATAGAAGCTACGATTATGTCTAAGGATGAGACACCTCTTCGTAATCACATGTTTGACACCCTATTTCAAACCTTATCATAGGTTTACTATAGATGAAAACTAATCCCATTTACTGGTTTTCATATAGCCATAATTACAATGGAGATACGTAGGTTGTTTGATCTCATTTCAATAGCTAGTTGCCCTTCTTTGATCTCTATTAGACCTAGAAATACTTATTTTTACCTCTGAGCATTTATGGAAGCTGAGAACTCATCATACATGTGGATTACTTTTAAAATACCATGAACACAGTTGTAAAACATTACTTCAATCTCAACGAACAAGGTCTACAAGTTTTAAACCCTCACACCAGGTCCAAACTGAGCTTTAATGGAGGCCCTTCAAGATATTTTTTCTAGCACAACACAGATCATATCTGTATCTTAGCTTTATGCATTTGCCTATCTAGGTTCACAAGATCTCTTGATCTGATGTGTCTACCTATGTGGCATCCCTGCCACCTTTTTTATCATATTTTAAAATATGACTATTGCTTCTTTCGACACATGTCACCATCTTAAATCTTCTATTTATTTGATTAAACCTACTACATTGATATCCTCTAGAGTCTTATATTCTTGACCTTTATTTGGTCATCGATCAGTGATCTGCTCTCTAGATGGTGCCACTTGGTAACTCTACATTGATCTTTGGTCTGACCTTTGAGAATGAGATACTTATCAATCTCGTGTGCCTCTTTTGGACCCTTCTATCAATTCTTGTGATTAAATGTGCTTATGCCACATGTTGACCTCATATTCAATATGATGCCCTTGATTTTTTTACCTTTGATCCGTATCATTGATCTGCTCTAAAGTTGTTATGATTGAGACACTTGGTGTATTTGCATTTAATCTTAAGATCTACTAACTTGTTGACCTTACTCATATTGTTAGATCTTCATTATGCGATTGAACACACACCATTGATCTTTGCCCTAATATTTGATGTGGATCATTGATATCGACTTGTACACACGAACATGCACCATCGATCTTGCTTGAATTTTTGACTTAGTTAGACACCCACATGCCATTAATCTGGTAGCTTGATGGAACATTGTTTCACCACTTGGTAGCCTTGCATTTAATGTCAAAATCTCATTTATATTTTTGAATGCAAATGGTTAATAATTGAGGCCTTAAATTGATGTCTTCTAGCACGTCCCAAATTACTAGATTGTCCCTACAATGAAATGTTATGATGGTTTGGCTCCTCTAGGATTATGTTAGTCATTTTTTATCTTAAACAAGGGCACTATGAGGCATCAAAAGCAAGCTGAAGTAAAGACCATTAAGAGTTTTGAACGATAAGGGTTGACATTTGGCTTGTGAGGCCAAACTGTTAAGATGAATGATTTAGAATCAAAAAATCATTAGGTATAGTAATGCAACTATATAAATCAATAGTCAATGATTTAGAATCAAAAAATTATTAGGCGGCAACTATATAAATCAATAGTCATGTAATCTTGTGTCAGATGAGTAGCAATAAATGACCTGGAATGGTTTGAAATCTGATGAGGAGTAGTAAAGGGTTGTTCCAACATTATGTCCTTTTTGGAACATGTTAATTTTTGTGTATCACCAATTTAGTATATGTTGTCTATGATGATTATTTATTTTAAATTAACACTTTTTTTTGAATATGATGTTTGTTTTTACATTGCTTACTTTTGAGACTTTTGGACTTTTTCTAAATTGATTTTATAAAAAAAAAAAATTGTATAGATACAAAAATTATAAATGTGATTTATTCTTGAATATATTTATCAATGTAGTGAGATGGTGGAGGGGAGAAGATGTACCATAGATTATAGAGGGTAATGACCACATGAATGGAAAGAAGGTACTTTAGGCATCTATGTATTTTGGAAGGTAGAGAAATAATATTTTATAGACAAGAGTGTCCTAATGCATGTGTAAAATCATATTATATGGTATAATATGGAAAAGGAATGGATAATATAATAGGTCCCATCTAAAAAGGTAACACAATGTGTCCCAAACGTATTTTATTATTTATCATTAAATATTTTTATATTTTTAGATGTTTCTCGTATGTAGTTTTATGTGTAACCAAATTAATGGAGTAATGTCAATGTATATTAACTTAATCTATTATCTATAAATACATTGTGTATGTATGATTGATCAAATTATGGTCATATACATAAATCATTGAAATCAAAATCATCAACTTTTATATAACTATCATCAAAGGTGACCACAATAGTTGATTAGAAGGTTTAAATAATTGTACCAATAATTCCATTTAATCGATGATCATATTCTTAAGAAGTAGTTGTGAATTATAAATATATTACCCTACTAAATTATCCTTGTTTGTTTCATGGTTTAGGAATGGCTCACTAAAATATTTAAACTTTACATTTTCTTTATGTTGTGGCTTAGTTTTCTTTGTATAAGTCCTTATCTCAATGACATTATTATTGCTAATATCTTGAATTTGGTTTTTTAATGTTGAAACATCCATTTTTAAAGTTTCCATTACATATATGTTAATAATAATATACATTGTTATAGAAAAAATTATTGTGAGATTTAATCATTTCAACCTATAGTGGTGGAGGTAGAGTAATGAGATTGCATTCAAATATTTTTTATATAAATGTATGAAGCGGTTGTCATAATTTGATAATTTCCTTCATGGTTGATATAATAAAACAAGCTTGTTTTAAGGGAGAGATATATCATTACTTGTGATATTTGCATCAATTTTAGTACCTATGGCTTAAATTTATGAGATGGATTGTTTTGAAACTTCATTATTTAAGTTCAATTATATGAAGGTGCATATTTGATCTTGTTAAAAGCAATAATTTTGACTTATCTTTCTTTTACTGTTAAAAAAAATACCTTGAATGGTCTGAACTTCTTTAAAATGATTGATTCATGAAAAGGTGATAATAAATTTTATTTAAATATATCTTGTAATTCATTATCTATTAAGGTGTTAGTGTTTTTTTTGTGATCCACGTCTTGCAACAAAGTGTGTAGTTATTAATAGACTTATTATTTTCTTTCTTAAGTTTATAAATTTTCACATAAGAGAGTTTTTCATCAATGTTGATAGAAAAATACTTGAGAAACTAATATGCTAATGAGTTTAATGCTTTGAATAATTTGATACATAAATCATAAAAATAATACAAGGCATAATATTTTTTGGATTATAGGACACAACTTAGTTAGAAACTTGTCATTGAAAACATAGTCCAATAATGCCACATGAAAGATCAAAGGTATTGTTATGGATTTCCTTTATCTTCATATTGTGGAATTTTAGGAGCTAAAATTATTGTAGGTAAAGAATATGATGCAATCTCAAGTGCTAATATATTTTAAAGTAAGGCTTGTAAATCAATTGATTGGATAGGTTTTGTTATATCTTGATCTAACTACAACACCTTGACATGTAAAGCTGAAATAGTATGCATGATGGATTATGTAGTTGGAAAGGAAGGTTATGTATTATGCATAGATATCAAGGATTATATATGAGTCATTGGCTATGCATGGGATTATATGTGTGTATGTGTGTGTGCGCATGTGGAAGCCTTGCATTTCCAAAAAAAACTAAAGGTGAAAATGTGATGATGGCATTAATAGTGGAGGTAGAAATACATATGGTAGGGTTTATAAATAATTGACCGATATGTCAATGGAATCATTTTTTCTTCAAATGTGATAGCCCGAGAATATTTTTTTGTGCTTGTTGAGATAAAAATATAAAATATTTGATCTAATCTAGGCAAGAATAAAGATGTTTTCTAAATTCCTTTGGATTAGTAAGACCAAATATTTTTGCTTATTAGAGTTAGATTCATAAACCTTATCATTCCCTATGGTCATAATAATCACATCAAGAGGGTGTGTAATAACTAGTACAAATTTGGATTGGATGTCACAATAGTATTAGGTGTATAGGCTTGAAATTTCTCATTGGTATTTGGGCCTTATTAAAAATGACTTGTTTTATTACATGATTATTGATGATGTTCTTTATTAGGGGAAGAAAACATGCTATGAATTTTAGAAAAATTTGGCACAAAATATAAATAGTGTGCTCATCCATTATAGCTATATATTTTTTCTATTTAAGAAGCAAGGAAAAAAAATCTAAAATTCAATTCCTATAAAAAGGAGAATTTTTGTGTATAGAGATTAGAAAATTTATTTAAAATCTAAAATTAAAGGAAAGTGATTCAATGTCATTTATCAAATCCATAGTAATAATAAAATTATTATTATGTTAGATATTTATTCCAATGTTAATATAAAATTATTTTAATGTCAAATATTGAATCCAAAGTCAAAATAAAGTTATTTTAAAGACATATATTCATTAATTTATTTACATCCTAAAACAAAATATTAAAACCAATGATATAATAAAATATATGGGTTCACCAATATATTTTATTAGAATTTGAAATTAATTGAGATATTAAATATAATTAATATACAATGAATTGAAATTTATAAAATGACTACAAATGACTTGCAACTAGCAAGATAAAGCAAGGAACTGAAATGGATAAAGTTTGAATGAATGCAAGAACTTAGTTATGAAAGCTAAAATGATGATAAGAAGAAATAAATGATTATTGATTTATTATGTTGGATATTTATGATTGAAATATGGCTAGAAATTAAAAACTTAGACTTGATTATATGATTTTAAATAAAATATAATTTATCGTTGTTTTAGATTAGACTCGACTTGAAATAATGAGAATCAACTGTTAATCTTAACTCTTATGGGTTGATCTTGACTTAGATGGGAAATCATAAAAAAATGGTATAATCCCCTATATTTTTTTTTTAAATTCCACTATATTTGGAATTTAAAGCTTTAGTTGTGCATGGATGGCTTTAAAATGGCCTCTTCAAGATAAAAACCCACTACACCTTGTAAATGTCACGATTGGCAATCTTGGCAATCCTTAGCCAAGCAGGGTGTGAATAACATAGAAAAAGTGACATATGATCTTAATAATTTTAAATACTTGTAGAGATGTCTAGAGGGGGTTTTACCAATTAAAAATATTTATATAGATGTAAAATAAAAATTAGGAAGGGATGGGTCTATACAACTTCTTAGAATAGAGTGAGGTGGCTAAATATGCACAATTCAAGGACTCAATTCAAGAAAGATAAATATAGATCAAAATTAAAATTATCAAATATTCATGATCGAATTTGAAAATTTTCATATTGTTAATTATTTTGATCTATTATTATTTTTATATGTAATTTAATAAATAATTTATAATATTAATGACTGAAATACAATTAAATTATTATTATTTGTTGATTAATTTATAATTAGAAATATTTGAGAATGTCCTAAATAAATAAAAAATAGAAGACATTATAAAAATCGTATGGTATATGTGTTTTTCAAAAAAAAAAAAATAATCATATTGTATTCTTTGTAAAAAATTTCTTGTCATTAGAATAGAAGAAAATAGTTAAATATTAAGCTCAAAAAATAAGTGTTTCTTCAATATCAATATAGGAATTAACATTCAATGTGAAAACAACACTTGATAATGAAATTTTTTATATCATTATAAAATTATGGGAAAATTATTTTAAAGATAAGAACCTTAATGTTTGTTTTATAATTGTACGAAAAATCAAAACAAATGAGAGAAACTACAATAATATTAAATTATTTTTACATTGCCATATTTATACTCTATAATGCTTCTTTGAAAATTTCCTTTCCAAACATTTACTAATTTTAATTCAACCTAGTGCGGGAGATGAGTTCTGGTTTATTGATTAGAGTTTATTAACATATTATATGTATATTTTGTGTGCTAAAAAATAAAGTGTTGAGAAATAATGTTTTTATTATAGTTCCAAATGGTCATTTCAAATTGTTTTATATAATATTATTTTAATTAAATATTTGTATAAATATTTTAATTCAACATAATTTTTAAAATTATATTGTAACAAAAAAAAAATATTATCAAAACAAAAAATAGATAATATTATTTCAAATGAAAAAAATTAAAATATATTAATAATATTAAAAAATTTTGTAAAATTTATTTTTCACAACATTTCAAAAACCCAATCAATAATCATTTGTTTAATTGAAAAATACAATATATTTAGATGTCTTTTTTCATTTACTATGTAAAAAAGTAAAATGATATGTTCTAAAACCATTACCATATATTAATATGTTCCACACTACTAAATATTATATACCTTCCACCATAATAAATATTTTCATCTTCTTTAAAATATATTCCACGCAATCATCAATGTCTTTCATAGAATGACAATTTTGAGTGGTAGTGCATCTCTTATGAGTAATATTTATTAAATAAATTTTTTATTTAATACTTATGAATGCAAATCCATGTATATGTGGTCATACATTCTTCTTACATACTTCCTTTAACTCCACATCATACTTCAGAGTGTTGTATTTTCATCTATTATAGAAACAACACTCTGAAGTATAACAATTTCCATATAATATTTAATCTTGGATTAATTTGTTATAAATAATTTTTTCAAGGGCATTCATTTTAAGATGTCTTTCTCAAAAGTGGCAATTTATAATTTGAGTAGCTACATTAGGAATATTAATTTTTTCATGAGAATTTCATGTTGCTATTAGTAGTCCATGTCAAAAGAAAATAAATTTCAAAGATAATCTTTGAATGTTTTAAATATTTATTCTATGTCACCTTTCTTAAATAAGTGTTATTTAAAAATAAAGATTCTTTTATATTTTTTGATTTTTTTGGGCTCTGTTTTTTTTTTTTTTTTAAATTTCATCCAATTTAAAATTTAAAATTTATTTATTGTTTAATCTTTAATTTTAGATGGGGGAACTAGAGTTAAGAATATAGAGTAACCTAAGTACAAGGATGATCACTCATTCGGGTTATTTATGCTAAGATTTATGTAGGTATTTTTTAATCCTAAGTTTATTTTCTTTTCTTACTTCTTTGATCTTCTAAATTTTTCCACATTTTCTCTCATATCATTCTTTTATGGTCTTCTATAAACCCCAAAAGAACCTTTTTTTTTGAATGGGTATATTGTACATATCTTTTTCTATATTTCATGATTTCAATAAAGGTAGCCTCACCTACCATTGAGGAGGTACTCCGTCCCACATATTGTTGACTTTAAGATTCATAATTTTTCCACCCTATCTAAATTTAAAGCCAACACAACCCTAATCGCTCTTTCAACCATAAGATGACCCTTGTAAAAAGGGTTAGTATGTTGGGTTGGACAACCCCAACCACCCTTCATTGAGTGATTGAGTGTTACTTACATTATAATACTCTAAAGAAGGCTCAAACCACACATAGTTATTCTACTTGTGTGTGTGTGTACAATATCATGATCAATCTAGAATGCAATGCAATGTTTGGCTTACAACACTTGGTACCATGCAATAATTAAATATATGTGTATTCAAACTTGGCTTTAGGGTTACTCTTTTAAGGGATGTTCAAATAGGTATGTTTATGTGATAATATCTCAAGAGACTACTAGTGAATTTTTTACGCCTTTAACCTTTGGCGTGTCTTGGGATATGTGTGGCCAATTTGTGGCTTACATACCTCTTTTATATTCTTGTTACATTTCTCTATGTTCTTAGTTAGATTGGCCTATAGAATAACTATGGCTATGTAGACTATATATAGGAGGTAGTGATTAGTCTTTGATCATCATGTTAAGTATTTTGCTCTTATTGTATTATTGTGGAGGTTGCCCCTTCAAAGTAGCTTTGTTATATTATCCAATATTCCACTATGTTGTCAATTATTTTTGTGTGATCTCTCATATTTACTTATTTTGTGCATGATATAATCATTTTATGTGAACATCTAAGTAATTTAATTACAAGTGGTATTAGAGCTTCAATTTGGGCAAGTTTTCTACGACATTTTTTTCAGCTCTGGCAAGGCATGACTTCTATGAGTGAAAGGAGCGAAAAAAAATAACTTACAATCTGGGAATATATATATATTTTTTGTTAGCACAATATTGTTCGAAATGCTTTTTTGAAAAAAATATTAAAAAAAATCTATGTTTTTTTTGCCTTGCACAATTGCAGTCATTGAATTCATCTCAGTGAGGCGATCACAATGGTACCATCTCTTGGTACACTTTTTGGTGCCAAATTTTTTTACCCTAGTGCATAAAGGCAGTAGTTGGATTATCTTGGCAAGGCAATTACAATGGTACCATCTCTTAGTACACTTTTTTTAGGTTGAAAACCCTCCTAGGGTTTGTATATGGTTGACCCTTCTACAAGGGGACAAAAGGGGGGCAAGAAACTCCAAAGACTCCTTCAACTAGCGACATGAAATTTGAAACTTTAGATCTGTTGATTTCTCAACTTCAGGCTGACATAAAGGGCTTGGTGTGGCATGATGACTTTGTTGCAATTCAAATTAATGTTTCAAGGATGCACAGAGAGATTAATGGGGTTCAAAATTAATTGAATCAGATCACTACTTTATTGGCTGCTCTTTCATCTTAGCTAAAGTCAAATAACCCTCCACTTCATCATTCAAGATCTCCTCCTCTCAACACTAATAACTCCAATTCTAGTGTGAAATCGATGTTTCCCAAATTAGACATGTGTAATTTTGATGGTAAGGATTCTCTCACTTAGATTACCCAAATTGAAAATTTATTTGATCTGCATCAAACTCCTATTTTTTAGAAGGTGATAGTGGCATCTCTCTATCTGGAACATGAGCAGTTTATTTCATATCATTGGTTGTGTGATCAAAATAAAAAGAATGTTGCTCCTGTTACATGGTCTATTTTCATTGATAATTTGTTGGCTCATTATCAGAATAATGTCTTTGAGAACTACTTCATCTAGTTAGCCACACTGTAGCAAATGGGTATTGTGAAGGATTATATTCATCAGTTTCAAAATCTATCTTTATAGGTGGAAGACATCACTGAGGAAAATTTGATAGATCTATTTTTAGGTGGCCTCAAAGATAGCATCAAATTGGAGGTTCAGATGTTTAACCCAACATCTGTATCAAATTTTATACCATGAGCATGCATGGAAGAGGAAAAAGAGATGGTCAAACAAAAAACCTTTACTATTAATCATGATCACACCTTTTTAGCACCATAATTTCCTCAACCCACCAGACTGACACCTTGACAAATTAAGGAGAAGTGATCCAAAGGGTTGTGTTATGGTTGTGACAACAAATGGAGCAAAGACCATCGTTGTGCTGAAAAGAAGTTGTTTTACATCGAAGGTACCAATGAGGATGACAATGATGAGGAGGAAATTGGTGAGGATAAAGAAGGTCCTGAGGAAGAATCTGAAGACTCTCAACCTACTATTTCCAATCATGCCCTTTTAGGTATTAGTACTCTCCAAACTCTTAAGGTGGTGGGTTTCTTAAAGAAACAGAAGGTCATTGTTCTAATTAATTCTGGGAGCACACACAATTTCATCAATAATAAGTTGGTTGCTTGCTTGAACTATTTCATTTATCATGTTCTAAAATTTTAGGTCATAATTACAGATGGTGGTTCTGTCAACTATTTAGAAAAATTCCATAGTATTAATTTGGCTATGGGAGACTACTTGTTGGATTTTCCTATGTTTGTTATTCTCATGGGAGGAGCTAACATTGTTCTAGGAGTACAGTGGCTCACCATTTTGGGTACTATTGAGATGAATTTCCAAGAATTAATCATACATTTTTATTCTGAGGGAAGGACATTTGAGCTAAGGGGATTAAGGGCTAAATCTCCACAACTTGTTAGCTCCCATCAAATGACAAAGATTCTTCAAAAGGGTGTTGAAGGATTTGTAGCTCGCTTGTTTTCCATAAAAGGTCATCCAACTCAACTATCTACACATCTTGATCTGTAACAGGTGATTGATGCCCATTCAATTTTTTAGTGACATGCTGAAAGGACTTCCACCTAGCCACACACATTATTATGCTATCAAACTTATTCTTGGTAGTACACCACCCAACATCAGGTCATACAGGTATCCCTATGCCCAAAAAAGTGAAATTGAAAAGATGATACAAGAGATGTTGGATACATAAATCATTCACCATAGCCAAAGTGAATATTCTTTACCAATTTTCATGGTGTGTAATAAAGATGACACTTGGAGGATGTGCCCTGACTACAAGGAACTCAACAAGTGCACTATCAAAGATAAGTTTCCTATTAGTGTTATTGATGATTTTCTAGATGAATTAAATGGTGCTCTTTATTTTACCAAGTTAGATATGTGTTCTGGGTATCATCAAATCTAGATCCATGATGAAGACATACCTAAAACTACTTTCAAGACTCATGAGGGCATTATGAGTTTTTGGTTATGTCTTTTGGGCTAACAAATGCACCATCCACCTTTCAGAGTTTGATGAATACTATTTTAAATCTATTTTTGAGGAAATTTGTTCTAGTATTTTTTGATGATATCCTCATTTATAGTAAAACTTAGGAAGACCATTTGCACCATGTGAAATAGGTACTCTCAATTTTAAAACAACATCAGTTGTACGCCAAACCTTCCACATGTACTTTTGGATCTTGTGAGGTTGAGTATTTGGGTCATCTGGTTTCACATACAGGAGTAAAAGTGGATCCTAAAAAAATCTAAGCAATGGTGGACTAGTTGATTCCTAAGACACTCAAGCAACTAAGGGGATTTATGGGGTTAATTGGTTACTATCGTAGATTTGTAAAAAATTATGGTAGCATTGTATCCCCAATCACATCTTTGCTGAAAAAGACTCCTTTCAATGGACTGATATAGCTAACAGGGCATTTGAACACTTAAAATTTGCTATGTGCACCACTCCAGTGTTGGCCACTCCTAATTTTTCCAAGACTTTTATGGTTGAATGTGATGCATCTGGATATGGTATGGGTGTTGTACTCATGCAAGAAGGTAGACCACTTGTATTTGAAAGTCATCAACTAAAGGGTAAAAATTATCACAAGCCCATTTATGAGAAGGAAATGATGGCCATTTTACATGTAGTCAAACAATAGAGGCCTTATTTGATGGGTTGTCATTTTCAGGTAAAAACCGATCATGATAGTCTCAAATATTTTTTGGAATAATGGTTATCATTTGAAGAATAACATAAGTGGGTAACTAAGATGTTAGGCTATGATTTTGAAATAGTCTAAAAGAAAGGCAAGGATAATGTAGTGGTAGATGCACTATCTAGGAAGGATGAATCTGTTGAGGCATTGTTATATGTTATGACCATTCTGCAAATAGATTGGCTAGAGGAAGCATGATCCAAATGAGATAATGATAGTTCTACCCATGCTTTGATTCAAAATCTTCAGTAAGGTTTTGGTGAATTTGAAAAATTTACATGGAAGGGTGATGCATTATGGTATAAAGATAGATTATACCTATGTAAGAATTCTCTTTTTAAATAAAAAATCCTTTAGGAACTTCATTCAACTCCAATTGGAGGTCATTCAAAAAATTTGAAAACATATCATAGAATCAAGTAGGATTTTTTTGGGAAGGACTCAAGGGGGATGTCTAAAAATATGTGGCTGAATGTATGATCTATCAACAAAATAAAAGAGAAACCATCAAAACTCTAGGTCTTTTGCAGCCTTTATCCATCCCTAGCCATCATTGGGAAGAGGTGTCTATAGATTTCATTATAGGCTTAATGAGATTTGATGGTAAAAATATTATCATGGTTGTGTTAGATCGTCTCAGTAAGTATGCTCATTTATGTTCTTTATCACAACCATTTGTTGCTAGTACAATAGCTTCTACTTTTCTCAATATAGTTCAAAAATTACATGGTACCCCTAAGATCATTGTCAGTGATTGAGATCCCATCTTCACTAGCAATTTTTGGACTAATTTATTTGCATGTTTGGGCACCTAGTTGGCTCATAGTTAATCCCATCATCTTTAATTAGATGGGAAAATTGAGGTAGTCAACTAATGACTTGAAGGATATCTCCATTGTTTTATTTCTAATGAATAAGATAAATGGGTTCATTGTTTGCCACTTGTTGAATGGTGGTATAATACTTTTGTTCATGGTTCTTCCAAAATGTCTCTTTTTCTTGCACTATTTGGATACCACCCTCCATCCATCACTTCAACCTTGAAGGTCCATCCTAAGGTTCGTGCAATTGAAGAACATATTCACCATCAAAAAGAGGTCCTTGCCAATTTACGTGAAAATTTAGCCATGGCCCAAAATCACATGAAACAGCAAGCAAATCAACATAGGAGTGAAAGGCATTTTGACATTGGTGATTGGGTCTTTGTTCACTTACAACCATATAAGTAGATGTCCTTGAAGCAATAGAATAAGGATAAAAAATTGTCTCCTGAGTATTCTAGGCCTTATCAGATCTTACAAAAAATTGGTAGTGTGGCCTACAAGTAAGAGTTTCTTTCCTCCACGTGCATACATCCAGTATTTCATGTATCATGCTTGAAGAAAGTCATTGGACACAAAGTTGATACTCAAATTGAGTTATCAAAATTGGATGAGGAAGGAAGAGTTATTCTTGATCCTGAGGTGATCCTTCAAATGCGCACTAAGCAGTTACGGTCTAGAGCTATTACGGAGTACTTGATCAAATGGAAGAATCTACTTTATGAAGATGCCACTTGGGAGGATGAATCCTTTGTGTAGCAACATCTAAAGTTGACTCAACCTTGAGAATAACATTGTTTTGAAGGGGAGAGGAAAGCTATACCCTTAACCTTTGGCATGTCTTGGGATATGTGTGGCCAACGTGTGGCTTACATACCTTTTTTATATTCTTGTTACATTTCTCTTTGTTCTTAGTTAGGTCAGCCTATGGAATAACCATGGCTAAGTAGAATATATATAGGAGGTATTAGTTAGTCTTTGATCATCATGTTAAGTATTCTGTTCTTATTGTATTGTTGTGGAGGTTGCCCTCTCAAAGTGGCTTTGCCATATTGTCTAATATTTTGCTCTGTTTTCAATTATTTTTGTGTGATCTCTCATATTTGCTTATTTTGTGTGTGATATAATAATTTTGTGTGAGCATCTAAGTAATTTCATTAAAAAAATTTGTTAGGACTTTCTAACATGGATATAACTTTAAGATTGATTTGTATTATCATTGATTCTTTGATTTTTCTTACTATGACTGACCCATGAAACATGTCTAAACTGACCTAATGGAGACTTTCTAATTTAAAAAATAGTCATTGAGTATTTTTGGACACTATCGACAAAGGAAAATGCTTACCTTATGGAAGTCCAAAAGAAGATTTATTTTCATTAACCTCTTATATAATTTATATTTTATACCTTGAATTCATTTTTATATAATTCAAATTTTATACCATTAAATTTGGACCACATGACCAATCTCTCCCACTACATCCAAACTTGGAGGGAAAAGACCTTCTACATTAGACCATGCAATTTATTATTATCCTTTGATTTATGAATCTTTCAAGTTGTAGTTTTTTAATCTAATATCATGTTATTTCGTCATCTCATTGTATAAATTTGGAAGTTAAAAGTTGTCTAGACCTCATCCCCTTATCAATCTAATTTCATCCAGGTCTACTATTTTTTTTAAAGGTAAATTGATTGCAAATTTCTTGTACAACTCAGAACCAAGGAAGAAGTAATATAGAAGGTAAAGAAGAAGAGATGACTATAGAGATTCTTAGGAATAAATTGATTATGCTGAAAGGCATTTTTATATAATACAATTGATCCACTATGACCAGTAGTAATAATGAGCAATCAATGGCAAGATACATTCCATAATAGCAGTTCAATCATTGGTAAGATTTGAACCATAAAATATTACACTCCATTGTATATATCACTAGAAATAAAAAATATAACTACTCCTTTTGACAAGTTGTTTCTTATAAATTTGTTTTAACAATGTAGCCATGCCCAACTTATTTTACCACAAATGGTCCAAGGTGTGATTGGAGGTGGTGTGAGTATAATGGTGTTTGAGTTTCACCATGGTTATAGTTTTGATTCATATTTTTTAAAAACAAATAGAATTTTCCATCTCCACGTTACATATCGATTCCTCACTAAGCAAACTATTTGATTATCCGTGGATATTTATAATTGACAAATTTAGGTTTGGTTATTTTAACTAAGCTTTGAGATATATGTTGTTATGGTACAATAGGATATTGCTTAGGTTACATGATTACATTGCTATGAGTTAGTTGTAGCATATATGTTTACATTATGATTATCTTGATTTATTATTTCAACTATTTTTTATGAGATATGTATATCATGATTGTTATGCTCTAACTACTTACTTGTTGTGAGGTTGACAAAGGAGAATTCATCCCTTAGAGCATGACAAAGGGAGAGCATAATCAAAATGGGTGATGTAGATGGATATGTTAGAGGATAACAGATAAATTGGCTAGAACTCTATATACACCACATTAGCTAACACATGTTAGATGTATAATGAAATGGTTAGTATAATGTGTTTTGATGATGTTACACTTAGATACTGGTTTATGCATGATTAGTTGTGTGTCATAGCTTAGATTTATGCATAGATAAATTAATCTTATATGATTGTGTTATGTCATGTTAATGTGTTCAAGATTACTAACGTTTTCAAAAATATAAATTTAGATTATTAGTGTTTGGTACTATCATATGTAGACCAACCAACATATTTTAGTATTGTTGAGAATATAACTTAGTTATCATAATGATATTCAAAAATATCATTATCAATTTTAATGACTTAAAATAGATAATTATCATTACTAAAATTATGTTATAAATCATTAAATGCGTATTAATTAGCTATTGAAGTTAGAAAAATAAATAAAATTTAAAAATTTCCAATAAAGTGGGAAAATGGAAAAAAGAAGGAAATGTCTAAAATTAGAGAAAATTAAAAGAATACTAAATTAATAAAAATAGAAAGTTTTAAATTTAATAAAAGTAAAAAGAAAGAAATTCCTAAAAATAATAAAGGAAATAAAAAAGAAAAATGAAAAGCTAAAAAGAAAAGCTACGCCCCTTTTCTCTTGAAAAGAGAATAAGGATAAATAAACTGGAGAAGGTATTCATAAAAAAAAGGGAAGAAAAAGAGAGGCACATATATAAAAGAGAGGAGACAGAGGAAAAAAAGCACATGAGCATTGAGAGGAGACGCGTTTCGAGAAGGTATTGCATGGTAGGCATTGCACTTAAATTTTGTGTATTGATGTAAAATTAGAGGTCAATTTGCATGAGTTAAGAGAATTACATATTTAGATTTGAATATATATTCATTCATATATATATATTATGTGTATCAGAATGAATATTCTTGGATTAAACTATTGCCAAGAAAAATCTAGTTATGTTAATCAAAAGATAGAAATTTACATCTTTGTAAGAACATCAATCTGCCTGTCACAACTATTAAATGATTTGTCTTACAAACAATGATCTACCTATCCAAAAATAATCAATACACTAGAAATAAATACCATTTATTAAATAAACATTCATCTATGTTGTTGGAGGATCGTAATTATCAGGGGTATATTTTAACCAATGGTTTTAAGAAAACAAGGAATAACAATGATAAATATATAGTTACACACAATTGAGATACCCTTGACAATAAAGTGACGTATATATGTGGTTAGTAGTGTATAGCGAACTATATATATATATATATATGATTTTGCAAATATAGAAGTTGTATATCTATTTTCAACGCCTTATGCCTACAACTAATTCTAATCCCTTTTAATCCACAAGTTCCCCTCCTCACAAGAGGATGATTGCGTCAGATGAAGTTTCCTTACTTGGTAAATGGTGTGTGCCCCACCATAATTAGGATGTGGTCAAAGATTAGAGATTAAAAGTAAACCAAACCATTCAAGGATGTATAGCAAACCAGCTGGGAATACAGAATATGAATAATCAGTGAACTAGATTTTATGACTCAATATTGGAAGGAGGGAGCATATGCCAGCCTATGAGTGGTGACCTAGTAAACTATGTGTGGTGATCTGGTAAAACAATAAAAAAAAAGACATCTTTGACTATAAAATCATGACATACTATGTCACCAAACCAGTTTTATTGAGGTGATTGGATCAAAAGTAAATATATAAAACATATTTATAATTGAATGAGGCTATTTGATCAAATAATTATAGCAATTGGTAAATATTTCAAAATATTTATGGGCATTTGAATAATATTATATATGCATGGTGATATATATATATATATATATATATATATATATATATATATATATATATATATATGGCATAATGTTATAAATAAATACCATACTGAGCCATACCACTATGCATTGAATATAACTATTCTTAAATCGTTATATACCTTACTATACTGGCACGCCTAATGCATGGTTGTATAATGGTTCAAATACTTGATGTAGTCTACCAGAATATATATGTATAATCTACTCGGAAGGTGTATATAGCCATACATGTTAGATGAATATTATATGTATATTGTCTACATACATGTCATATCGATCATATTATATACTTTAATATGATACCACAATAACTTATACTGTATATTTTAACTTTCTATAACTTAAGTTCTGAACTTAATATAATTTATTACCAGTTGTTAAGTTATATAAGTTATGACATATACTCGTTAGATGTATGTAATAGTCGTATGTATGTATATAAACATGGTAGATGTATATTATATGGCTAACAGTCAACATGATGTATATATCACATTCAAAATACGTAATCTACGAAATGCATTGTTTTAGTATGTGAGATATATATAGCTAAAGCATAGTCTTCCGTTATATCATGTTAAGCTTTGTGATTTTGGTTCACTTTTCATAGATAACATGGGAAACAAAGCACATAGTGTAGATATAACACTAATATTATTTATGCATTTATGAATTAATAATGGTATGCTTAATGTGAAATATATGTATACATGTGTCTATTGGCACATACATGTATAAAGGGATGTGTACTTGTGATTATGATTCTTCAAGTGGTTATAGACTATATTATAGATTTCTATGAAATAAAATCTTATAGATGCATGCATACAACTTTCTAAGAGTATAATAAATGTTATAATGTAATATTATATATTCTATGATATGTCTAGTTGTTTGAATAGAAGCTTATGTTTCCATGGAATTATAACTACTTAATTATAACAAGTTATGGTAATTAGTATCTGTGCCAAAGAACACTAGACTATAATAATGAGTTATCATAGGGTGTAGTATATTTGGAAACTATTCATGATAATGATAATTTTAGATGATTATTGATGAATATAGTATTTATATATTGATGAGTACTTGTGTGTGATACACAGTACAAATACAATTGTTATGTATAGGGGTGTGTGTATAGGTTATATATCTTCATATGAAATTAAGTATGCAATATAAATACATAAAATCAATGGGTGTGTTGGGTCATATAACTAATCTTATAGCTAAATAGATGTTTATATTAAGTCACAAGGTATCCGATGGATCGAAACTATAACCATATGGAATTAGTCCTTAGAAATAGAGTTAAGTTATTTAAATAAAAGTATTGTATAATTTGGTTATAGGTTATCTGACTCTTTGGATATGGCTTGACTGACTGTTGATATACATACATATAGTAGTGAAAAATGGTGAGCGGTACATATTGTGAGTAGGTTAAAATATATAAGTGTTTAGACATATATAGCATATATTAGTACATCATGATGTGTGCCTAAAATTTATGTTTCTTGTGATTGTCAGTATGCAGTTTAAACATAGTATAGACTTAGCTGGTATAAATTATACTCACTTGCCTATTATTTAAGATTGTGGACTTTTGATTCTGAAATTTGTGAGACTAGACGTTCATGATTGAGTAGTGTGATCATGTACAATAATTTATGATATTATGAGATGTCATGGAGTGTTTTCACTTATAAATTATAGCCTAAACATATGTTATACTCGGGTGGTATCAACTATAATTAATATGTCTAGATTCATTCATACATTTGTCAGACTAAATATATGTGTGTTGAATTTTTTCAAGAATATCATGTTTTATGATAGTAGAAAGCATTGTATTGTGTTTGATTATAGACAATAGAGTGTGAAGCCTAGTATATATTATACCTGAATGGTATAAACTATAGTCATTATTTCTATTACGAGATAGAGAATAATGTGAGATTCATTCATACGTTTGATGAAATAAATATATGTTATTGAATTATCATATGCTTAGCATGTTATGTGATATGATTGCTAGTAGGATATATATTGTATTAATATTTTGGTTATATTATGTTAATAAATCTTGCATTACTGATATTGAGTAAGTAGAGAGACGAACTTCACTGGTTTACTAACATCACAATGCTAGATGAAGGCAATCCAATTAAGTGGTGTGTATGAATTTTGAGTGATATATAGATCATAATTATTTATTATTTGAAAATTTTGGCCAAAGTAATTTTTGGTGAGACATTGTCATTTTATGAGTATGATTTACATGTTTGTGTAGTTTCTTGCAATATAATGGATTTCTATTATACACCACATGTTTAGTTTTTAGAAATCATACAACACACGGGTACTAGCTTATCTCTCTGGATTCCTACACCATCACTATATACTCATTCGTGAAGGGATGACCATTCTCTGATAGGATTAGTACGGGGGATCATTGGTCCATGGTTGGTATGAAAAAGTGTTTGGATGATGTTTTCCCTCCCCACAATAATACTACTTTTGAGATGATACTTGAGATTGCCATAAATACTAGAGAGTCGAAGGAACTCATGCTCTAGAGAGTCATATCTTAGTTATGTACATTGTATTATATTGTATTTATTATTAGAAACATTATCATGAAGAGTTGGATTGACAATAATAGTTGTATATTGTACTAGTCGTGACTAGATATTTGTAATTACTTTATATGTTTGTATTATGATATGTTTCTTATGATGATATTGATCAGTGATGTATGGTGTAATATGCTTCATTTACAGTTATCACACTTGAAGTCTCTTATATGATTTATGATTAGATTCTTATGGTGTAATCTATTTAAAGTATATGTGTTTAAATTAAATAAAAAAATCATGTTATCTAAGTCAAACCCAGTGGGGTTGTTACATGTGGTATTACAGTTGTGACTCAAACTCTAGGACTTCATGAGTCCATTAGCATTTTTGTATCCTTGTCTTTACCAAAAAGAAGGATAGTGAAATGTGTGTAGTACATTGAGTGTGTACCTTAAGAGCATTCGTACCCTCTTAGAGTTTTTAAAGGTTTTGTTTATTGAGTGTCTCAATGGTGATGGTTGTATATGAGGTTTGGGTAGGTGATTATATAGCTTAGTTCATGAGTGGTCAGCAAAATATTCTTACAATATTTTATGATCATCTAGATTGACACCTTAAGAATGATTACATCCCTTTTTGTTAATCAAGTCACCTCTATCATTGTGTTTTGTGTTGTGAGTGTTTGAAAATCATGGGATGCTTCTCACTTAAGTATATGTGCTTTAGTTTTGTGTCTGATATACACTAATCCTAAGAATGGGAAATCTTATAAGACCACTTTTAGATTGGCACCACCTAGTGCAATGGGAATTCTATTGTAGTAGAGTGTAGTTATCTTTGTTGAGGACTCCAATGTGTTATAAGTTGGCTCATGAGTTGACACCCCATTTGTTTATGCGGATTAGGAAGAAGTGTCAATTAGTATAGAGGTGATTTATGTTATTACACCTTTTTTTGACATCATTACAAGCCACTTAGTGGATTTATATTTCCATGATGTTGATTTAATGTTCCCTTAAATGGAAACTTGTTTTTGAAATGTTATTTTGACCTTATTCCCTTGAGTTCATGGAATAGTGACTTCTACTTCTTATTGATAGAGAAGTTGTAGAAATAGAATGGATTGATGTATCTATGTGGTTGGAATTTTCCTTGTAGTTGTGGAAGCAGATTATAATAATACTCATACAAGATTGGTGAGTAGTGATTTGTCAACTTGAGTTGCGGTGTTTTCTTTTTACCATGTGAGGGTATTTAATATTTTTGTTGTTGAGATGTTAGTTCTATACTTTCCACTTGTGACTTTTTAGAGTCACTACTTTATCTAACATGTGAACCTAGACCACGTGGAGTGGCAAACCTTGAATTTATATTGGTTCTAGATTAAGAATTATAAGTTGATTATAATCATTATGTTATTATATACCCTTGATTTGATTGATATTTTTGTGTTTTTGCTTAAATCATGTTATTTTGAAGATTTATTTATGTACATTTTGTCAAGATTGAGTAGGGTATAGGATGTATAGAACATCTTGTTAATCTAAGGGTTGAGATAAATTTTTAACTTGTCATGTTCTAGCTGAGAAAGCAAGGAGGCATTGTCTCGCTTGTTACCTTTATAAGGTTTTAAGGATGGTGTAATCCTTGGCATTTTAATGTTATGATAATTTTAACATTATTTCTTCTTAATTATGAATATAATAGAATAGGTTAAGCCATGAAATATTATACTATTTATGTTTGAATAGTGGTGACTTAATATAATTACGTAATGATTGTATGATTTTTCTTATATGTATGTTGGTACATCTAGAATTATTTAGCATGTATTATTAATTTTTGGGATCTATTATTATAGATTGTGATTTATTGAATCTTATACACATTTTAGAGATCATTAGGTCATAGAGACCTAATGGAAGAGTGGTGAATTAGGAACGTGAGTACTTAGAGATGGGAGTGAACCATATTTAGTTTTACATTGACTCGATATTTACTGAGTTTGGATCTGACAAGAGGATATTATCGAGATAGATGAACTTGTTAGATTTATTTGTATGGCCATACACATGTATACTTTGGAATGATTATTCTTTAGTTTTATATACATTAGAAATGTAGTATTTTCAGTTCCTATTTATCATCATACTTGTTAGGAAGCTATGTAGAGTAGTGATAGTATTAACATGTTATAATTATTAGGAGCTACATGGAGTAGTGATGGTATTAAATTATACACATTATTTTTATTAGCTTTCCTAAGCATATTTCTTCGAAATGAGAAAAAAAACTTTAGGTCAGAGAGATGTGCAGAGGGGTTGGAAGGTTTTGTAGAACTCTCCCTAGCCATTTATTTTTTGTTTTTATGATGATTTCATGTGCTTTTGGGAAGTCAGTGAAACTTTCATTGAGTTATGTGAGGCCCTTCAAGGTATTGGAAGTGGTCAGTCTTATAGTATATAGACTTGTCTTGCCAGTTATGGACCTCGGAGTGGTCATGACAGATCCATTCATAGTAAGTGACATTCATAAACTTTGTTTGCATAATAGTGAGATGTCACAGAATAAGGTCTTGTCAAACCAATACTTTAAGAATATTACTATTTGGTAAGACTATAGTGAGTTATATAAGTGGATTTCATATTTATTTCCTTGATTTGATACATATATTATGTTATTTATCTGTTGCATAATGTTTTTAATTCAGAACTTATGCTTGATTAAGATTCATTCGAGATTATGACTAACTTTAGGGGGGAGGATGTTACATCTTGATTCCTCGTTAAGCAAACAATTTGATTAACCATGGATATTTATAGTTGAAAAATTTAGATTTGATTATTTTAACTAAGCTTTGAGATATAAGTTGTTATGAGACAGTAGGATATTACTTAGGTTACATGATTACATTGCTTTGAGTTAGCTATAATATATATGTTTATATTATGATCATGTTGATTTATTATTTCAACTATATTTTATGATGTATATATATCATGATTGTTATGGTCTAACTACCTACTTGTTGTGAGGTTGATGTGAGAGAACTCATCACTCAGAGTGTGATAGAGAGAGAGCATCATCAGAGAGGGTGATGTAGATAGATATGTTGGAGGGTGACAGAGAAACTGGCTAGAACCTTGCACACACCACATTAACTAGCACATGTTAGATGTATAATGAAATGGTTAGCATAGTGTATTTTGATGATGTTGCACTTAGATAACGATTTATGCATGATTAGTTGTGTGTGATACCTTAGATTTATGCATAGATAAATTAATCTTGTATGATTATGTTTTATCATGCTAATATGTTCAAAACTACTGATGTTTTCAAAAATGCAAATTTGGATGATTAGTGTTTGGTACTACTATATGTAGACCAACTAGCATATCTTAGTGATGTCGAGAATGTAAGTTATTTATCATAATGATATTCAGAAATATCATTATCAGGTTTAACGTCTTAAAATAGATAATTATCATTACTAAAATTATGTTATAAATTATTAAATGTGTATTAATTAACTATTGAAGTTAGAAAAATAAATAAAAATTAGGAATTTCCAATAAAATAGAAAAAATGGGAAAAAGAAGGAAAGGTCTAAAATTAGAGAAAAGCAAAAGAATAATAAATTAAGAGAAATAGAAAGTTTTAAATTTAATAAAAGTAAAAAGAAAGAAATTCATAAAAATAATAAAGGAAAAACAAAAATAAAAAGAAAAGCTATGCCCCTTTCGTCTTGAAATGAGTAAGGATAAATAAACTGGAGAATGCATTCTTCCAAAAAAGGGGGAAGAAACTGAGGTGTATATACATAAGAGAGTAGACAGAGGAAAATAAGCACAAGAGCATTGAGAGGAGACACATTTTGAGGTCTTACCAGGTAGACATTACACTTAAATTATGTGTATTAATGTAAAATTAGAGGTTGATCTGCATGAGTTAAGAGAATTAAATATTTAGATTTGAATATATATTCATTTGTAGCAAATTTTATATATACATATTTGTATAGATCTCTAGTGTGTATCAAAATGATTATTCTTGGATTCAACTATTACCAGGAACAATGATTCTAGGTAAGTTAAATAAAAGATAGAAATTTACATCTTTGTAAGAATAGTGATCTACCTATCACAACTATTAAATGATATGTCTTGCAAACAATGATCTACCTGCCTAGAAATAATCACTACACTAGAAATAAAGACCATTTATGAAATAAATAATGATCTATGTTGCAGGAGGATCACAACTATCAGGGGGTTTTTTTAAACCAATGATCTTAAGAAAAAAAGGAATAAAAATGATAAATACACAGTGACACACAACTTAGATACCCTTGACAATAAAGTGAAGTTTATATGTGGTTAGTATTGTATAACGAACTGGGTTTATATAAATATATATATATATATATTGAATTGTAGATCAAATCATTGTCTAGAAGGAAATTTTATATATATATATATATATATATATATATATATATATATTTGATTTTGTAAACATAGAAGCCATATATCTATTTGTAGTGCTTTATGCATGTAACTCATTCTAATCCCTTTTTAATAGTTGTATAGTGAGCATATTAAAAACCGGAGGTTCCCCTCCTCGCAAGAGGATGATTGCATCAAATGAAGTTCCCTTACTTGGTAAATGGTGTGTGCCCCACCATAATTAGGATGTGGTCAAATATTAGAGACTAAAACTAAACTGAACCATTCATGCTTGTATAATGAACCAGCTAGGAATACAGAATATGAATAATCAATGAACTAGATTCTATGACTTGATGTTGGAAGGAGAGTGCATACGTCGGCATATGAGTGGATATCTAGGAAACTATGTGTGGCGATCTAGTAAAACTAAAAAAAATAGACATCTTTGACCATAAAATCATGACATATTAAGTCACCAAACTAGTTTTATTGAGGCAATTGGATTAATAGTAAATATAGAAAACATCTTTATAACTAAATGAGGCGATCTGATCAGATAATATAGAGATTGGTAAATATTTCAAAAAAATTATGGGCATTTGAATAATATTATATATGCATGGTGATTCATATATTATATTTTAAGTAGTTATTTTTTATATATGGCATAATGCTAGGAATAAATATGATAGTGAACCATACCACTATGCAGTGAATATAACTATTCTTAAATCATTATTTACCTTACTTAATGTCTTAGAACACCTAATGCATGGTTGTATAATGGTTCAAATACCTGATGTAGTCTACCTAAATATGTATTTATAATCTACTCAGATGGTGTATATAGCCATACATGTTAGATGAATATTATATGTAGACTGTCTACATACATACATCTTAACTTACATAGGATAATGTATACCATATATTATATATGGCTAGACTCTCTACATACATGTCATATCAATCATATTATATACTTTAATATGATACCACAATAACTTATACTGTATATTTTAACTTTCTATAACTTAAGTTATGAACTTAATATAATTTGTTACCGATTGTTAAGTTATATAAGTTATAACATATACTCGTTAGATGTATGTAATAGTCGTATGTATGTATATAAACATGGTAGATGTATATTATATGGCTAACAGTCAACATGATGTATATATCACATTCAAAATATGTAATCTACTAAATTCATTATTGTAGTATGTGAGATATATATAGTTAAAGCATAATCTTCTATTATATCATGTTAAGCTTTGTGATTTTGGTTCACTTTTCATAGATATCACGGGAAACAAATCACATACTGTAGATATAACACTAATAATAGCTACACATTTATCAATTAATAATGGTATGCTTAATGTGAAATATAGGTATACATGTGCCTATTAGCACATACATGTACATAGGGGTGTGTGCTTATGATTATGGTTCCTCAGGTGGTTATAAACTATATTATAGATTTATGTGAAATAGAATCTTATGGATGTGTGCATACAACCTCCCAAGAGTATTAAAAATGCTATAATGGAATATTATATGTTCTTTACTGTTTAGTTGCTTGGATAGAAGCTTATGTTTTCATGGAATTATGACTACTTAATAATGACCAGTTGTGGTAATTATTAGTTGTGTTAAAGAACACAAGATTATGATAATATGGGTTATCATAGGGTGTAGTATATTTGAAAACTATTGATGGTAATGAGAATTTTAGATGATTATTGATGAATATAGTATTCTATATTGATGAGTATGTGTATACGATACACAATACAAATATGATTATTATGTACAAGGGTATATATATAGGTTATATAACTTCATATGAATTTAAGTATGCAATATAAATACATAACACCAATAGGTAAATGGATAGTTATATTAAATCACAAGGTGTTTGAGGGATCAAAATTATAACCATATGGGAGGAGTCCCTAAAAATAAAATGAAGTTATTTAAATAAAAAAATGATATAATTTGGTTATAGGTTATTTAACTCTTTGGAAATGCCCTGACTGACTATTGACATATATACATATAGTAGTGAATAATGGTGAGCAACACATATTGTGAGTAGGTTAAAATGTAGAAATTTTTACACATATATAGAATATATTAGTACATCATGATGTGTGCCTAAAATTTATATTTTTGTGATTATTAGTATGTAGTTTCAACATAGTAAATAATTGATTGGTATAAATTATTCTTGTTTGCCTATTATTTAGGATTGTGAACTTTTGATTCTTGAATTTTGTGAGACTGGATGTTCATGATTGAGTAGTGTGCTCATTTACAATGATCTATGATATTATGGGATGTCACAAAGTGTTTTCATTTATAAAGTATAGCCTAAACATATGCTATACTCAGGTGGTATAAACTGTAATTAATATGTCTAGATTCATTTATATGTTTGTCAGACTAAATGTATGTGTGTTAGAAATTTCAAAGAATAGCATGTTTTATGATAGTTAATAGAAAGTATTGTATTGTATCTACTTATGGTGAATAGAGTGTGAAACCTAATATATATTATACCCAGATGTTATAAATTGTAGTCATTATTTCTATTATGAGATAGATAATAATGTGAGTTCATACGTTTGATGGAATAAATTTATGTTGTTAGATTATCCTATGTTTGGCATGTTATATGATATGCTTGATAGTAGGATGTAAATTGTATGAATATTTTTGTTATATTGTGTTAACCAATCTTGCATTGTTGATAATGAGTAAGTATTGAGATGAACTTCACTGGGTTATTAGCTTCACAATGTTAGATGAAGGCAATCCAATCCCCTGGTGTGTATGAATTTTGATTGATCTATAGATCACTATTATTTGTTATTTGAAAACTTTGGTTAAATTAATGTTTGGTGAGACATTGTTATTTCATGCTTATGATTTACATGTTTATACGATAATTTACAATATAATGGGTTTCTATGATATACCACATGTTTAGTTTTTAGAAATTATACGGCACATGGGTACTAGCTTGTCTCTCTATATTCGTGCACCATCACTATCTACTCATCCATGAAGGGAGAGTCAATCCATGATGGGATTAGTGTGGGGGATTGTTGGTCCATAGTTGGTGTGGAAAAATGCTTGGATGATGCTCTCCCTCTCCATAGCAATACTAATTTTGAGATGACACTTGAGATTACCACAGATACTGGAGAGTCAGGGAACTCATGCTCTGAAGAGCCATGTATCTTATTTATGTACATTATATTATATTCTATTTATTATTAGAAACATTATCATGAAGAGTTATAATTAACTACTTCTTATGGATTAACAACAGTGACTGTATATTGTACTAGCCATGGCTGACTATTTGTAATTGATTTTTATGTTTGTATTATGATGTGCTTCTTATGATGATATTGATTAGTGATGTATGGTGCATCATGTTTCTTTTACATTAATCACACTTAAGTCTCTTATATGATTTATGATTATATTCTCTTGGTGTAATCTATTAAACTATATATGTTTAAATTTAAAAAAACACATTATCTAAGTCAAACCCAATGGGGTTGCTACACCCCAGAATCACACAATGGCCTTAAGCCATGAAATCCTTGGTTCTCCAGTTTGTTGGACTCTTATTAGAGAGTTGAGATCGAGGTTGAGGCTTCTTAGTGGTATCAACTTGGGCAGTAGTAAAAAGAGCTTTTAGATATTTATCCATAAAATCTCCAAAAAAAACTTTCTATTAAATTATCCATACTCTTGTACAATCATATTTAATTTTCACCTATAGTTTGAGAAAAGTAAAATAAAAAATATAATAAACAAGGGCCACATAGCAGGTAATATCTATGTTTGTATTGAAATTTGATTATGGATGAGTTTTTATTATGGAAAAAATTGGTATAAAATAAATATCTAGTATGATACCATTACAAAAAAGGCTCTCCCATTAAATGTTTTCTATTAAATTGTAGAGAATTGATGTAATTAAATTTAGTTTGTAGACGTACACTTGAATTAATATAATTAAATTTAGTTTATAGGCATGCACTTAACAGAGAACATGTCTCTTATGTGGCTTTGTGGTAGCTGTCTTAGCCAGATCATATGGTCAAGTTGCCTAATGTTGAAAAATATATAACATCTTTTAAATATTACAAATACTTAATTTAAATTTTAACTAGATTCTTACAAATCATAGAACAATGGGCAATTAGTGTGGGTAATACAAAAATCCAAAACAATTTTTTTTGAATGGGATGATTATGTTGAAAATGGTACTACATAAAATTAAACAAATGGAATTAATGACACAAGACAACTTAAATTTTTTCAATCGAATGAACTTTGACAACCATGCTTGTGTAGTACCACAAATATTAAGTGATATATATTGTGGTCACTTCATTAAGGTATATGTTATAGTATTATGAACATCATTGATGTTAATGAACTTGTTATGATGTGAATACTATTATAAATGATATGACAACTAGTAATATGCAATAAGTTGTTACATGATAATTGAGCTAACTTTTTATGATTATAAAGTTTAAGCCCTAGGTTGTTAAAGGGTCTAAGTATAGTAAATCAGGGTATAAAATATGTAATAAATACAACCACTAATTTATGAAAGAATTGAGCTAACCTTATATTTCTAATAATAGGAATGAATGACACAAATGAATTCTTTACTTGAAATTACCTTAGATGAAGGATCTGAAAGCAAAAAACTAGTACAAGTGTTGGATCGAGTATCAAAAACAAGATCCAAGTGTCAGAAACCCTCCTAGATAATAGTGCCCTACATTGGATAGTAGCATTGTGTTGTTAGTGTCCATTTTTAGTGTTATCCTCTCTTGTGTACGAACTAAATTATACTTATAAGAGCACCTATGTCTAAGTTTCCCAAGCATGCTCCTATGTGGACAAACCCTGCTTTGCTATGTGACCTATTTTGAATGATTTTATATGCAAACCCTATACGTCTATGTGATTAAAGCATTTGATTAGAATAAGTAGAAAAAGTGTAGTTTTAGTTGGGTAGGTTGGACATCCTCAACACCTCGTTATGATGATATTTTCTTGCATACCAATACTCTGATGAGGGATCAAGCTCGATGTAGTTATCCCCACTTAAGTGTTGGTAAAAGTGCAATTAAATCTAGTATGAATGTCGATTTGAGTGTTTTGATTGAGGCATGAGACTAGAAATATGTGAATTCTGAACTCAGGAGGATTGTAAATGATTGTATTCATAAGTAGGTCAAAATAGGGATTAATAACTTTGATTGTGCATAACTTATTCTGAGTTTGTTTGTGTGTATTTGCATCTAATTTCCATCTAGTGAATAAAGGGCTAAAATTCGTGTATATATATTGATTTGGTGCTTGTGTGGGGTTTAAAATAGGTCTAGGTTGACCCTAGGTGTCTTTAGGATTAAAAATATATCCATTGTGGCTAAAAAGAGGGAAAAGGACAATATCATCCAAATAGGACACTAGCATTGTGACACTAGTGTCTAGTTATGGTACTAATGTCTAGGTAGCAGAACCTGAGGCACTCAGATCCTAAACGCTTAAGGGAGGGTCTAGGACTAATTTTGAGATGTATAGGGATGCTTAAGGCATATATGAAAACTAGATAAGTGTCTAAATTGGCCCTAAGATAGGTATAGGTCTAAGCTAGGGATGGGTGGTCTCAAGTAAGACTATTGACACTCAAATGATGTTTAGATGACCACATTTGCCTCCCCTTTTACTTGATAAATGTATTAAAGTGAAATGACTAGGATAAAGGAAAATAAATGCACCTAGACTTACCTAAGAGGTGAAGCTCATTAATTTGGATCTAAGTATTAAAGTGTGCTCCATTGCGTGTCCTAAAAATGAAATGTGCATAGATCAGTCCTTACTTAAGAGATTTCAAAATCAAAGACAAAATTGAGTAAAGGGGTAAGAGAGAGGAAAATAATGAATACATTTCATTGGGTATGTGAACCAATGCATAACCTTGGTGACATCTTATGCATGTATAGATAGTGCTCTATTGGTGAATAACTTAGACTGAGCTAAATGTCTTGCTCAATCCCCATGTATTGATGGCTCAAGAACTAAAGATAGCCTTGACTCCATCATTTCCCACCCCTATATAATGGATCATGACCTATGAATAGCTTGGATTAGACTGATAACTTTTCCAACCCTCTTATGTAGGTGGCTCAAGAACTCAAGTAGACTTTGACTCTATCATTGCCTACCCATGTCTAGTAGATGCATGTAACTAAATTTTGAAATGTAACAAAAATTGTATGTGTTGACACATTGGATTACACCTAGGGCAAGGAGGTTGAGCTCCTGCCTTCCACACGCAACAATGGAAACTCCCTTCTCGCTTGTGGGACCGGCGAAGCTGGAGGGGAGAGTCTCTAGATAAGGGCTAGCTCCCTCTGATGTATCATTTAGGTCCTGGTTTCTCCTACTACTAACAAATAAAATGTAAAAAAATGTGGGGGGATAAAAAGGGAGAGAGAGATGCTAAAAACAGAACCTAACCTAAAAAAGGAAAAGAGGTGATACACCAGAAAATGTGATCCACCCATCCCAAATATACACTTTTCACCAAAAGGAAGTGCCTATACACTTTATTTGAAGTGAGAAAACCTTCTGCATTCGTGGGTCAGGGGTCCGTGGAGATACAAGGAGGAAATAACTACTAGAGGCGTTCTGGGACACACTGTAATAGCCTATCCACTTCACCTACACTCCTCTAGGGACACTTCTGACAGACCTGTAACAGGAAACTCAAAAATGCACTAGACATGCTGAAATCATTCTAAAAAAGCATTTAAGAAAATGACTTAACACAGAATCAAGGCATAGACACGTACTAAAGATGCAAAACTCAAAATGGAGGTAAAAATAGCTAAGTTCTGATTCAAGGTAAAAAATCTGGTAGCTCTGCCTTACAAGCCCGAGAGATTTTTGGGCAGAGTTTTGCCTTAAGGCTGAGAGCCGATTTTCTTTTTCAAAAGAGAAGTTTACAATATATAAGAAGAGGAAGAAAACTTGGCGCTTCCTGGAAAGATTTTTTGGTGCTCATTTCTACAAGTGGCCCATGTGCGTTCTGAATCTTGGGAAGAGGAAACCACTGTTACTGATGTCATTCTTCAGAAAAGGCCTGTTGGAACCATGCTGTACAATCACCAAAATTGACTTTGGCATTCAAGCATTAATGTAAGAGCATGGCCGTGCCTCTTTTCTGCAACAGACTGTAGTTTGTCCCCTCATCAATGCCAACTGTAGAAAATAGGTCGCACCGCTCAACTACAATAACTCACCTTCCCTTCGCCACTTGAATGCTTTGTCTTTTCTATTCTTTGTCTTCTTCCTGCTCTTTCGGCCCTCGGGGGCGATCTTCTAGCAGGTCATTGCGCTCCTTGGGGCTCTTTCCATGATTTGGTGCTTATGCAGTTCAAAAACAATGGCTACTTCACTATGTTAAATTTGACGTTCACGCGACCGTCACCTAATGGCTAGTTCGTTTGCTTAAATTTGATGACTTTCAGGACGTCACCATAGAAATGAACAGATTCATGCAAAATCAGAAAATGAAATGGCCTAGAACAGCAGGGACAGAAGGGGACCAATTTTTATGTATAAGATGCCCTTGAATAAGATGCCCTTGAATAGATAAATGTGTCAAATGAGAAACTTATGTATGTGCCCCTAATGGGTAGATAATAACTAAATCTGTGATATAGAGTATATAAAGAATTAACCTAGCAATTGAAAGTATGTATAAGATGCCCTCAAATGGGTAAATGTGTCAAATGAGGAACCTATGGATGTGCCCTAATAGGTAGATAGTAATAAATTTGGATATGTGTGGTAGACCTAGGTCCTATAAGCATATGTGAACACTCAAAAAGAACAAGTGAATCATGTATGTATGATAAAACTGACTATATTAACATTAATAGCATATGTTGTACCTAGCAAGTATAATAAATGTAAACATGAAAATACTTACAATCTATAGTTTATATTTTCTAATCAAATATTTGAATGTTTTTGTGTTTTTGACATATTATATTATTTTTGTATTTTCTAGATATAATTTATGTACAAAAAACATGAAAATGAAACTATATACAATAAGCATGAGTAAATGAAACTATGTACAAGTAAAGAAGAACATACTAACCAATGAGTCTCGCAAGAGACTCACTATCAAGGTGTCCTATATCAAATAAAGGATGAATGATTGTGCATGTTATGTGAAAAGTTATATGTGGTCTAGGGGCCAACTGTACTAAGTGATTTGTAGGTGATACTACTTGTTTAGTAGGGCTAGGATTCTGGGAAGTTGACTCAACTGGCCTATGAACTATTGTGCTATGAATCTATGAAGCTAACTAAACTAGCCTATGAATTATAGGTTTCTTAGCGACCCATATGGTAGAAGATGTTATAGATGACATGGATGCTTTATGCTAAGAACCTTGGGAACTCAATAACACTAATCTTAGAATGAAAGGGGTAGAGAGAGGCTCTCTAGAATCTATAAAATGTCTTTAATGAAAGGCTCTCTATAATAAGGGTCTATGTGGAAGAGTAGGTGTGTGTGGTAACATTGTATAAGTAGACATCACCTACACTGGTGGATCAACTAAAATTTGTGATGTGTTAATAAAACTATACTCAAAATTGTAATTGGTGGATGAATTATAACTACCTATGCGATAGGTAAAGGATACTCTTATAGAAGGCCCTCAACTGTAACCACCTAATTAACATGTATATACTTGAAGAATCTATGTATGGTGGATGGAATGGCTCAGATATATTGTATCCATGACCTACCCAATAGAATGTCAAATTTGCCTGCACTAGGTAAAACTAAGAACCTAGTGGCCATATGTGATAGCCCAACCTGTAATGGAAGTACAATTTCCCTAATGGAGCTCTGAATATGGCCACTAAAACTATGAATAATTATATATGTTTGAGAAATGTCCTACTCTAAATAACCTAAGTGATATAGAAGTGTGATAGTACACATGTTGACACTTGACTTGTTGTCAACCATGACACCCTTAATAGGATGATGATCAATGTAGGCTCGTACAAAGAGTGCATATAAATATGAATATTCATCGACAATATTCTACTCTAAGAAAGTGATGAAAGCTCTAGTTGGCACTACAGTATGATATAAACCAATGATATTATGTAAGGGGTGTGTGTCCTCTGTAGTAGTATGATAGGATGCTAGTGGTGGATGTGCTTGATATGTATAGTGAACACCTGAAGTGCCTCCTACCTCATTATCTGTATGTTTTGGAAATATATCCAAAAATATTTTCAATGAATTAGCTTTTGTTGGTTTAACTTTAGATGCCTCTGTAGGTGTGCCCACATCAATGATATTGACCTTTATCAAATCATGTAGCTTGTATCTCAAACTGATGCACCTATTTATAGTATGGCATGGTGCCCTGTGATAGTTGTAAGATGCATTGGAATCATAGTTCTTTGGAAGAATCCTAGTCGTATCAACCTCTTTTATGGGAAGGAGAGATATGACATTGCATTCCAAGAGCTACTGTAAAAAACATGCCCGTGATTTTGGAAGATTTGAGAAAACTCTTCGCATAGAGGAGTTGATAAAACCAAGCGAGGAGGTGGCTCTAAAGTTGCATTAATTATGGCCTTTTGATCATTCTATTTTTCAATGGGCCTTACTTTTTATGGGTAATTATTAGAACTCTTATTAGTTGAATATGATATAGTTGTGTACTTTAGTTTACCCATAGAGAGAAGCTTAACTTCCCTTTATTTCACTATATGGCATAAATTTGTGAATGTTGGAAACTTTTTGAATAATATAGCTTCATGCAATGTTGGTAGTAGACTTTGTTTGAATATGTCTTGGAGTTCTCTATCTTCCATGGGGCTAGTCATATTTGTTAATATAGTTTTATATCGTAAGACATATTCTAATATAGGTTCATTGTATTTTTGCTTGAGTTCAAACATTTGAGCATATGAAACCTTATCACTGATGTTGATGAAAAGTGTGCCAAAAACATATCTTCCAATGGATTAAATGTTGTGATGGACTGATTTGGAGATCATAGGACCATTATAAGACATAGTCATTTAAAATGCATAGGAATAACTTAGTAAATAGCCAATCAATGGACATATAGTCCAAACATGCTACGTGAAAAGCTCGTAGATGGTGCTCTGGGTTACCCTTATAAAGTAAGCTTGGGTGCCATAAATACGGATGGAAAAGGAGTTGTTGTTATATGTTGTGCCAAAGGTGTATGTAAAATAACATGAGAATCCAAAGCATGTGATGGCCTAGTAGTTCCCTATTGAAGATGCAATACCTTGGCCTATTGAATGTAGGATGGTTGGCATGTTATGTGATATGATTGATAATAGGATGTAAGTTACATGAATATTTTGGTTATATTATGTTAACCAATCTCGTACTATTGGTACTGATTAAGTAGTGTGACAGACTTCAATGGGTTACTAGCATCACAATGTGAGATGAAGGCAATCGGATCACCTGTTGTGTATGAATTTTGATTGATCTATAGATCATTATTATTTATGGTTTAAAAACTTTGGCTAAAATAATGTTTGGTGAGACATTGTCATTTCATGAGTATGATTTACATTTTTGTATGATATCTTGCAATAAAATAGTTTTATATGATACACTGCATGTTTAGTTTTTATAAATCATACATCGCATGGGTACTAGCTTGTCTCTTTATATTCATGTGCCATCACTATCTACTCATACATGAAGGAAGAGTCATTTACTAATGGAATTAGTGTGGTGGATCATTAGTCTATGGTTGGTGTGGAAAAGCACTCGGATGATGCTCTCCCTCCCCATAGTAGTACTAATTTTGAAATGACACTTGAGATTACCACAGATACTAGAGAGTCTAGGGAACTCATGCTTTGGGGAGCCATGTATATTATTTATGTACATTGTACTATATTGTATTTATTATTGGAAACATTATCATAAAGAGTTGTAATTACCTATTTATTGTAGATTGACAATAGTGACATTATATTATACCAATCATGACTGGCTATTTGTAATTACTTTCTATGTTTGTATTATGATATGTTTCTTATGATGATATTGATCAGTGATGTATGGTGCAATATGCTTCATTTATAGTTATCACACTTAAAGTATCTTACATGATTTATGATTATCTTCTCGTGGTGTGATCTATTTAAAGTATATGTGTTTAAATTTTAAAAAAACATGTTATCTAAGTCAAACCCAACGAGGTTGCTACACTCTAGCCTCACACAATGCCATTAAGCCACGAAATCCTTGGTTCTCCTATTTGTTGGACTCATCTCAGATAGTTAAGACCGAGGCCAAGGCTTCTTAGTGGTATAAACTTGGGCAGTAGCAGAAAGAGCTTTTGGAGATTTATCTATAAAATCTCCAAACAAAAATTTCCATTAAATTATCCATACTCTTGTACAATCATATTTAATTTTCACCTATAGTTTGAGAAAATCAAAACAAAAAGTACAATAAACAAGGGCCACATAGCAGGTAATATCTATGTTTGTATTGAAATTTGATTATGGATGAGTTTTTATTATGGAAAAAATTGGTATAAAATAAATATGTGGTATGATACCATTACAAAAAAGGCTCTGCCATTAAATGTTTTCTACTAAATTTTAGAGATTTGATGTAATTAAATTAAGTTTGTAGACATGCACTTGAATTAACATAATTAAATTTAGTTTATAGACATGCACTTAATAGAGAACATGTCTCTTATGTGGTTTTACGGTAGTTACCTTAGCCAGATCATGTGGTCAAGTTGCCTAATGTTGCAAAATATATAACATCTTCTAAATATTATAAATACTTAATTTAAATTTTAAGTAGAACCTTACGAACCATAGAACAATGCGTGATTAGTGTGGGCAATACATAAATTCAAAACAACAAATTTTGAATGGGATGAATATGTTGAAAATGGTACTACATAAAATAAAAAAATGGAATTAATGAGACAAGACAACTTGAAGTTTTTCAATCGAATGAGCTTTGACTACCATGTTTGTGCAGTACCACATGTATTAAGTGATATATATGGTGGTCACTTCATTAAGATTTATGTTATAGTATTATGAACATCATTAATGTTAATGAACTTGTTATGATATAAAGACTATTATAAATGATATGACAACTAGTAATAAATAATAAGTTGTTACATGATAATTGATTTTACTTTTTATGGTTATGGAGTTTAAGCCTTAGGTTGTTAAAAGGTATGAGTACAATAAATCAGGATATAAAATATGAAATAAATACAACCATTAATTTATGAAAGAACTAAGCTAATCTTATATTTCTAATAATAAGAATGAATGATGCAAATGAATTATTTACTAGAAATTACCTGAGATGAAGGATCTAAAAGTAGAAAACTAGTAAAAGAGTTGGACTGAGTGTCACAAACAGGATCTAAGTGTCAGAAACCCTCCTGGATAATAGTGCCCTACCTTGGATAGTAGCATTGTGTTATTACTATCCACTTTTGGTGATAACATCCTCTATGTAGGAACTAATTCTTACTTTTAGGATCACATGTGCCTGAGTTTGCCAAGCATGTTCATGTGTGGACAAACCCTGCTTCATTATGTGACCTATTTTGATTGATATTGTATGCAAACCCTAAGCCTCCATGTGATCCGGGCATTCAATTGGAATAAGTAGAAAAAGTGTGGTGTTAGTTGGGTAGGTTGGACATTCTCAACACCCCATTGTGATGATAGTTGTCTGCATACCAATACTCTGATGAGGGATCAAGCTCGATGTAGTTATCCCCACCTAAGTGCTAGTGAAAGTATAAGTGAAGCTAGTATGAATGTTGATTTGAGTGCTTTGATTGAGGTGTGAGACTATAAATATGTGAATTATGATCTTAAAAGGGTTGTAGATGATTTTTTTCATAAGCAGGGCAAAATGGGGATTAATAACCTTGATTATGCACAACTTGTTCTGAGTTTATTTTTGTGTTTTTGCATCTAATTTCCATCTAGTGAATAAAGGGATAAAATTCATGAATATATATTGATCTGGTGCTTGTGTAGGGTTTAAAATAGGTCTAGGCTAAACCTAGGTATCTTTAGGATTGAAAAGATATTATTTGGGGCTAAAAAAGGGAAAATGATAATAACACCCAATTATGACACTAGCATTGTGGCACTAGTGTCTAGTTATGGAACTAATGTCCAGGTGGCATAACATGAGGTAATAGGAGCCTAGGTGCCCAAAAGAGGGTCTAGGACTAATTTTGAGATGTCTAGGGATTCGTAAGGCCTACATGAAAGTTGGATAAGTGTTTAAATAGTCCCTAAGATAGGTCTAGGGCTAAGCTAGGAATGGGTGGTCTCAAGTAACACTCTTAACACTCAAATGACATTTTAGATGACTGAATTTGACCCCCATCACTTTTATTCGATAAATGTAGCAAAATGAAATGACTAGGATAAAAGAAAATAAATGTACTTGGACTTACTTGAGAGACGAAGCCTATGAATTTGGATCTAAGTATTAAAGTGTGCTCAATTGGGTGTCTTATAAATGAAACGTGCATAGATCAATCCTTAAGAGATATCAAAATCAAATACAAAATTGAGTAAAGAGATAAGAAAGAGGAAAATAATTAATACATCTCATCGGGTATGCCAACCAATGCATAAACTTGGTGACATCCTATGTGTATGTAGCTAGTGATCAATTGGTGAATAATGTGGACTTAGCTAAATTGATTGCTCAATCACCATGTGTGAGTGGATCAAGAACTCAAGCTAGCCTTGACTCCATTGTTGCCCACCCCTGTTTGGTGGATCATGATCTATGAATAGATTAGATTGGATTGGTAGTTTTTTCAACCCTCTTATATAGGTGGCTCAAGAACTCAAGTAGACTGTGACTCCATCATTGCCTACCCATGTATAGTAGATGCATGTAATTAAAGTTTGTAATGTAATTGAATTTGTATGATTGTAACTGAAATTGCATATAATGTCTCTGTAACCACTTGGGAACTCTAGAATGTACATTTGTCTAGGGGCATCTCAAGCACTCAAGTATGTAGTTCAGGGACTACTCAATAATGTCAACCATTATAAATGGAGTAAGGCATCAATATGATGAATAATTGGAACATAGTGTCTAGTGTGTATAACGTAAAGAATGACATGGAGTTTGTCATTCCATCTGATCAACTTGTGTATAAGTGAGCATACAGGAATAATTTGTAACACACATGCCCCTATATATGATATATGAGCATATGGATTATGTATTGAGTTGTAATAATTTGTATTTGAGTATCTAAAACTAAAATGGGAGTGATCATGTTGTCCATGATGCCCCCAATTTTAGTAAGCTAATTTAATTTCATGCAAAACTAAGTAAACACTGATAATCTATAATTAAATTTTGCCAACATAGATTGTACTTATTGTACCTTTCTAACAATTCCACACTTTCATGTTTATGAGGTTATTGGATAATAGTGCAATACCTTTGATAGTTGCATTGTGGTTCTAGTGTCCACTTATGGCACTAGTGTCTAACTTATGTCAAACTAACTTTGATCTTTATCTCACTATTTTTTACTATGTTTTCCTAAAACTAAGCTCTGTATTTCATGCTTGTGTGTTAGAAACTATACTCTAAGTGCATTTGGATGGCATGATCTATATGACAAACCTTTGTGAATGTCCCCTCTTTTGAGGGCAATTATTGAATATGTGTAAGAACTGTCCTTAAAATAAAAATCTTTGCATGATATGTGTTAGCTTGAACATATATGATATATACATAATAAACTAATATCATGTGTATACATGACATCAAAATGTAAGATAATCTGATCATAGGTTGTAATGTATGATGTATGTTAGATATAGCATTCATAGGGTTGTTAAGATAGATATAATAATGTAAGCATGTCTATGAACAACAAATCTGAGTAATAAACTAATTAACTACCTAGAGGGATGGATCATGATGTCTATCAAGACACCCAAGTAGGAAGGGTAGATGCATGAGGTCCCTCATGGCATCTAAAATTGGATTGTGTAATAAGCAAGAGATAAGTGTCATGGCCATGATGTATACAATAAATCATACATACAAAACACATGAGGCACACAAAGTAGACCAAGGGGCCACATTACAAGTGACATGGTCACATGTCATTAAATCTGAGAAAGTAATACATACAAGAACATGTTCAAATGTCCACACACACAAACATAAATCAAGTTGGCATGCAGCCACATGGAAGGACATGTTCAAATGTCTGCATACACAATCAATAAGGCACAAACAAGGACATGGGAACATGTCTAAAGTATACATACAATGAAATAAAGTGGCATAGAGTCATAGAATAATGGCATATTCAAATTCCCTCAAATAGATGTAGAGGCATGGAGACACAATCAAGTCTAAAATAGTAAAGCTAGAAATGAAAGTATGCATGAACATGCAGTGCAAAATTGTATAAGAAAAAATATGTACATAAATTGAATCTAGAATAGTAGTAGTTGGCAAAAATATGTGTAGCTTAGTGTGATCAATATCAAGATATAAACAATGCTAAATCTATGATATAGAGTATAGAAAGATGCAACCTGGTAATCAGAACTATGTATAAGATGCCCTCAAATGGGTAAATGTGTCAAATGAGGAACCTATATATGTGTTCCTAATGGGTAGATAGTAGTAAATCTGGATTTGTGTGGTGGACCTAGGTCTTATAAGCATCTATGAACACTCAAAAAGAAAAAGTGAAGCATGTATGTATGATAAAATTGACTACACTAACATTAATAACATATGTAGTACCTAGCAAGTATAAGAAATGTAAACATGAAAATGCATACAATTTATAATTTGTATTTTCTGATCAAATATTTTAATGTTTTTGTGTTTTTGACATATTATATTTTTTTTGTATTTTATAAATATAATTTATGTACAAAAAACATGAAAATGAAACTATATACAAGAAGAATGAGTAAATGAAAACTATGTGTAAGTAGGGAGGAACATATTAACCGATGAGTCTCGTAAGAGACTCACTATCAAGGTGTCATGTATCAAATAAAGGATGAATGATCATGCATGCTTTGTGAAAAGGTATATGTGGTCTAGGGATGAACTGTACTAAGTGATTTGTAGTTGACACTACCTATGTAGTAGGTCTAGGAATCTAAGAAGTTGACTCAACTAGCAAATAAACTATTGTGTTATGAATCTTTGAAGCTAACTGAACTAGCCTATGAATTGTAGGGTTCTTAGCAACCCATATAGTATAATATGTTGTAGTTGACATGGATGGTTTGTGCTAAGAACATTGGGGACTCAATAACACTAATCTTATAATGAAAGGGATAGAGAGAGGCTATCTAAAATCTATAACATGTCTTTGATGTAGGGGTCTCTCTAACAAGGGTCTATGTGGGAGAGTATGTGTACATGGTAACACTGTATAAGTAAACCTCACCTAAATTGGTGGCTCAACTAAAATTTATGGTGTGTTAATGGAAACTATACTCAGAATTATAACTAGTGGATTTTTTATAAATACCTATGGGATAGGTAAAGGATACTCTTATAGTAGACCCTCAAATGTAACCACCTGATTATCATGTATATACTTAAAGAATCTATATGCAGTGGGTGGAATGGCTCAAATAAATTGTATCCATGGCCTACCCAATAACATGTCAAATGTGCCTGCACTAGGTATGACTAAGAACTTAGTGGCCACATGTGCTAGCCCAACCTGTAATGAAATTAAAATCTCCCCAGTGAAGCTTTGAATATGGCCACTAAAACCATGAATAATTATATCTATCTAAGAAATGTCCTACTCTAAATTACCTAAGTGATATAGAAGTGTGATAGTACACCTGTTGACACTTGACCCATTGTCAACCATGACACCCTTAATGGGATGATGATCAGTGTGGGCTTGTACAAAGAGTTCATATAAATTTGAATCATCATCGACAATCTCCTACTCTAAGAAAGTGATGAAATCTTGAGTTGGCACTATAGTATGATATAAACAAATGATATTATGTAGGGTGTGTGTGTCCTATGTAGTAGTATGATAGGATGCCAGTGGTGGATGTGCTTGACATGTATAGTGAACAACTGAAGTGCCTTCTACCTCATTAGTTATATGTTTTATTAATGGATCCAAAAATATTTTCAATGCATTAGCTTATGTTGGTTTAACTTTAGGTGCCTCCATAGGTGTGCCCACATCAATGATATTGACCTTTATCAAATCATGTATCTTGTGTCTCAAACTGATGCACCTATTTTGAGTATGGCTTGGTGCCCTATGATAGTTGTAGAATGCATTGGAATGATAGTTCTTTGGAATAATCCTATCCATATCAACCTCTTTGATGGGAGGGAGAGATATGACATTGTATTCCAAGAGCTATTGTAAAACATGTGTTGGTGATTTTGGAATATTTATGAAAACTCTCTATAGAGAGGAGTTGATAAAACCAAGTGAGGAGGTGGCTCTGAAGCTACATTAATTGTGGCCTTTTGATCATTATTATTTTCAATGGGCCTTACTTTGTATGGGGGATTATTAGAACTCTTATTAATTGAATATGATATAGTTGTGTACTTTAGTTTACCCATAGAGAGAAGCTTGACTTCCCTTTCTTTCATTGTATGGCATAAATCTGTGAAGAATAATATAACTTCATGCAATGTTGGTAGTAGACTTTGTTTGAATATGTCTTGGAGTTCTCTATCTGCCATGGGGCTAGTCATATTTGCCAATATGGTTTTATATCACAAGACATATTCTACTTTAGGTTCATTGGATTTTTGCTTGAGTTCAGTCACTTGAGCATATGAAACCTTATCATTGATGTTGATTGAAAAATGTGATAAGAACATAACTGCCAATGGATTGAATTTTGTGATGTATTGATCTGGAAGATCATAGAACTACTATAAGGCATATCCTTTAAATTTCATGGGAACAACTTAGTAATGAGCCAATCATTAGACACATAGTCCAAACATGCTACGTGAAAAGCTCATAAATGGTGCTTTAGATCACCCTTACAAAGTAAGCTTAGGTGCCATAAATACGAATGGCAAAGGATTTGCTACATGTTGTGCCAAAGGTGTATGTAAAAGAATATGAGAATCCAAGGAATGTGATGGCCTAATAGCTCCTTGCTAAAGATGTAACACCTTGGCCTGTAGATCATGGATCTCATGAATAAGGGATTGTATATCTAGAGACGAGGAACTAGCCATAGGAGGTGTTGCCATTGTTGAAGGTTGCCAAATTAAATAGGTTATTGTACATTTTGAATTACCCCCAAAGTAGGTGTAATAATATTGGCATTTGGGGGAGTAGAAGATTGACCATTAGTTGATTTGTTCTTTATTTCCATTATGGCTTACAAAATTTGTGCATGATCATGCAGTTGTTCCCTAAGTCTATCTCTAGAACTCTGTAAAATCATGTCCTTATTGATTTTAATATTTTCATTGTTAAGTGGGGGGGGAGTGTCCTGATTCTCATTTTGTGTATCATTTTGATTTTGATTGGATTGTTCATCTTTGGATGCATTATCATTGAAGTCCACATAATCAAAGTGTGAAAGATAATGATGGGGGTTGTAACTGGTCCTTTCTCCATGGTATAAGCTTGAATGGAAGGAATTTGAGTATGTTCAATAGGATTGCCACTAAGCCTAACACTTCTTCTTAAGGGAAGAGATATAACTTTTTGAGATGGCATATAGAAAATAAAATGAAATAGTGTTCTTAAAGTAGAATATATAAAATCTAAAAATCCTAACATAGCCAAGGGAAATATAAAAAAGAAGGGTACAAACCCTAATAACATATAGGGCTAGGGTTTGGATAATATTCAAAGTAAGTCAAGTTCACCGAATGATTTAACTTTTTAGAGTTATGGAGTTTAAGCCCTAGGCTGTTAAAAGATTTGAGTACAATAAATCAGGGTATAAATTATGTAATAAATATAACCACTGATTTGTGAAAGAACTGAGCTAATCTGATATTTCTAATAATAGTAATTAATGACACAAATAAATACTTAGCTAGAAACTACCTGAGATGAAGGATTTGGAAGCTAAAAACTGGAACAAGAGTTGGTCTGAATGTCGTAAAAAGGATCTAAGTGTCAAAAACCCTCCTGAACAATAGTGCCTTATCTTGGACAGTAGCACTATGGTGTTAGTGTCCACTTTTGGTGATAAGTCCTCTATGCAAAAATTGATCTATACTTCTGGAAGCACCTATCTCTGAGTCTACCAAGCTTGTTCCTATGTAGACAAACCCTATTTCACTATTTGTGACCTGTTTTGATTGATTTTGTATGCAAACCCTAGACTTCCGTGTGATTAGGGCGTTCGATTGGAATAAGTAGCAAAAGTGTGGTGTTAGATGGGTAGGTTGGACATCCTCAACACTCTGTTGTGATGATAGTTGCCTACCTACCAATACTTCAAGGAGAGATCAAGCCTGATGTAGTTCTCCCCACCTAAGTGTTGGTGCAAGTGCAAGTGAAGCTAGTATTAATGCTAGTTTGAGTGCTTTGAGTGAGGCTTTGAACTAAAAATATGTGAATTTTGATCTTAAGAGGGTTGTAGATGATTGTATGTAGAAGTAAGGCAAAAAATATATTTATAACCTTGATTGTGCAAAACTTGTTCTGAGTTTGTTTGTGCATATTTACATCTCATTTCCATCTAGTAAATAAAGGTCTAAAAGTCATGTATATATACTGATATGGTGCTTGTGCAAGGTTTGAAATAGGTCTAAGTCAACCTTAGGTGTCTTTAGGATTGAAAAGATATATGTTGGGGCTAAAAAGAGGGAAAAGAATAAAAACACCCAACTAGGACATTAGCATTGTGGTGCTAGTGTTTAGTTATGGCACTAGTGTTCAGTTATGGTGTTAATGTCCAAGTGGCAGAACCTAAGGCACTAGGGGTCTAGATGTCTAAGGAAGGGTCTTGGATTGATTTTAATATGTTTAGGGATGTGTAAGGCCAGCACAAAAGTTGGATAAGTATCTAAATATACCCTAAGATAGGTCTAGGGCTAAGCTAGGGATGGGTGATCTCAAGAAATACTCTTGGCACTCAAGTGATATTTTAGATGACTACACTAATAATGAAAAATAATAAGATAAAATATTGTTAAAACAAGTATCATTAACTAATTAAAAAATAGTTAAATTAATGAATTAATATTATTATATTAATATAATAATAATGATTGTAATTATTATATTTATATAAATAAAATATTTCACAATAATATGTAAGAAAATATTCTTTAATTTTTGGTGGATGCCAAAGTTTAGAATTGTTAAAGTATTATGTCTTGTCAAATGTTCTCATTGGCTAGAGAAGAAAAATTATTTACTCAACTAATTCCTACTATATCATGCCTTGGCAGGGACTAAAAGTATCAATTTAAAAATATTTTATAAGAGCCTAAAAGTGTTGGGCGTTAACAAATTTTAAAATGACATGCATACTTTATCCTCTTGATCAAAACCTGTTACAAGATATCCACATGTCAAATATGTTGAACTTGCCCTTCTCAAATTTGTTTTAAATTTAACCATTATTATTTTTAAATTTAAACATTACATCTTGTATGTGGCTCTACAGTAGTTGTCTTATGTGGCTCCATTGTAATTGTCTTAACCAAATCACGTCTCTTATGTGGCTCTGTGGTAGAATAATGCGTTATTAGCATGGGCAATACATAAATTCAAAAATGTAAATTGTAAATGGATGAATATGTTGAAAATGGTACTACATAAAATTAAAAAATTGGAATTAATGACATGAGACAACTTGAAGTTTTTTAATCAAATGAGCTTTGACAACCATGATTGTATAGTACCACATGTATTAGGTCATATATATTGTGATCATTTTGTTGTAGGTTATTGTAATATCTCTCACCTATTGTAGTATTATAAACATCATTGATGTTAATGAACATGTTATGATATGAAGACTATTGTAAATGATATGACAACTAGTAATATACAATAAGTTTTTACATGCTAATAATTAAAAATAATGAATATTATTAAAAATAATAAGAAAAAATATTGTTAAATCAACTATAGTAATTAAAAAAAAATGGATAAATTAATTAATTAACATTATTATATCAATATAATAATAATGATTGTTCTCATTAATGAATCATTTTTATTGTCAAAGGTTGATACACGTGTAAGAAAGGATTGAAAGTTGCCTCCTCCAGGAATGTTCAAACTCAACTTTGATGGCATTGCTAGGGGAAACTCGGGTACATCTAAAGCAAGATGTATAATTCAATATTGTGGAGGATCGCTCATTAGAGCAGCTTCAAAAAAGTTGATGGATGGAACCAACAATGAAGTTGAGGCTCAAGCCTTAGTTTTGGGACTTGAGATCTCGTGCTAGTGTGGGATTGACCAAATCGTATCAAAGGGGACTTTATGGTTATCATTCATGCCCTACAGAATGGAAATGCAAGATGTTAGAACCTTGAAAATATTATGAGTCGAGCATAGGAATGCCTTGCATCTTTAATTACTTGAGAATAAAACCATTGCTTCCTCGAAGAAGATCAAGTGGCAAATGACTTGGCCAATAGAGGCATTTTTTAAGCACATGAGTTAATATGTGATAATGATTGGGAGAGGTGGGAATTGAATACTCCCATATTATTATATCGATCTCAAGTATATTGGGATTAAGGGACTATTAATGGTGGTGAGTGGATAAATCATGGGAGATGTCATCCCTCATTTCCTTGGTGATATCCACATCCTCTCACCCAACTCGAGACACTGGGTTTCCATGTTATAGCATTTGGCTGGGTTTTTTGGCACTTGTCTCATAGAATTTCACAAGTGATGGAAGGTGGCTAGGATATATCATGGAATGAATGCTCCAAGTGGACCTCATTGAGCCTTCCCTACGTGTCATGATAAATAAGTATGAATTAGCCTTTGAGGGGTAGGCATCAAACACTAGATTGAAACAGATTTTCTTCATTTGGGAAAGAAATGGTTTACATGTCATTAAAAAAGTTGTAGGTCTGATCTTCTTGGAGATAAAATGTAGTGTCAAGGTTAATTATATGGTGGCATCAAATTTTATGGGTAATTTCCTTAAGGCCCCCATGGATAAAGAATTAAGTGTAGCGGTGTCATCACATCTAGTCTGGGAGTACTTTTATGTTAGCTTGGAAGTAGTTATGGAGGATAAAGGCCTCTAAACTATGGAGGAGAACCTGAATCCTTCTAAAATTCATGTGCCACTACTAGATTTGGGAACCATTTCTCTACTAACTTTGGTTGTGGCTACTCTCCAGGGATAGAATTCTTGGCATCAATGATTAAATTGTTCTCAAGGGTCTTTGGGGCACACACCCCTCTCCCACAATAGGTTCTAGTCTATGTGGGAGTTGGGCCCATTACTAGATGAACAACCTTGGCACACATGTGAGCTCGATTGGAGAGCATGAGTGTGGCTCCTAGTGTGGGGGTAGTTAATTTTGAGTCAAGCTGGAAAGGCAAAAAAGAAGAAAAAATTCACCTTGACACGGGGGACTAACGTGGATGGGGAATATGTTGTATCAGGTTGTGTCATTGGTTTTGGGAAACTCTATATTGGCTGAGGTCCCTTTTGATGGTAATTTTTGTGTTCATGGTGGTGCGGCATCGATGATTGGTGACGCCTTGTAAGTTGGTGGTGGTGGCAACATTGGGGTCGTGTCTGCAGGTGGTTTTTTGTTGTCTATTTTTTAGGCATTGGGTTCTTGTGTGTGAGGTTGTTGGTCCCCGATCTAGTGGTATTTTTGTTTGGTTTGGTGCTTAGGGCTATTGGTCCTTGGTTCAAGTTACTTCTTGTGTCTTTAGGGTTTTTTTGGCTTTCCATGTCTTTTGATGGGTTTTTTAATTCTTTTTTCATTTAATAAAATGGGTGAGGGACCCTCCAATCCTCATTATCTAGCAAAAAAAAATATAATAATGATGTTTTTAATTATTATATTGATATAAATAAAAAAATTCACAATAATATGTAAGAGAATATTCTTTAATTTTTAGGTGCCAAACTTTAGAATTGTTAAAGTAGCATGTCTTGTCAAATATTCACATTAGCTAGAACAAAAAAATTATTTGCTCAACTAATTCCTATAATATCATACCTTAATAAGAACTAAAACTATCAATTTTAAATTATGTTATAGGTGCCCAAAAGCATTGGCATTAGCAAATTTTACAATGACATACATACTTTATCTTCTTGGTCAAAACTTCCTACAAGATATCCACACGTCATATTTGTTGAACTTGCCCTTCTCAAATTTGTTTTAAATTTAACCTTTATTATTTCTAAAGTTGAATTGGATTTGTTAAATTCTAAAGGTTCATTAATTCTCATTAATGGATTCAAGAGTAGCCAGCAAAAATATCTACGAATTTTTTTTGACACTAAAATAAAGAAGCTTGGCTACCATTAACACTCTTATAAACTTGGAACATTTGAAATTCAAATTCAACCTAATCTTACAGGGAACAAAGGAGTTCATTAATTTGTATGGTTAATAGCAACTATATCCCATTGTTATTGAAACCCAAATAGAACATTAGCACCAATTTAGCCTTTATGAAGAGGGGGACTTCAATGGCATCAGACATATATTTTAAGCTTGATTTTTTTGGTAAGAGGGTGATTGTCATCAGTGATTATAACAGAGTAGACTCTATAACAGGGACCTCATAACTTATAGTTGATTTCTTTAGGCTAGTATTTTTTTCAACCTGAAGTGATTTCTTTACAGTAACAGAGTATTCATAATAGAGTATTCAAAGATTATATACACACTAAGCTTTTTAAATTTTAATGAAACAAAAAAAGGCAATAATAAATGTTTGAGTATTGAATATTGTCAAACTAAATATTATTAGTTAATTAAAAATTAAAAAAATAGATAAATTAATAAACATAAATTAGTTGATTGTAATTATTATATTAATATAAATAAAATATTTCACAATAATTTGTAAGAGAATATTCTTTAATTTCTGATGTTAAATTATAAAATTGTTAAATTAATATATCTTATCAACTAAAGAAAAAAATATTTGTTCAACTGATTTTTATACGTTGACAATCACTAATAAATATAACACAATTATTAAATTATTAACGGACAATCACTAATAAATATAACACAATTATTAAATTATTCATGTAATAGTTACCATCTAGCAAATCACAACTCTCACCTCTTTAAATACCATTAGTGTAACTGATAACTTGGACCTATTCATTCATTTCATGTGAAATGATAAATGTATACAAGTGTAAAATGTCATTGATTTTATACTACCAATTCTAATGCAAACAAATTTTAGGGTGTAATAAGCTAATGGCAAAGTATTAACAGAGTCAAAAAAAATTGAATCAATTTTACTAGTATAAAATTATGATACAACATTTTATATAAATATTGTTTCACATTTATTTTCAAAATCTCATATTTCAGCAAATTGTTTTCTTTATTTTGATGTTTAGACTTTCGCTTTATTTACCTATCAACGTACCCATTGCATCTTAAGGTGCAATTGCTAGTAATATAAAATAACTAAAGAGATATTTATAAAATACTATATGTCGTCATATCACAAAAGAGTCATTATATTACTATCACAATACCAAAGCTAGCAACAATTAACTATAATAACAAACATTGAGAAATTAAACAGTGCTTAGTTACTAGCAAAGTACTTACTAAAATGATAAAGCCCAATGAGGTGGGTGGCCAAGTAATAGGGACCTTCCAAAATTAACAAAGATAAAGTATGTAACTAAATTATTTATATGATTCATATCAATTGAGTAATATATCGTAATAAATAATAGTATAATAAGTAGATCCACAATAATAATTAATGAAAGAGTATCATACTTGATAAATATGACTGAGTCACTTCGAGGGGGCAACCTCCATAATAATATAATAAGAGCACAATTCATAATATGATACTCAAAGACTAACTACTACCTCTTATATATGCTTTACTTTAGTCATGACTATTTCCTAGACTAACCCTACTAACAATATAAAAACAAAGAAAAATGTGACGAGATAATATAAAAAATTATGTAAGCCACACATATCCCTGAACAAACTATAGGATAAGGGTGTAGCTTGCCATTCCCTTTAAAAATAACATTACCCTCAATGTTGAACAAATATGGATGCTAGTGTAGGAAAGCTTCATCCTCCCATATTGCATCTCCATGGTTCGTATTTTTGCATTTGATCAAATACTCTATAATCTCTCTTGTTCTCAATGTTTTAGTGTGTGTCTGAAGGATCTCCTCAAATTCTAGTTTGACTCGACCTTCTTTATCTAGTTTTGGTAACTCAACTTGGGCAAAAACTCTCTATCCAATTACCTTATTTAGGCAAAATACATGAAATATGGGATGTATGCGAGTGGACTGGGGTAGCTCCAACTTGTATTTAACATTACCAAGTTTTTGCAAGATCTTATAAGGATCATAATACTTAAGATAATTTTCTATCATTTTTGTGCTACTTCAAATACATCTATTTATATGGTTGCAAGTGCACAAAGACCTATTCACCCATGTCAAAATGTCTTTTATCCTTTTGGTGTCGATCTACTTTCTGTTTCATTTTATGTTGTGTCATTGCCAAATTCTCTCTTGGACTAGCTAGTACCTCATTTTGATGTTGAAAGTGTTATTCAACAACTCAAACCTTGGGATACACCCTCAATGATGAAGTGATGGATGAGGGTTTATATCATAAAGTGACACAAATGGAGACATTTTGGAAGAGGTATGGAAGTAAGTGTTATACCACCGTTCTGCTAATGGCAACCAATGAACCCAACATTTCTATTTATCTGGTGCAAAACAACAAAGATACCCTTCTAGGCATTTTTTGAGCACCTATATTTGCCCATCAGATTAAGGATGATATGATGAGTTACGATCTAATTGACTACCTAAACATGAGAATAAATCAGTCCAAAAGTTATTGATAAAGATGGGATCACAATCACTTACAATGATCTTGGGAGTACCATGCAACTTTTGAACTATATCCAAAAAAGTAATTACTATTGTACTAGCTATAAATTGTTATGAAAATGAGTATATTTTGTGAGCCTATCCATAATTACCATGATGACATTTTAACCTTCGAGCCTTGATAGCCCTATAATGAAATCTATGGAAACCTTCTCCCACCTTTGGTTAGGAATGGATAAAGGATGCAAAAGATCTGATGTCTTAATTGTTTCACCTTTGTTTTGTTGACACACCATTCATTCAACCACAAATTTATATATATCCCATTTGAGTCCTTCCCAAAATAAATCTATGTTGATTTTATAAGAGGTTTTCAAAAATTTCGAGTGCACCCTATTGGAGATGCATGAAGCTCCTTAAGAATCTTATGCTTGAGGATAAAAATATTACTTAGGTATAATCGATATTTATACCATAATGTGTTCCCTTTCCACTCAAATTTTTCAGAAGCACCAAAACTATGTTAGAGATTCTAAATCAGAATCTATGTATCCATGTCATTATCTCATTTTGATCTTGCCACTTACAACCAACTTGTCTGTCGATTAGTGGATTCATTCCTCCTAGTAGTGCATATGCTATAACATTATATTTTTCTTTCTTATAGATGATTTCAAATTCATATCCCAATAATTTGTTCACCTTTTTTGTTGTTCTTTCAATGACAATCATTGTCCTAAAAAATATTTTAGACTATCATAATTAGTCTTTACCTTAAAGTGTCTACCCATTAGATAAGGTCTCAATTGCTTGACAACATGAATAATAACCAATGTCTCTTTCTTATGTATTGGATTTAGCTTCGTTTTATCATTTAGTTGATGACTTTCAAATGCAATGGATCTTCTTTCCTATATGAGTACTGCCTTCATGCCATATCTTGATTCATCAATTTCAATAATAAAAGTTTTGTAAAAATCAAGAGTATCCAAAACTAGAGTGGTGCATGTAGCCTCCAACTTCTCAAAGGTCGTGGTAGTTATTTTATTCTAATGGAAGGAGCCCGTATTCAACAAATCTATGAGTGGTGTTGTTATGTTGCCATAAATTTTCACAAATATGTAATAATAACCTATTAGCCTCAAAAAACCTCAAGGAATTTTGAGGGTTTTTGGCACCTATCACCCCATCATAGCTTTGATCTTCTAAGGGTATACTTTGACTCCTTTGTGTGAAACAATATGACCCAATTACTCCACCTCTTAGACTCCAAAAACACATTTTGAGGGTTTTGCTTAAAGTTGATGTTGTTTCAGAAATAACAGTACATGTTTCACATACTACAAATATTCTTCCTCGGTTTCATTGTATATTAGGATGTCATCAAAAAATACTAACACAAATTTCCTAAAAAAATGCATAAAAATGGTGTTTATCAAACTATGAAATGTAGATGGTGCATTTGAGGCCAAAATGCACGACCAAAAGCTCATAATGGCATTCATGAGTTTTAAAAGTTGTTTTAGGGATATCCTCATTTCTAATCCAAATTCAATGGTACCTAGAACGAAAATCTAGTTTTATGAAATAAACACCATGTAACTCATCTAGAAAATCATCAATTACCAGAATAAGGAATTCATCTTTTATGGTATACTTGTTGAGTTCTCTATAGTCTGAGAACATCCTCTAAGTGTCATCTTTCTTACACACCATGACCATTGAGGATGAATATTCACTTTGGCTATCTAAAAATACCCACCTCCAACATTTCATGTACCATGTTTTCAATTTCACTCTTCTTGGCATATGGATACCTACATGGTTTAATGCTTGGTGGTTGACTCCCTAGAAGCAATCGAATGACATGATCATGTTCTCTTCCTGGTGGTTGGCATGTTGAAAAAAATAATTGTGTGGTCATCAATAATAATCTATAAATCAGGATGTGTAGACATATTTTTTGGTTGACCTTATATGGAAAATAATCGTGCTACAATTCCTTCAACCCCTTTTTTGAGAATCTTAGACATCTGATGCGAACTAACCAATTGTGGAGATTTTACCTGTAATCCATGTAGTTCAAATGTCCTATATTCAGAATGAAAGTGCATGAATAGTTTTTGGAAATTCATCTCTATTGTGCCCAAGGTTTTGAGCCATTAGACTCCCAAAACGATGTCTGCCCACCCATGGGAATATCAAACATAGGAGAATCTATCCCTTAGTCTCTCATATCAAGCTTAATACTATGGCATTTCCTAAAACAATTTAATATGACACCATCTACAATTGTACCCCAAAATTATGGAGTTGGGTAAATGAAATAGTTCAAACAACACTGTCATATTTTATTTTTTGAAGAAACCCACAACCTTAAGGGTTTGAGGAGTGATAATACTGAAATTGCATGAAAAGAGATAATAGGTTGGGAATATTCAAATTCCTCCTCTGTATTTTTCTCACCCTCACCTAAGGTGTCATCATCTTCTTCATCTTCATTGGCTCCTTCATTGTAGAACAACTTATTGTCAACAAATTTATGTCATTTGATCCACTTGTTATTACAGTTGGAACATATCCCTTTCCATGTTTCTCTTCAATTTTTTGAGGGGTCAATCTAGTAAGCTGAGAAAATGATTATGCCAAGGAATTATGTTCTTGACCATTAGTTGAATCCCTTCACTTGACTAGATCTCTTTCCTTTGCCCTGTGCATGAATATGTGGATTTTGATATTGAACTTGGTTTAAAAATGTGAACATCAAATTGGATGCTATCCTTGAGCCCACCCAATAATAGATCATTAATATTTTCCTCATTGATGTCATCCACATGTAAGGATAGATTTTAGAATTATTTAACATAATCTTTGATAGTCTCTGTTTGTTGTAACTTTACTAACTGATTGAAGTAGTTTTACGTGATGTTGTAATAGTGTATTTGTAATTCCTCAATAAACATTGACTAGGTAGAAGGCCCTTATTTTTATTTTGAGCACACAACCACCTATACCAAATGAACTACTTGAGTTCTAGATACAAAGATGTCATGACCACCTTCGAAACACATGGATTTTGATGTAAATCAAATAATTTTTCCATTGATTGATCTAGGTGACTCTCTCCTTACCATCAACTTGTGCACTTTCATTTTTGGCAGGATGTTCTTTGAACTAGTATTTAATTTTTTATTGTTCTAGTTGGGAAAACCCAAATGAATGAAGGAGGATTATTTGGCTGTGGAATATGAGCCACAAGAGTGGTTAATGTCTCATTGATAGTTGTCAACTGATACTTCGCATCATCCATGTCTCTTTTTACCACATCAATGTCCCCTTTTACCACATTGAGATAGTCTTTCTTCACCATGCTTTGCATATTTGACTGAAGTTGATTATTGAACCTAAGAACCCCATAATCTAAAGTTTCAAACTCTATGTCCTCCTTGTGAGGTTTTTTCGAGGGTGTCTTACCCTTTCTCACAATATCGAGTGTTTTGACTAGCCATGCATGAACCTTAGGGTTCAAGGTTTTAGGGCTTTAAAAAAGTGTATTGGAGGATTACACCCTTTTTATCGTCTCATTAAGACTAATCCAATAACTATTAATTTTCACAAGGGTGCGAAAAATTCCAATTTTTTTTGTCAAAAACCTCAAACAATACTATGGTGATGAAAAAAACAAATTCTTCCCAGATCATAAGTTATGTTTTTTCAATCCATTAGCTCTCAGGACAATAGCTACGCCAAAATTTAAAAACTACGCTATAGAGACTTGCCCAAATCAAAGATTTGATACCACTTGTGATGAAATTACTTAGATAATTCACACCAATGGAATAATATATCGCATAAATATGAGTAAAATAAGCAAATTCACAACAATAATTGATAAAATGGAAAAAAACTTGATACACATAACTGAGCCACTCCAAGGGGGCAACCCCCACAACAATGCAATAAGAGCATAATTCACAATATGATACTCAAAGACTAACCACTACCTCTTATATATACTCTACTTAAGCCATGTTTATTCTATAGGCTGACCCTGACTACCAATATGAGAGCATAGAGAACTGTGACAAGATAATATGAATGGTTATGTAAGCAACAAGTCGGCCACACATATCACTAGACACTCTCTAGGTTAAGGGTGTAGCAAAGTATTACATAACTTATTACAGGGAACTACTAACAACTAAGAACACAAACCCCCATTTCTTTGATGCCTTTGAAACTTGAGTAGTTGGGATTAATTTATTGGCTAAATATTTGGCCAAGAGCCTGGCCTTATGATTTCAAATGCTCCCAATCTTTTTTTGTTGCAATCAAGACAAAGCTTACATCTTGCACAAAATCGGCTACCATACCATACTCTCAGGCCAATCTATCAAGAGACTTCCTCAGGGTCGTTCAAGATAACAAGAATGTGTCGCTTACTAGAGGGTTGTCCATTGTATTTGTGTATCCACCTCACTATAAATGGACCCTGACTCGTACTTGTGTTTCCCCCTTTGGGTGAGGGCAAGGGCGAGAAAGAGTCGTCAAATGGAAGAGAGCATTGTAAAGGGATCAAGGTTTTCCTAAGGCATCCTTGCAACCGAGCTTTGGAAGATGAACAATCACACGGAGAAAATCCTTAAGCAACCAACAATCTCCTTTCTAAACCAAATGTGAGAAGGAAATTTCCCATGAAGACAATTCTGGTTTCGTGGGACATTTGCCTTTATTGTCAACCATAAGACTCCACTTATGGAGTTATTTTGCTAACATGCTTGGGTGAAGAAATTCAAATTCAACATCTATTTCAGTCAATCTTAAAGTGGGTTTGAAGACTAATCATTCAAAATGCATCTGATCAATGTTCTAATGGTGTTCCAAAAGGAAGACCATCATGATAATCACTTCAACTGTGCTGAAAGACAGGGTGATAGTTGTCAGGTGGGTGGAGAAACCACTTCAAATTGAAGAGGGAGTTTTTGTCCTACTTGTTTCCATTCGACTACACTGTATAATTTTCCAAACTAGGTCTTTTGTAATTTTGTCAACCTTGAAACACTTGTGAAGGATCTCACATGTTATGTGTCTTATAAAAACCAACTCATCAAAGTTTGAGGAAGGAGCCATGGGAAGAGGTAAGATGGAATAGGAGGATGATTTTTGAGGAGAGACTAGGATGACAAGGGAGAGATGAAAACATAATGAAGAGGAGAACCAACACGTGGAGAAGGTTCAAAGGAGGAAATGTGCAAAGAGAGGTGAGGTGGCATGGGATGTGCAAAGAAATCATGAGAAGTGCAAGGCATTAAAGATAAATGACATAGAGCAGAGAAGAGGAAAATGGCATGAATTCAGATGAGGGCAAGTACTGATTTGACAAGAAATAAAAAAGAGAGCAATGATAGTAAGTAAATAATGAAAACATAATTGGAAAGGGTGTTGAATTCCTAGAGGCATTATGCAATCATGTGGAAATGGATTGAAGATCCATTTGGATGATGTGATCAAGATTGTCAAAGTTAGAGATATTGTGAAATTTTAACAAGCTAAAAAGATCCAGATTGACCCCAATATTGGCCAAAAGATCAACCACCTAATTTGATCCCTATTAGTAGTGCATGACATTGGTCTGCTCAAAGAATTCGAGATGTTTTTTTAGCATGCACAAGAAGGTTACTAAGTTTTCAATTTGAATGATTGTCCTTTTTAATGGTATTAACCACCACTTGGGAGTCGCCTTCTATGATCAAGTTAGAGATATTCAATGTTTTTGCCATTCAAAAGCCTACAATGAGCACATGTAATTATACCTCATTGTTGGTTGTTTTAGATTAGATAGAAACGAAGGCAACAACAAAGGTGACAATGGTGCTAGAGCAAATAATACAACCCAAGGCTACTTAAGTCATGTTACCTTTGGAGGTTCCATTGAAATTTAGTTTGAACCAATCTTGAGAAGGCAACCCAATGGGCATCTTCACGAGCTTATTACACGTATTTCCAAGATTAAAGAGGTTTATCTATATCTTTACATTGATTGACTTATTTACTAAGATAACAATCCCATGGAGGGGGCTTACGGTAATTTACTCTATGAGTGTTGCAGAGAAAAATATGGTCCCATGAAACATAAAATATTCAGTTAATTATTGTTATATTTTAGGACTATAAATAAATTTAGAAATTAAATTGTTTAAAAAAATCTCACCATATACATCCTTCCATATGACATAAAATATTCCTAAATTTTTGGAGCAGGAACTACAAATGTGTAATCCCCCGCCCTGAACACAAACTCTCCTCAAAATCAAGAGTTCCACTTTTTATGGTGATTTTTTTTTATAATTCTTATAACGACCTTCACATTAAAAATAGACACTACAACGCCCTCCATAGAACCCCATCCTAAGACCCCCTGTCACGGAATCCAATTCCATTGTTACCTTAAGCTTGAAGCGGCTCGGTATTAGTATAAAAAGCATATCCACGACCAGGGTTTTAAGTTTCTCTCAAAGGTTAGGGTTAGGGTTTTGGTTTTTCTTTAGAGCGTTGGATCGCCTTTTTCCTATTTAGCCGAAGGTCAGGAATGGGTGAAATGGGCAGCAGGTCGAAAAAGGAAAAATTGCGGATTCAGCTGCTCAATTCTGCAGCTAAAGTTTATTTCGATCGTTATTTTATCCTTTCAGGTTAAGTGAAAGTGTGCATGATACAGATAACAGTGGTTCTTTATGTCATCCATAAAGCAAGGCGGGATGATTTTTATGCCCATCTTGTGTCGGAAGGTGACTAAATCTCAACTGTCTGGCGGAGCAGACGAGCGGGTGATTTCATTAACCTTGCTCTATGCTCAGCACGACGAAATTCAAGATCCCTTGCAAATAACCTCTTTATTTTAACTTTTAATCTTCGGATGGATTTTTGTTTTTCGTTTTGTCTCCGTTTGTCAGACGATCAATCCAGAAATTGCTAAGGAAAAAGGCTAAACCCTAAATTTCCATCCTAAAACACAAATCGAAGGTACAGAACAATTTTATAAACCCTGAGCTGCGACTCAAAGGATTGCAGGATGAATGAATAATCCTGAAGATTGCAGATGTCTACTCCATTTTTCCTACTATGCTATGTTGGCAGATGGTGGCCGCAAAGAAAAAAAAAAAATACACAGAAGCAAACAAAACCCTATAAAAACCATTTTATTCCAGCTCATGCTTAATCGTTTGTGCTGCTTATTATCATTTATCATTTGCTTATTTTGTTTTATTATTTCATCTTTACAAATAGAGTGATGGTTCCAAGGTGATAGTTCAGTGTGGGTGGTTAAGGAGGGTTTGATGTGTTCAAATTAGAACTGAATAAGTTCCAGGAAGCACTGGGTTAAACCTCGTATAATAACCAACCCTACACATTAATTCGGGATGCCTTTTTCCAAATTGATTCATATCTGTGTCATTGCTCTTTTAAAAAACAAAAAACAAATTCGCCACGGGAAGAAAAGACAGGAAGCACCGCTGATTTCTTGGGTAAGTATTTATTTTGTATTGGTTTTTTTAATTCTTTTGTGCCTGAAACTGTATCGAGCTCCTTCAAGCTCCTTCCCCGTTTCACGGCGTTCTCTTCTGATCAATGCACAAAATGAACATTTTGATTGTTTCTGTTGGATGAACATCTTTTGAATTACCTAAAAGCATAAACGATGGATGTCAAAGATGGGTAAAGAGTTAGCATACATATAATGTATTCAAGCTTTAAGTTTATGTCAAAGCATTAAGCTTATATCTAACACTGGTATGGAAAGAGGTTAGTCCATTGAAATATGTTATATGACTAGTAAAACTTCCCATGAAGTCCCTTCTGAAACAGTAAGTGAAAAGCACAATTGTCTGAGAAACCGATTTTCGGCAACATGACACAGTAATCCAACCTTGCCAAGCATAACTTTAACCCCTTATCAGAATCCAAGTCCATTCCCAGTCAATACTCATTCAAATCTAATGAAACCCTGATTGCAATCTTAGGACACAGACAAGTAAACTCGAAGACAAAAGAACAAAAAAACAAATGCTTGTAAGATCCCCTGTTATGAGCACTAAAACAGGGTTGACCATGGCCAAAGCTGGAGGCACAAGCTGTCTGAAAGAAAGAGCCTTGTCTGGATGGTGTACACTGAGGTGGAGATCAGAGTGTTGAACCACCCACAAAACACCATTGGGTCCCCCCTGTCAACTCTATGATGCTTACAGAGTTGCATTCAACAATAACAGTAAGCGGATTAGTTAAAACAATTAGCACTAAAATCATCTAGAATTAGGAGGGAAACCCCATTTTCTCCCCGCATAAAACTGCTTCAGAGGAGAGTGCATCCAATTGTCAAATGTTAATTTAAAAAATAGAAATCGAAAATTATGTTACCGAAGAGGAGGATGTGATATGGATTGAACAGGAGTGTTGATCCTATAAACTTCCACTAATCTGATTATCGGTGACAATGCCCACATAGAGAGAACGCTAATTTACCAAAAACTAAAAAAAAATCTTTAGATTGTAGCTAAACACTAAATAAATGCTTGGGAAAACAATGGAGTAAATGGAAAGCAGCTCCATATGGTAGCACATATATGTTATCACAATTTCAAATGAGGGTATACAGATGATGTGAAAGTATACAGATGATGTGAAAAATAGTGAAAAAGTAAATGATAAAGATCCTTGGCAAAATGCAGTCTTTCCGAATCCTTCAATCTAGTCTTTTTCTCTCCAGGGGTAGACCACAAGATCCCCAGATATGTCACTGTAAGTAGTGAAATCTGTAATGGTTGCTTGTGAAGGGTGAACTAAGGTTCATATTCTTGAAAACATAAAAATTGCGTCCTCCAAAATTGGTTTATCAAATAACCAAATACTCAACATCCCAAACTACTTCAAATTCAATTGGATCATTTTCATCAATATGATTTGCTACCAGCTGCAGGGAAGTTGTATTTTGTAAAGTCAAGCTTTTGTCCACTCATGCAGTAATTATAAAAAAAAATTCTGTAATTGATGATCTAAAAGTACTTGTGCCTATCATTGTAAACCAAAGTCCTCTAATGTCCAGTGTTTTATGAGAACTGTGGAAGTATTAAAGTGAGTTGTTTCACTAATGCATACAACTGTGGATTTCCAACTCTCATCCCCAATTTGGATTTTAGCAAAAAAAAAAAAGACTTTCAACTGCAAAAGTCCATTAAAAAACATATTGTTATAATTGAAATCTCAGAGCAAAACCTAAAAATGAAAGATTAAATAAAAGACCCTAAAGAAATTTAAATTACAACAGGGTATGGACGTCCATCCAAAGCATAATAAAATAGGGTTATTTTCAGATGTTTGCAGGAAATAGAAACCATGAAGCTTTTATCCAACTCCCACTGTTCATACAACCGAGGGTTCAAACCCTAAAGTCCCTGCAAACAATAATTTCTTCTACGAATGCTCTGCTGTGGATGGAGGAGAGCTTCACCTCCATCTTGATTTCTTGAAGCCTTGCTGCACCAAAAACCCATGCCTCTGTGAGCTTGCTAAACTTACCGTCACATTATGTTTTTTCCATGTCAGGATTGAAGGCACTTATCTACGATTAAGCATTACAAAACATGATTAATAATGATTGGTTTTTGTGAAATCAGGGATTGATTTGTTTTATATAATTTCAGTTCAGTCAAATGATGTTTCTATGCATATATGATAGAATTAATACAAATAGATATTATACAGTTATGTGGAATAATTGTTAGTTTTCATGTTTTACAACTTCATGTCATGTGATTTTGATATCATGACTTGTATAACTGTTATTTGTTCACTTGTTTGTGACACATGTACAATCTTTTAGTACAAGGGAGAACATCATCAGAGAGAAGCTATATATAGACGATGGGCAGTAGAAAGAGAACCACATAAGAACTAGGGGTAATAATGACAAATAAAGACATGTACTTGGCTCTACTTGGCACAAGTAATGACATCTTGGTTGGTGATTATCTAGCTTATTTAACATTGCTTTGTCTTTTGGATTAGATTGCAATTGTGCTAGGACTTTAAGAGTCTAATTGGTATATACGACATTTGTGTGTACTCATAATTGTAGGGTATGAACGAAATGCCTTGCATTTTAGTTTGGGAATCTTAGAGAAAAACAGAAAAATGTGTTTGGCCAAGTCTTGTCAGCATGTATCATCACATTTTGTGACTACAAAATCCATATTATATATCATCGGGTCCGCAATTCAATGAATCTATATGGTCCATTGTAATTAAATAACAATGATCCTTTAGGGTTTTCACGACTATTTGACCTGGTTGCAAATCAAAGTTATTAAAGTTGTCTCAGGGTGTCATTGTCTTGTGTCATTTTGAGTATATGTCAATTTGTGATCGGTACTTAGTGAAATGTTAGAACCCATCTATTGTGGCTTGTTTGTGGTCACTTAACGTTTGTACTTTGTGGATCTTTGTCGTTCTCAAGTGATAGCATCGCATGTGCAGTGTTAATAATGTAATATAAAAAAGGAATTGAAATTTCATGGCAATTTAAAACAAGAGTGAAATTATAAGAAAATGTAGTGAATTACAAATCATAAATAAAAGTTTGAGATCGGTGGAGAATGGCATAACATTACATGTTTTAAACATTTAAGAGAAGGATAGTGATGTTGCTTGATAATGAATAAAACATGCTGTATCTTAAGAAAAATGTGCTTTAGGTTTGGAAACTGAATTTATCTTATTTGTACTACCTCTTTGTATTGTGCTTTACCATATTGACTGCATCTTTCGGTCTGCATAAATATCAAATAAACTTCAGTAAATGCGCCATACTCCATTTAGAACTGTGCCATGCTTTAAATAACAACATTCTGATTTGCTTTCTAAGATGTATTTATCATATACACGGTTGACCCTCCCTATTATGAATTTCTTTGATGATGGTTATCTATTCAACATTACTCTACAAATGTTAATATAATCCATAATCGAAGAAGGAAATATTTGAGAACATATATATTTATTATAATCTTTTATAGATTTGACGGTCTACCTAAATGATCTGTTAAAACAAAGTGATCACACTTTACACATATGATTATATGACCCTAGGCCCTATCTGTAGTGATGCAAGAGTAGATTTTTATCTTTGTCATGATCGATGGGAAATTGAATATGATTGTAGATGGTTGGTTAAGTTCCCTGACTGAGATTGTAGGGAGCCTAGCTTGTGGGACTGAGCGTTGTGTTGTGGCCAAAGTTCTAAGCTCACTATTTGACCTGTGAATTTATTAGAAACAATTATATTTTAGTCTTTCCTTTATTGTACATTGTCCTCTTTGGTGATTAGTGTAGTGGCTAATAAGCTGCAAATGGCTAGATTTGTAAAGATAAAATGAAAACTTAAAATGTAGTGGTTTATAAAATGGTGACTATTGTTGGTTAATATCATGCAGTGCTAAAATATGTCTCAATATTCTATTGATATATATTTGAATACTATTATGCTATAACAAATAATTTTATTAATTTGATGATAATATTTTAGCTTGAAAATTTACTCTAGTTTGATTAGTCATGTAGGATGTCTCTTTTGAACGGTGTATAATTCAACTGGATTTTGATCCTTTTATGCAGAACATAAAATATAGGTATCAAGCCAATAAAGTAAACTATTGTACTTCAATTTAACTGCTATTATGAAGAAATTAGTAAATTTATGAGTATGATTCACAAAACCTTGTTTTGCATTTGAACCTTATAAGGGTTTAATTTACGAAATGGCTCTTAGTCACGTTCAGCTGCTCGATGCTCCAAATAAAACTTATTTCGATCATTATTTGTGTTTTCGTTATTTTATCCTTTCAGGTGAAGTGAAAGTGTGTATGATACAGATTACAGTTGTTCTTTATGTCATCCATAAAGCAAGGCGGGATGATTGTTATGCCCATCTTGTGTCTGAAGGTGACTAAATCTTAACTGTCTGGCGGAGCAGCTGAGCGGGTGATTTAATTAACCTTGCTCTATGCTCAGCACGACGAAATTCAAGATCGCTTGCAAATAACATCTTTATTTTAACTTTTTATCTTCGTATGGATTTTTTTTTTCGTTTTGTCTCTGTTTGTCCGACGAACAATCCAGAAATTGCCAAGGGAAAACGCTAAACCCTAAATTTACCTGCAAAAACACAAATCGAAGGTACAGAACAATTTTATAAACCCTAAACTATGATTCAAAAGATTGCAGAATGAATGAATAATCCCTGAAGATTGCAGATGCTGCCCCCAATTTTCCTACTATGCTATGTTGGCAAATGATATTAATGGTGGCCGCAAAGAAAACAAAAATACAGAGAGAGAAATAAAACCCTAGATAGACCATTTTATTCCAGCTCATGCTTTTATCGTTTGTGCTGCTTATTATTATATAAATTTTAATAGAGTGATGGTTCCAGGGGGTAGTTCAGTGTGGGTTTTTTAAGGGGGCTCTCTGTGTTAAAATTAGAACTGAATAAGTTTCAGGTTGCTGGACTAAATTTTGATTTTTGTAATGATTAAAAATAATAATAATAATATAATTTAATATCTAAAAATTTCTTGACCAGTGTAAAATTAAATGTGTATAACAACCAACCCTGCATATTAAATTCTCGATGCCTTTTTCCAAATTGGTTCATGTCTGTGCCATTGCTCTGTTAAACAACCTCAAAAAATTAAAAAAAAAATGCCATTGGAAAGAAAGCCAAGACGCACTGCTGATTTCTTGGGAAGTGTTTATTTTGTATTGGTTTATTAAATTCTTTTGTGGCCAAAACTGTATCCCTCTCCTTCAAGTTCCTTCTCCTGTCAATGGTGTTCTCTTCTGATCACTGCACAATATTAACATTTTTATTATTTCTGTTGGATGAACATCTTTTGAATTACCTATAGCATAAACGATGGATGTCAAAGATGGGTAACGAGTTAGCACACATATAATGTATTCAAGCTTTAAGTTTGCCTCAAAGCATTAAGCTTATATCTAACACTGGTATGGAAAGAGATTAGTCCATTGAGATATGTTATATGACTAGCAAAACTTCCCATGAAGTCCCTTCTGAAATAGTAAGTGAAAAGCACAATTGTCTGAGAAACCCATTTTCGGCAACATGACACATAGTAAGCCAACCTTAACCCCTAATCAGAATCCAAGTCCATTCCCAGTCAATATCCATATTCAAATCTAATGAAACCCTGATTTGTTGGTTCAAATATCCGCTATTTGCAATCTTAGGACACAGACAAGTAAACTTGAAGACAAAAAGAACAAAGCAAATATGCTTGTAAGATCCCCTGTTATTAGCACTAAAACAGGGTTGATCATGGCCAAAGCTGGAGGCACAAGCTGTCTGAAAGAAAGAGCTTTGTCTGGATTGTGTACACTGAGGTGAAAATCAGAGTGTTGAACCACCCACACAACTCCATTGGGTCCCCCCCTGTCAACTCCATGATGCTTCCAGAGTTGCATTCAACAATAGCAGTAAGTAGTTTAGTTGAAGCAATTAGCACTAAAATCATCTAGAATTCAGAGGGAGAACCGATTTTCTCCCCTCAGAAAATTGCTTCAGACAAGAGTGTATCCAATTGTCAAACGTTAATTTAAAAAAATAGAAATAAAAAAATTTGTTACCGAAGACGAGGATGTGTGATATATGGATTGAATATGGATTCCATAAACTTCCACTAATCTGATTATGGGTGACAATGCCCACATAGAGAGAACAATGATTTACAAAAAAAAAATTCTTTAGATTGTAGCTAAACCTTAAATGCATGCTTGGAAAAACAATGAAGTAAATAGAAAGCTCCATATGGTAGTGCCAATATGTTATCACAATTTCAAATGAGGGTATACAAAAGATGTAAAAAGTAGTGAAAAAGAAAATGATTAAAACCCTTGGCAAAATGCAGTCTTTCCGAATCACTCAATCTGGTCTTTTTCTTTCCAGGGGTAGACCACAAGAAGATCCCCAGATATGTCACTGTAAGTAGTGAAATCTGTAATGGTTGCTTGTGTAGGTGATTCCAGAACATAAAAATTGCGTCCTCCAAAATTGGTTTATCAAACAACCAATAGTCAACATTCCAAACTACTTCAAATTCAAGTGGATCATTTTCATCAACATGATTTGCTAGCAGCTGCAGGGAAGTTGTATTTTGTGAAGTCAAGCTTTTGTCCACTCATGCAGTAATTATAAAAAAATATTCTGTAATTGATGATCTAAAAGTATTTGTGCCCAATACTGTAAAACCTGAAGTCCCTGCAAACAACAATTTCTTTTACAAATGCTCCGTTGTGGATGGAGGAAAGCTTCACCTCTATCTTGATTCCTCGAAGCCCTGCTGCACCGAAAACCCATGGCTCTGTGAACTTGCTAAACTTACTGTCACATCATGTTTTTCCCATGCCCGGATTGAAGGCACATATCTGGGATTAACCATTAAAAACAAGATTAATAATGATTGGTTTATGTGAAATCAGTGATTGATTTGGTGAAATGATGTTTCAATGTTTATGTGATAAAATTAAAACAAATAGATGTTATACAATTATGTGGAATAATTGTTAGTCATCATGTTTTACCACTTATATCATGTGATTTTGATAGCATGACTTGGATAATTATTATCTGTGCACTTATTTGCGACGCAAGTACAACCCCTCAGTGCGAGGGAGAACATCATTGGAGAGGAGTTACATACAGAATATGGACAACAGAAATAGAATCACGTAAAAATGAAGTGTAATAATGACAAATAAAAACATGTACCTAGCTTGACTTGGCACAAGTAATGACCTCCGGTTTGGGTATTATCTAGCTTACTTAGCATTGCTTTTTATTATGAATTAGATTGCAATTGTAGGTGCATTGTTTAGGACTTCTAAGAGTCTAATTGGGTATATACGACATTGTGTGTACTCATAATTATAGGGTATGAAAGGAATGCCTTGCGTTTTAGGTTGGGAATCTTAGAGAAAAGCGGGAAAAATGTAGTTGGCCAACTTTTGTCAGCATGTCTTGTCGCAAAATCTATACATTATAAATTATTGGGTCCACAACTCAATGGATCTATACGGTCCATTGTAATTAAAGGACAATGACCCTTTAAGCTTTTCACGACTATTTGACCTGGTTGCAAACCAAAGTTATTAAATTTGTCTTGGGTTGTCATTGTATCACAACGTTTTTTGAGTAGATGTCAATTTGCTATTGGTACTTAGTGAAACGTTAAAACCCACCTATTATGGCTTGCTTCTGGTCACTTAGCATTTGCACTCTGTGGATCTCTATTGTACTAAAGTGATACCATCGACCTCTATAGTGTTAATAACGTAATATGAAAAAGGAATTGGAATTTCACGGCAATTTAAAATAAGAGTGAAATTATGAGAAAATATAGTGAAATACAAATCATAAATAAAAGCTTGATATTGGTGGAGAATGGCATAACATTACATGTTTTAAACATTTAAAAGGAGGATAGTGAGGTTGTTTGATAACGAGTTAAATGTGTCATATCTTAGGAAAAATGTGTTTTAATATGCCTTCTTGAAGCTGTAGCTTTGGAAACTGAATTTGCCTTTTTGTGCTACCTCTTTGTATTGCGCTTTACCATGTTGACTGCGCCTTAATTTCTTTTGGGCTGCACAAACATCAAATAAACTTCAGTAAATGCGCCATACTCCATTTAGAACTGCGCCGTGCTTTAAGTAACAACATTCTAATTTGTTTTCTAAAATGTATTTTATTATATACATGGTTGACCCTTCATATTATGAATTTCTTTGATGACGGTTATCTATTCAACGTTACTCTACAAATGTTAATATAATCCATAGTTGAAGAAGGAAACATTTTGAGAACATATATATTTATTATAATCATTTATAATTTTGACGGTCTATCTAAATGATTTGCTAAAACAAAGTGATCACAGTTTACATAAATATAACCATACGACCCTAGGCCCTGTCCGTAGTGATGCAAGAGTATATTTTTATCTTTGTCATGATCGATGGGAAATTGAATATGATTGTGGAAGGTTGGTCAAGTTGCCTCGCCAAAATTCTAGGGAGCCTAGCTTGTGGCAATGAGCGTTGGGTTATGGCCTAAGTTCTAAGCTTACTATTTGGTCTGTGAATTTATTAGAAAGATTTATATTTTAGTCTTTCATTTATTGTACACTATCCCCTTTGGTGATTAGTGTAATGGCTAGTAAGCTGCTAACAGCTAAATTTGTAAAGATAAAATAAAAACTTAAAATTTAATGGTTTATAGAATGGTGACAATTGCTGTTTTTTCCCCTCGGAAAAAAATTGTAACTTCATATTAATTAAAATTCTAAATTACATTCTAAAGATGCAAAAACATTTCAAAAGGAAAAAAATCCAAACAAAGGGGAGAAAAACCTCCCAAGCAGAAACAAAACAAATTTCCTAATCTCCTAACAAAGCAAGAGAGAAACAACACAAAGCCAAGCGGAAACAAACATAAAATGGACAACAAACAAGAAAAAGAAGTCAGGAGCTGATGGGAGATGTATCCCAAATCATCATCAATCCTGCCCTTCTTGCCTTTCTTTTTCTTAACTTCCTGCCACCTCCCTTGAGAGGGTTCGTGAATGACTAACTGTAACTCAGAAGGTTGAAAATCAAACTGAGTGTCAGATAATGAAAGATCTGGATTCACACGGTTCGCCAACTCCTTATCTGAGTCTGAATTATCTGACTCATGAACTCTCGTGACACCCCTTGATGAAAACCCTTTAGAAGGTGTCTTCAAAATAGAAGACTGATCTTCTTCTGTAAACACATCAATATTCTCAAGGACTACTCCTTGAATGTCTGGTTTACCAATTATATTCTTTTCTAATTCTGTAGTATGCTGATTTACCTCAGCCTGGTTTTCAACTTCATCCACTATCTCTTGCTCCAGAAAGCTCCAATGTTTGGAGTTTGATTTCATCCACTTATTTTGGAAGAAGGTGCTCGAACATGGGTACAAATAGCATGAAGATGTCCTGGAATTTTACAAATATGGCACCGAAATCCCTTTATCCGAAATCCCCTTGCTAAGGTTTGTCTCCACAAATGCGAGCATAAGTGCAAAACCCTGCTACAGTTCTCTTTTGGGCACATTCAATGTAGGTTCCCAAGGAATTTCTAATCTCTTTGAATGCCATGTAGAAATGTAAAGGCAAGTTTAGAAGTCAAACCCATACTGGCATATTAGTGACACAGAGGGTATGTGGGTCAAATTCTAGGAACCGTGGTCTGATGAACAACTCCGTTGTTCCCCAAAATCAAGGACCTTCTGTAAGAACACTCTGATAGAATTCCTGTTTAAAGAGGTGGACAACGAAGAAGCCTTTGGAGTAGAGGGAGATCTCACATTGCTTAGTCAAATTCGTGTGTATCCATTGAATTAGAGCAGAAGTGGTAGGCCAGAACCCATTAATTTTGCATATTATAGCCTCTTTTTCCTAGATTGTCTTGACCCAAGAAACTTCCATCCCAACAGTCTCTACAATCGGCACCTCATCCACCAGCTCCAAAATATAGGTTCATAGAGGAAGTTGAGGCTTCGAAGCACTAGATTTGGGAGCTAAGTTTTTAACCACTTGTTTAAATGAACAAAGGCTTGGAGGATGAGGGCATCCCAGAGGCCACAACACCTCCCCGCAATCTCCCCGTCATGAAGAGGGTGGAGTCCTTGCCTAAATTGTAACCAGATAGCAGATAATGATCCTCGAGAAGTTTGCCTTCAAAAAGAAGACGATGTTGATCTGCTGGAATCCCATCAGAAAACTCAAGCCTCCACTTTAGATCAACCACAAGCTCATCTGGGTGAACCCAAAAGCAAATGGTTTTCCCAGTAAGGGAACGGATCAAAATCCGATATCCTAACTTGATAAACAATTGTCCTTTTGTTTGACACCATATGTATTGTCCAGAAAAAATTTTGGGTAGACAATTTGTCAAACAATTTGCAAGCATACTCATAAGATTCATTATGATGGAACGCAGTCTAAAAGTAGGCATTTCTTTTAGGCATTTTGTCAGACAGTTCTCGTGCGACCACCATACGTCCATACATGGTAGACTTTCGAAAGCCACGTGTGAAAGGATGTATGACGATGGCATTCAGAAGTCTCAAATGTCGAAGAACCCTGTGGAGCTTACAATTCCTCCTGTGCCAAGCAAGAGCCAATGCTATCTTCTGCAACTCATCCTTGTCGGCCTCCATTGGGATACTGACGGATGCCAAAGGCTGTAGAAATGCCAGAAAATCCAAGAGCACTACAGCGGTCAGGTCCCCATGTCTATCATTCTCTGCCTTACTACCAACAACACTGGCCTTGATTCTATTCTGAAATCTTTCGTTGTCCACAGGGAGGTTATCCTCCAAGAAAGGATCGGCCAAAAACCCCAGGACTTCTATCAACAGAGGACATGCCTTCCTCTGATCTGTAAACCCAATGGCGCCGATGTATTCCTTCAACTCATTGTCTTTCAATGACAATTCCTTTACTCGATCCGCAGTAGAAGGATAGTGAGAATCTTCACGTATCCTCTCCATTCACCCCATATCGAGCTGTAAAATACTCGATACTATAGATCTAGACTTATTTTTTTCATAATATGCTATATATATAGATTAAGACTCGTATTAGACTTATAACATTGGTAATCTATCATTGAGTTGCTAAGATTATTTGAAAGCTTTGATTTGGTGTTTGCTACGTTATTTAATATGGATGTTTTTCAAAGAATTAGAAATTAAACTAGAACATATTAGAATACTTTAGGAATGGTATTTTAAATTATAAAGATCCAGATCAATGTCATGGTGGACAACAATTAGTATGGTGATGTTAATATCATGCAATTTTAAAATATGTTTTTTTTTGGAAGTCCAAAATGAAATTATTAAGACAGTAATATATATATAAATGTATAAAATAGTAATATAGCACATGCATGATGCAATTTTACATGAGGAAAGAGTGAGGTTACCTTGATTAGTCTAGTATCTAGTAAACACTAGTTGAGTTAGAACATCCTACCGATGTATATTTGAATAATATCAAGTTATAACAAATAATTATAATAATTTGATGATAGTCTTTTATCTTGAAAATATATTCTAGCTTGATTAGTCATGCAGGGTGCCTCTTTTGAGTAGTATAGAACTCAACTGGATTTTGATCCCTTTTGTGTGGAATGAAAAACATAGGTATCAAGCCAATAAAGTAAACTATTTACTTCGATTGTTATTACAAATAAATTTATAAATTAAATGAGTATCATTCACAAAACCTTGTTTTGCATTTGAACTTAATAAAGGTTTAATTTAGGAAATTGCTCTTAGTCACCTTCTTTTAAGAATACCAAATTCTCACATGTATTAAATATCGTGCAAACACATATAGGAGTGAAATAGTAATTGTTTGATGATTTGAGATGTAGGCATTAAGACTGGGTTTGACACCTAAGTTTTATAAGATCTTGTGTCTGTCTACTTAATATTAATCCTTGCATGATATCTTATAATAATCTCATAAGTGGTATGGGACACTTATGGTGTACATTATCATCCATGTATTATGCTTGCATTAGATTTGTAGTACAAACATGTTTGTGAAAGTCTTAAACTTTTGAGCATATGTAGTGATAATGAACATTTAGATGATTGATAAATTTTAGAAGATAAGACATTTTTGATATCATCATCAAGTGATAAATTTATATATGTAATGTTAGGACATGATCAATTGTTATATCATGTTTTGAATTGACAATTCCTTATTAAACTTGAATATTGATTTTGGATATTAATCCATATGGGGATAATAAAATCTTGGATGATAGATATAAAACTTATATGAAACCTTGTTAATTCTAAACTCATTGGATGCCAAAACACATTTGGGAACCGTACATCTTGTGATGAAATATGGTTATGGTTTCTGGATTATGTTCTTGGATTACGCCTTGGTTTGACAACACGCTTCATGCATGATACATGTAGACCCTTGTTTTGAAATTAGCTTTGAGACCTGATAAATATGCTTAAAGTCATCATCTTATGATTAGGGGTTAAGAGCTAATGAGAAGATTGACTAAGCTGAGAATTGGGTTAATATTTTTTGGTAGGTTCATTAATTGTTTGTAGTTACCAGCCATACCCTAGCACTAAAGTTAGAATGCATATATAATCATATACCACATAGCAGTGGGGAGTTGCATGCTAAATTATTCTATCTCCTAGGATTCTCTACGCTCTATTAGTTGTTTGCATTTAACACCTTCATGAAAGGGTAAGGTCACTCTCAGTGGAGAAGAGGAGTGTGATGGATCCTAAAGGCTCTATGGTTGGAAGAAAATCCCTCAAATAATATTCTCCCTCTTATATTTTTTTATATGGTCTTCAATGACAACAATGGTCTACAATGCTCTAATAGATTTTCCTTATGAAGACTTGTTCATTTACAATTATATTTGATAAGTGATTGTATTGTTATATGGAAAGATGAAATCATGTAGCTGTAATAATGTTTTAAACACTTTAATCTCTTATTCCATTATGATTTTATTCTATTTTATATGTTACTCTAAGACAAAGTTATTGGATTTACAAAAGATAAATGTTGACTTGCCTACTTAGATGTTATTGTTTTTGTATTTGCAATTGAAGTGAAATGTATGTTTAGTCACTTACTATGAAGGTTACTTTGACTTCTAGATATAAATGCAAATCCATATAACAAAGTGATCATTTAATGTACACATCATAATTGAAGTATATTAAAATATGACCTAATGCATACTTTTATTTTAGTAGTATGCGTGTAATCTAAATTCAAGTTGTAAACATGTAATATAGTTTATTTCATGAATGATTATTGATGTTGTACATGGTGATACTATGATCATGCATATAACTTGATCTTAATTTAGTTTTCATGTTTGATCAAAACTGAACAAACTTGTTGAGTAATATAAGTTAGGACTAGCAAGAATTTTTTTGAAATGATAACATGATTGTAAAAAAAATGGTACATTTTTCTAGTACCTAATGACGAGAAATACTAGAACGTGAGAACTAAGTGATGAGAGAAATCATAGTTTGTCTCACTATGACTCAACAGTTTACTGAATTCGGATACGACAATGGGAACTTGTCAAATCCAATCTTATGGCCATAAACATGTATACCTTAGAATAAATTTCATTAATTTTTGTATACATTGAGAATGTATCATTTTTAGTCCATGTTCATCGTCATCCATGATAGAAGCTATGTGGAGTAGTGACAATATTCAATTATGCACATTGTTCTTTTGTAGATTGTTTGACTCCTTTTTCGTGAAAGGGGAAACCACTCTTTAGATGGGAGAGATGCACAATTGATCTGAGAGGCTTTGTGGAACTCTTCTTAACCGCTTTCTGGCTTTAATTAATGATCACATGTGTTTTTTATGCTCACATGAAGGGGAAAACTTGTTGAGCATGTATATCTATTGTAAACAAATTTTGTAATAAAGGAAAATCAAACCAATTCTTGCAGAGGAAGGGAAGGAATTTTAGCTATTTAAACTATAAAGTAAGCTTTTTAGCTTAGGGATGAATCTAAACCTTCTTGTTTTCCATTTACAAAAAGTCATATGGAAATGACGCACCCAATTTTTGAAAACTTATGTTCCAAACATATTGCTTGATCAGTTCAATACAATTAGAAAATTTTAGAAAGTTTTCAAATAATTTTTCCCTTCCTTTCTAATCAATCTTAAGTTGACTAAGACATTGGGATGATGTCTTTTGAAAAAGGGGAAGGATGCCACACTTTGTTTTTCTCGTATTAAGATTGAAGACACTTTTTTTCAATATTAAACGGGATTAATAATGACTGTTTTCTTTGCAATCATGGATTGATTTGATTTATATAATTTTAATTTAGTCAAATGATGCTTTTATGCTTATGTGACAAAATTAAGACAAATAAATGTTATATAATTATGTGGAATAATTTTTAGTTATCATGTTTTACCACTTCATATTATGTGTTTTTGATGACATGGCTTGGATAATTTCTATTTGTTCACTTGTTTGTGATGCAGGTACATCCCTTCAGTGCGAGGGAGAACATCATCAGAGAGGAAGAGCTAGATATGGACTATGGGCAACAAAGAAATAATTTCGTAAGAACGATGTGTCATCCTGAAAAATAGAGACATACACCTTGGCTAACAGCAAAAATAATGACATCGAGTTTGATGATTATCTAACTTACTTAACATTGCTTTGTCCTCTAGATTAGATTACAGTTGTAAGTAAGAGTCTTATTGATATATACAGCATTGTCTGTACCTGTTATTGTAGGGTATGAACCAAATGTCTTGAGTTCTAGTTTGGGAAGAGAAAATCAAGAAAACTTGTTTCGCTGAATAGTCTTGTCAACATGCCACATCACATTTTGCAACTGCAAAATCTATACATTATAGATCATTGGGTCCACAACTCAATGGATATATATGGTCTATTGTAATCAAATGGAAATGATCTTTTAGGCTTTTTATGATTATTTGACCCAGTCGTAAATTAAAATTATTAAAGTTATGTTTCAGGGTGTCATTGTATCATGACATTTCTTGGGTAGATGTCGATTCACGACTAATGCTTAATGAAACATTAAAATCCACTTATTATGGCTTGTTTGTGGTCACTTAACATTTTTGTTATGTGAATATATGTCGTAATAAAATGATAGCATCCACTTATACAATATTAATAACATGATATGAAAAAAGAATTAGAATTTCATATATATTTAAAACAATAATGAAATTGTGATAAAATATAGTAAATTACAAAATCATAAATAAAAACTTGAGATTGGTGGAGAATGGTGTCTATTACATGTTTTAAACATTTAAAAGGAGGACAATGACATTGTTTGAGAATGACCAAATGTGTTTAAGGAGGATGGCAGTGGCATGTATGAGAACCTTTTATAATAGTGTAGCATGGAAAGGTATATCTTTGACATCATATGACTATTAATGAAGTGTTGGAAATGTCGATTGTAGTTCACTTCTATTACGATGCCAATGAAATGCCATGTAAACCATTCAATGTTTTAGCTATGAGAAGACAGATTTTAATAGACAAACAACATTTAATTGGCCACATGGGGCAGCTGGAATGAGGTTATGAACCACATGGGCTGCTCCATAAGAGGAATTTGTATTCAATTTAAAGTTTGCCTAACCATAAATAACTTCAACGAAAGTCATTAATAAGAGCAACTTCCCTTTATACTGGTAGAAATTTCTGACTAAAAACTGATTAAGGAAAAACTATAAAAAGAATTAGAACACCTTCCAGGCGAAGATAACCTTATCAGCGTGGCCCAATAGTTAGAGGGAATAAGGAAGAAGGAAGCTTGAAGGAGGAGGAGTGGAACACAATAGTAAAAAGGAGAGGGATGGCCTGATCAAATAAGGAGGAGCATACATTCAGGAGGAGTAAGTTTGATGGAGAAGGCCAAATAATAGTTTAAATTATAGTTATAAGGTTTGGTTGGATATGTATAAAATTTAGTTGGATTTGGATTTTTTGGTTAATTTGGAGAAGTTTGTTTTGGTGGACTCTATTTTTTTCAAAAAAATAATTTTATTTTTTAAGTTTGCTGGGAAAAAAAGCCCTATTGGAATCAGATTTTTCCTAAATTTTTTAAAAATTCTATATTTCAAATTTTTTAACCCTCTCTAATGGATTTGAAATTCCAAACCTTGTGACTATGGTTTAAATAATTAGCCGGTACACCATAACCTTTTTGAACTGCATTGGAAAACTGAATTTTAGCTCTTAAAAGACAAGATTTATATCTTAAAAGACAAGATTTATCTCTTAAAATTTTGTATTTAGTTTTAAAAAATTGCATCACATCCTTCAAACTGCATGTTGATTATTTTGGACTGTTTTGCTGAGTAAATGTGCCATATCTTAAGAAATATGTGTTTTAATAGACCTTGAAATTGCATTTTAGCTTTGGAAATTGAATTTAAATTTTGTGTGCTACCTCTTTTTACTGCACCTTAGTATGTTTTATGTTGTGCCTTAATTCCTTTTGGGCTGTGTAATCATCAGATAATCTTCAGTAAATGCACCATACTCCATTTATAATTGCGCCATGCTTTAAGTAACACTGTTCTATTTGTTTTTTATGTATTTGACCTTCCTTGCTGCATGATGTTTGCCTAAAATTGTGTATTGTTTCGTGGGCTGTGTGTTATTCATTTGGTCTGAGTTTCATCTCAGAAAATTGTGTCTCTTTTCAACAAATCTATTTTGTTTATATCTTGAAACCATGACGTTTCTTGGAGATGAAATCTGGAAAAAAAATTCTTTATAAAAAAAAGTCATTTTATTCTTCAAGCCATTCCACACGCTCTAGCATGCTTCGATATGTTTTTTACATATTTATCAAAGTATTTATGATTAAAATATTTAATAAAATTAAGTGGGTTGTTGTTTGACGATAAGAATGATGGTGTAAAAGATGTTGTCTAACCATTCATTAAGATACAAATCCTAGAGGATATTAAAAAAAGATAACATTGGGATCATATCCCAGAAGAATTTGGTAGAATGGCATTCTATACACCTTATATGTTTTCAAATTTCCAAGTTTTTCTTGGACATACGGTAAAATCCCCTCCTCCATGTTTGTAGTTCCTTTTGACATACCCTGAGAATATGTTGGCAAAGACAAACTGATATTTTAAAATGTATTTATTATCTACATGGTTGACACAATCTATTATGAATTGCTTCGTAAACGGTTATCTATTCAATATTACTATTTTCAAATATTAATATAATCCATAATTGAAAAAAGAAAACATTTGAAAACATATATATTTGTTATATTCCTTTATAGTTTTGAAGGTCTACCTAAATAATGTTGGAGTAATGTGTGTAAATTTAAGTCAAGTTCTCACATGTAGTAATAAGTTCACAAAGAATATAATTTATTCTGTTCACATTGTGTGCACACAAATATAGGGAAACTAAATATTTGACATCTCCCCAATTTAATGATTGCATAACTATAATTTATATGTTAAAACAAACTATTACTCTTATATAACTGTTATATATTCTCATTCCTGTAATGTAGAGATGGATGAGAGAATATTGACATTTATGAGATTATTGTGGAGTGATTGTATTAGTATTGTGTTGTGAAGGAATTATATTATTTTTCAATTTGTTTCATTCTTGGTTTGGGTTATTTTGTTTATGCAAGATTTGTGTTTAATGGTTCTACTTTCTAAATTGATTTTGCGGATTGTTTGTGTTTCTTTGGCAATTTTGATAAATAATTTGTTAAAACAAAGCAATCACACTTTACATAAATACAACCATACGATCCTAGGATTTTTTTGTAGTGATGTAATATATCTTTCCATGATCGATGGGAAATTAAATATGATTATGGATGGCCGATTATGCTACTTGGCCAAGATTATACAAAGCCTAGCTTGTCGCAATGAGCACTGGGTTGTGGCCAAAATTATGAGCTTACTATTTGGTCTATGTATTTATTAGAAATAATTATATTTTAGTCTTTCTTTTATTGTACATTGTCCTCTTAGATGATTAGTGTAGTGGTTAGTAATCAAAAAATGGTTAGATTCATAAATATAAAATGAAAGCTTAGAATTTAACGGTTTATAAAGTGGTAATAATTATTGGGTGCTAACAAAACTATATTATGTAAGATGCTAAGTATTTTGCATATTTGGCTAGCACTAACATGCTTTTATTAACAATTGATGTTAAGTTATGAGGTTGGACATAGATAACATTAAATTTCTAATTATGATATAGTTGGTAGCATTAAAATGTTATATTATTTCATATTTTTCATAGGTGTTTTGAGAATATAGATAAACTAAGACTTAGTGCTAAACCTATAAGATGGTTAATCTATCACCGAGATGTTAAGATTATTTGAAGGCCTTGATGTAGTGATTGACACCTTAGTTAATATGGATGTCTTTTAAAGAAATAGAAATTAAACTGTAACATGTAGGAAGACCTTAGGAATGGTAATTTAAACTATAGATCAATGTTATGGTTGACTATAATTGGTGTGGTGATGTTAATATCATGCAATGCTAAAACATATCTTGTTTTCCAAGTCCTAGGTGAAATTGTTATGACAATAATATATCTAAAAGCTTATAGAATAGTAAAATAGCACATGCATGATGAAATTCTACATGAAGTAAGAGTGAGGTTACCCTAGATTCATTGTAGAAACATGTTTGTGAAAGTCTTAAACTCTGGGCATAGATAGCAATAATGAAAGTTTAGATGATTGATAAATTTTAGAAGATAACATTTTGGATATCATCATAAGGTGATAAATTGATATATGTAACATTGGGACATGATCAAATTTTATATCATGTTTTGGGTTGACGATTCCTTATTAACCTTGAATATTATTTTGGATATTAATCCCATATAGGGATAATAAAGTCTTAGATAATACATACTAAACTTATAAGAAACCTTGTTGATGCTAAACTTATTAGACATCAAAACATATTTGGGAACCATACATCTTGAGATAAAATATGGTTTTTGGTCTTCGAATTATACTCTTAGGTTACACCTTGGTTTGGATACATGCTTCATGCATGGTACATGTAGACCCTTGTTTTGGAATTAGCTTTGGAAACTAATAAATATGCTTAAAGTCATATCACCTTATGATTTATGGGTTAGGAGTCTATGAGAATATTGACTAAGCTGATAATTGGGTTAATATTTTTCAGCAGGGTCATTAATCATCATCAGTTACTAGACATACCCTAGTACTAAATTTGGAATGCATATATCATCTTATACTGCATAATAGTTGGGAGTTGCATGCTAAATTATTCTATCTCCTGGGATTCTTTTGGCTCTATCAATTTCCCACATCTAGTACCTTTGTGGAAGGGTAGGACCACTCTCAATGGATGAGATGAGTGTGGGGGATTTGAAAGGCTCTGTGGTTAGAGGAAAAACCCTCCATTGATGTTCTCCTTATTATGTTTTCTATATGGTCTTCAATGACAAGGATGGTCTATAGAGCTAGGATGGATTTTATTTATAAAGACTTGTTCATTTATGATTATATTTGACAAGTGATTGCAATGTTATATGGAAAGATGAAATCATGTAACTTTAATGATGTTGTAAACATTTTAATCTTTTATTCCATTATGATTATTTTCTATTTTCTAAGTTATTCTAAAACAAACTTATTAGATTTAAAAAATATAAATGTCGACTTGCTTACTTAAATGTTATTGCTTTTGTATTTGCAATGAAAATGAAACGTATGTTTAGTCACTTATTATGAAAGTTATTTTAACTTATAGATATAGCATAAATCCTTATTATGAATTGATCATTTGTTGTATACATCATAATTGAAGTATATTAAAATATGACCTAATGCATTCTTTGATTTTAGCAGTAAGTGAGTAATATGAATTCAAGGCATAAAAATGTAATATATTAAAGATTTTGGAATAATTATGTTATCATTTTTTAGCTCGATGTTTCGGATCACCACTCGTCATCCTTCATCAAGAGAAAAAAAGACTTATGATGAAGGATCATGGGTGGTGATCCGAAACTTTGAACTAAAAAATGATAACATAATTATTCCAAAAGCTTTAATATTGATTTGTATGGAATGTGAAAGCATAAAATATCTAACATGTAACATAGTTTACAATGATGAAAATCAAAGGAATGGAATATATGATTTAATGAATGATTATTGATGTTATACATGGCGATACTATGATCATGCCTATAACTTGCTCTTGGTTTAGTTTTCAGGTTTGATAAGAACTTAACAAACTTGTTGAGTAATATAAGGAAGGACCAGTAAGAAACTTTTCGAGATGATAACATAATTATATAAAAAAAATTGGTATGTTTTTTCATTACCTAACCAAAGGGGTCTTACAGTTCCATGGCCTCCATAGTCAAGCTACACAATTATAATGATGTCAAAGGCCCTAGATAATTTAACAAGGTGGGGGCTCAAAAGTTACATTGTTGTATGCTTAAGAATACTATATTGTTTTAGGTGATCAACATTCATGAGAAAATAAGTATATAGTTGTTTGATCTATTTAAGCTAGATCTCAGACTAGATGTACTTTTAACATGCAACTCTTAAAGAGATATACTAACACAAATTGATATTAGGAATGGTTTAGTTTACTTGTCTGTGTCCTAAAACTAATGATGATTCGTTGTCATGATCATATTCACTTTTTTCACCATAATTTTGTTAATACATAACCATATGAATTTTAAACACTGAGTTCTAATTGGACTTGATGAAAAGGTACACTTGTCTATCAATTAAGAAAACTATTGGATTGCTTCAAGATCTTTGAACATCCAAGATTGCACAAAAATCCTAGGAGTAGGTAAGAAAAATATTGCATGACAAAAGTTTCATCAAATGCATCAAAAGATTCATTCATCAATTAGCCAAAAATTACAAAGAAGGTATATTATATAGTGAGAGATTAGGTCACCAAAAAGGTAATGACTCAACTCACTATTAGAAAACACATTAAGTATATTTTCACCTAAAGACCTTAACAACCTTAAACAAGCTAACTAACAACCATGTAGGTTAAACCATAAGTAGGAAAAAGCCTACACCAACACCTCCTCTAAAGTGTAGCTTAGGTGGGTAGAAGAATCAGGTCCCGACAAAGAGGCTTGATGAGGTACCCAAGCATCAGAGGGCTAAAAATCCCCACTAGAGACTACCACTACCTGCAACCACCTTATATCCTATAATAATTTTATTGGGAGCGAATGTAGATCAGAATTAGATGCAGTGAAGAGAGGATCACCCTAGAATAGTGAATGTGTCCACATGTGCCTGTTGGATTTTTAACCAAGGTGTGAATCCTATCTAAATAATTGTTCTCCTCATGTAATGTAGGAGAGTCAATTTCTCTATGCAATGATGGTGCAATGGTAGCAGAGGCTAAGAAGGATTGTGGAATGCCTTGTAAATGTGGAATAGACTACCCAATTTTTGATGTGTCCTGGATCATTGTACCTTTTAACTGTAATGTCTGAAGTGGACCAAAGGTAGGTTGCTCAAGAAATAATTCATAAATATCTAGAATGTGATAAGGAGATGGTGGTGTGTCCCCATCACTACTTTAGTCATCTATGGTAGAAGAACAATCATAAATATCAGTGATGTGTGCATGCTCAGAAATGTCATCAAGTTTAAGTGAGTTCGAAGAAGAAAAATATGAAGGAGAGTCAAAATCAAAATGTGAGAAGTTATATAGTCAAGTCTGATGGTCGACCATTCCCACTACCAATGTAATATCACTGTGCAACTCTCTAATATACATGGAATCTTGAGTAAACTCAACTCGCATGCCCAGACCAAGGTGAATGATCTGGTAAATTGATAGGAGATGAGTTGAAAGTGAGGGAACACTTAGAACATTATTAAATGTTCCCCCACTCACTTAAACAAACCCTATCCCAAGAACCTTTTAAAAAGTGTCATCACCCATTTATATAGAGAGCATGTCACATGGTTCCAAAGAACTGAATTCTATTTTATGAAGAGACCATGTGATGTGAAGCGCTAGAGCCAATGACTCATGTAGGAGTTGGAGGTACAAATTTAACTAGGGCCTTACCTTTTACTTTTCCCTTAGCATTCTCTTTTGCCTTTTATTTATAATTATCATTTGCCTTACATGATTCATAAGTTGACGAACCATATTAGAAGGAATCAGAGACACTGATATTGTGTTTCTTAATCATCTTAGTTAGTTGGTCAATCTGCTTCTTCAAACATTTGCTTTCATCATGTTTTCTCAATCAAAACCCATATTAGATCCTATCTTTTTTAAGCTTAACACTGTAATAATAGGTCTCACTATTTGATTTATAGGTGGGAGGATTTAAATACTTCTCCTGATCCTTTTTGTTCAGTTTCTTCTCTCTGTTGTTACAAGCCTTCACTTTCTTAGCAATAAGTGCATGATATTGTAAGGACTTCACTGTGCCTATCAGTATCAATGTATCTCAATCTTGAATAAAGTCAAAAACAAAGGTATCTAAAGAAGGCATCTTCAATTCAACTCCAAGAAAACTTTTTGTGGCATGGAAGGCAGACACAAACACAATATAATTTGGACCTAGTTTGGAGAGTATAGACAGAACAAGTTGATCATATTTTGTATCTATTCCACATTCTTTTAACTGCAATCTCAGATATTTAAACTTGGTGAATAAATCATGTAGGGTGTCAATGTCACTTGGGCTCAAACTGATGAGCTCATTCCATAGCTCATGGCATCTCATCACATCATGCTTCTCAAAGAGCTTTTCCAGTGTGGTCCATACTTCATTAAGTGTTGTAGCGGATTCTATGTAAAAGAGTAGATTAGGAGAGATAGATAGACATAGTAGTCTATAGACTTTATCACAATGGTTAAACCATTTAATTTTCTTTAATTTTATTCCAGATTTAATATCTTTGCCCATTGTAATTCGATGAAAACCTTGAGATTAAAAAATGATTTCCATTATGGATTTTCATTCATTATAATTAAATGTTGTGAGAGCACTTAATGAATTTGAATCCATAGTGCTAAAAAAAAGTTGTTGCATAAAGTAAAGAAGAAATACAAAAAATAAAATTGCATAGCACCACACAATACCACCTTAGAACTATCAGAGTGCCTCCCCTTGAAGTTACAAATATAAACACGCTCGTATAGATGTCAGGCATAACCAAGAATGCATCTTGTGCGATTAATGTGTAAGTACAAAAAACTAAAGGGACATTGGACTCGACAATAGTGTATTCATAGGAGTATAATATTTGGTTTGAATAGAGTTTTAGTGGGTGTAGATGGAAATTTGAGCACAAAGTATTTGATTGCATAATTAAATCAAAAACCCAAAATGTCCAACTACTTAGGTAAGATCTAGAGCTATTAGAACTAAATGCAACATTCAAACCTACACTTAAATTCTAAAGCTAAATGTTCCAAACCATGATTAAACAGATCAAGAATAAAAGGATTGGATTGATTACCTTAGACTCAAAATTTTGGAATTATAATTGCATGATCTTGGATTGTTGATGGTGGATTCAAGGACTAGCTTGACATGGAGACGTTATGGATTCAATGCCTCATGAGTTGGACATGGATTTACTATGAATTTATCAATTGGTTTCCATGGATTAGGAGTGGATTTAAATATATTTTGCAGGGAGAGATCAATGGTGGAGACTTGAAGTTAGATGAAAGAGATTAATGCATGAGAATTAAAAGGAATTTAAAATTCCTTGGAAGCCTCTAGATTTTAGAGGCTTCTAGAGAGGAGGGGTGAGAATAGACAAGGTTCTAAATTTAGAGGGTTCTATAATCCTTCTTAGGGTTAATAATGATTAAACATGGGATTAGATGGGGATTACGAGAGTGATTATGGACTAGAGGTGTAGGAGAGCCTGGCATAAGCTAGTAGGTGGGTTATTGGGCATTTAAAATTCTCAAATCATAGGTAAATGGAATTAGGATGGGATAATGGGGCTTTATGATAAGTCAATGATGAAGTGGGAATGAATAAGGTTACTAGATGAAGAATAAGAGAAGGAGGATATTAGACAAATAGCTAGAAGGGGTAATTTTAGGATGGGATTAAATGAGATAAAAAAATTAATGTCGACTATTAGAAATATTAGTGATAATAATACAAGCGAGTGAATTTAGATACATACATTTTGCCCCTCTTTCAAAGGGCATTATGAGTGGAGCGAAGTGAAAGGATTAATAGTCTTTCAAATAAAAACCATGTCATCATGGATGAATGTGATCCAAAACTCAGAAGTTTTGATTGAAAGATATTTCAAGAACACAAAAAAAACATAGTAACAATGATTTCTTTGACAAGAGATGTTTTATTACTCAAGATTACAAATACAAACATATGCTTATCTCTGGGAAGAGATGTATGATTTCATGTTTGGGTTACATCTTCATCTATACACATTTTGAAGGTAGGAGGAGGATGTGGAAGGTCACCAATCTCGAGGGAGATTAAGTGGTTTTACTTCCATGATTTATAACAATACAGAATTTGAAGAATTACTATTTTTAGACTGCACTACTAAAATTGAAATTTGGAGCACTTCCATTGAGTTTTTGAGGGTCAAAACCCACCAAGCAAAGATCCATGCCATCTCACCATGTTTTCCTCATTCTTATATTTGCAACGATTCAAACGGGGATTCAATCTGAGCTATGGTGCAAAAGTTATGGCTCCCAAAAGTTTCATCATCAATAGGGGTAGAATCATCTCTCGAATTGTCACCTAAATTATTGTCGGATCATTCATCCCTCCTTGAGAAGAAATGGTCCCCATTGCATAAATATTACTCACCAGGTGTGGTATTTGTGTCTTAATTTGATTCTCTGTGAGCCACTCACTTTGGTGGCTAAGCTGGCCCCTTTTGACCACCCGATAAAGCAGAATATAGCGTCCTCTTATTGTCTTCATCTAGGTGTCCATAATCTGATCCTCCTCTACTAGATCAAAACTCTGTGGATCAAGCTCATCAATGTCCAGTTGTTCTACTACACCTGAAGTGTCCAACACAGGTGGATGATATGGTTTTAGGAGCTCTATATTGAATATTGGATGCAGACGAAGGTAGGCTGGTAGGTTCAACTCAAAAGCATTTTCTCCAACTTTTTTTGGTGATGGTGTAGGGACCATATCGCAGAGGCTGAATTTTTTTGTGTGGGCCTGTAAGTCATTCCTTTTGAAGCCGTAACCAAACCTTGTCACCCTTAGCAAAATGGTGTGCAATCCTACAATTGTCATGGCGTTACTTATCCTTCTGATTCATCTTCTCCAAGATGTCATGAACTTGCTACTAGATGTGTTGCATTTTTTTAATAAACTTTATTGCTTTTGCTGCCTGAAATCTCCCATGAGGTGTGTATTCCATGGTGGAGAATGGAATGGCTATATCAATTGGTGTCATGGGTTGGAACTCAAAGCATACTTGAAATGGAATGTGCTTGGTCAAGTTGTAAAGGTCTTGATTATATCCATGTTGTATGAAAAGAAGCCTCTCATCCCATGTGTGTGGATGTTTGGAGTGATACATCTGAATCATGTGAACAATCAGGCAGTTCACCACTTCTGTTTGACCATCAGTCTGTGGATGGAAAGCTTTGGACTTCATCATCTTGGTATCCATCATCTTCCATAGAGTCGACCAAAAGATGCTCAAGAACTTGCTATCTCTATCTAAGACAATGGAACCAAAATGGAGCCATACATGACTAAAATATAGTTGAGTAGTTTCTTCAATAGATATATTTTTCTAACAAGCAATCATGATAGCCATTTTTTAAAAATGATCAACTACAACAAAAATACAGTCCTTGCCATGTTTTGAAGTGAGCAAACCTGAGAGAAAATCCATTGAGATATATTCCCAAAGCCTGGTTGGTTGTGGTAATAGAGTGTACAATCCTTACTTCTTATTTGTTGGCTTGGCTATCACACATGGGGTGCAAGATTTGAGGTACCTTTCCACATATTCTCACATATGGGGCCAGTAGAAGTGTTTTTGAAGAACTACCAATGTCTTCTCTACACCAAAGTGTCCAGCTGTCCTACTAAAATGTGCTTCCCATATCATCTTATGTTGCTCTGCAACTGAAACATAGACGTGCCCCATGTGATAGAGGATATTATCTTATAAATAGAAATAAAAAACATGTTTACCTTCTTGAAGCATTTGATATGTATCAACAAAGGTAGGATTTTCTTCATACAGAGCACCCCAAGTGGCAGTCTCATGTCTGCACATGTCAAGAATTATTATCAGTGCAGAATTGGTGGGTGGCTCAGACAATCTATGGTTGTATATAAGCTCCCATTTTTGTGTTTGATTATCAGATGAAATTATTTCAGATATATGGCCCACTTTTGGTGCCCCTCCTTTCCTAGTTTGCTCTGTATCTAGATGAATTCTAATGGTCTGTGGTCAGTGTAGATGACCATCTCTTTCCCTAAGATGTAGTGTTTCCATTATTTGCAGGCTTGCACAATAGAATAGAGGTCCTTGTTGTATGTCTGGTATTTCCTGATTGTATCATTGAAATTTTCACTATGATATGTAATAAGATGGCCATGTTGTATGATGATAGCTCGCATGGCATATTCAGATGCATCTATCATCAACTCAAAAGGTTGATGCAAGTATGACAAGGCAAGAACAAGGGTTAAGAAGAGTCTCTTCTTCAAATTCTCAAATGCCCTTTGTTTTATTTCACTCCATTGAAATGCAACTTTAACACCTCCTTTAGTCACTCAGGTTAGTGTCCAAGCAACATGTGAGAATCCAATAACAAACATGTGATATAAATTTACAAGATCCAAGAAGCTACGAAGCTTTATGAGGGTCCTTGGTGTAGGCTATTCTTGAATAACCCAAATCTTTTCTAGATCAACATGGACCCCTTCCTCATTCACAACGTACCCCAGGTACTGAATTGTTTTCATCTTGAATGTGCATTTGTCAAGATTTGCATACAAATTATTCTCCTGAAGAGTTTGTCACACCTTACGAACATGTTGCAAATGTTCCTCCCATGTTTTGTTGTAGATGAGTATGTCATCCAAGTATACAACCATGAATGAGTTGGTGAAGGGTCATAAGATGTCATCCATTATCCTCATGAAAGTTGCAAGTGCATTAGTCAAGCCAAAAGGCATAACCAACCATTCAAAGGGCCCCTCCTTGGATTTGAAAGAAATCTTTCAGACATCGATGGGATTGATGGGAATTTGGTGATAGCCAAATTTGAGATCAATTTTGGTAAAGAACTTCACACTACAGAGTTGGTCCAGTAGGTCATCAATCCTAGGGAGGGGATAGCAATTCTTCACAGTGATTTTATTTAAGGCTCGATAGTCAATGAAAAGCCTCCATGTTCCATATTTATTTGGTGCCAGGACAATTGAATTACCATAAGGTGAAGATCTTGGCCTGATGTGACCCTTTTGAATCAATTCCTAAATCTACCGTTTTATCTCATCATTCTCCAAAACTGATCTGTGATACACATGATTGTTAGGCAAAGGTGATCTTGGGATCAAATTGATAGAATGTTTTATCTGGCAATGAAGTGGAACTCTCATGGGTGACTTAAAAAAGTCGTCATATTCTCCCATGATTTTTCCCATCTGCTTCTATTTTTGTGTTGATTGTGTATTCAGGAATGCAACATCAGCGTTCTTGGATTTTTATGGTTTGACCACCATGAGAATGAATTGCTTTGTCTTCTCCACCAATCTCTTACATTGTTTGGCACTAATCAGGGAGATATATGTGGGAGGTGGTACCTTTGGTAGCCTATAACATCACATTCCAAGAGTGAGGGTGATTTTTTGGGTTCATGATTCATAGATGCCATGTGAATCATACATGAATGGTTGACCAAGGAATACATCACAAACATCTAGATTGACCACATCACACAAGACTTCATCTTGGAAATGTTTTATTGCATATGAAAGAAGACATTGATGGGTAACACAGAGGTCTCTCCCTAGCCTCAACCATCCAATATTGTATGGCTTTGGGTGAGGCTTCATCGATAGATTTAGACTTTTCACAACTTTAGCAGAGATTAAATTCTTTTGACTCCCACTATCAAGAATGAAATGCAGAGGCTGACCTTTTACCCATAATTTAGAGTGAAACAAACTTTCCTTGTCATCTGGCATTCCCTCATGGGTCTATGATGAAGCAATAATGGTATCGAGCTCAACATCTATAATCTCTTCTTCTTCCTCTTTGACTGCAGGGTGTGTATGAGGTAGAGTAGTAGATGTCAAGTATTATGACTCAAAAAGTAGCAACTTGATGGCTCGACATTCTTCTTTGGAGTAAGTTCTATTTTTTGGTAATCACACCATTTTCCATTCTTCCCCTTTTGGGGTTTCTTATCTTGTAACTTCTTTTGCTTCCAATTTTGGCCTTGTGTTTGAAATTCCTTGTCACTTTTCCATTTTGAAGGCTAACTCTTCGTATTCTTTCTTCCATGCTTCTGCTCAATCTTCACTGCAAACTTGTATGCCTCACCAAGGGTTTCCAAATTGAAGAGTTTTATTTCCAGCTGTATGTACCATTGTAGTCCACCATGATATTTGAGTGTCTTATGTTTCTCACTTTATTGGATGCCCAATCTCACAGACAGAGAATGAAAAATGTTTGTGTAATCTTGAACAGATTGGTCCTTACCTTAGGGAAGTTATTGCCACTGTATGTACAGATCATCATATACTCTAATGGGATAATATTCTTTCTTTATCTCTTCCATGAAATCTTGCTAGGTAGGTTCCACCTCAAGGTCAATGTCATCTGTAATGAACCTCTTTTTATACACTTCCCACCAATTTTTCATAGGCAATGATTCTTTCAAAAGAGCAAAAGTGATCTTTTCTCCATCGGTGTATTTATTTATAAAAAATTAGGAAGATAATTGATCCAACTAATTTTTTACTACATCAGCATTGATTATTCCTTCAAATGTATGGATATCAAAATTCACCTGAACCTTGAATGGTGTTGGGGCACTAAAAGGACGTTCCATGGATGAGGATCCAAGAGGTGCAGATGAGGAGCCAAAAATTCTCATCAAAATTTGTTGAAGAATTTGGGTGAATTATTGTAGCATTTGTGCTTATTGTCATTGGAGGGATTTGTTCACCATTTCCTTGAAGGGATTGGATGTCTCAATGCCATCTACCATTTGAGGTCATTTGGAGTGAATAGGTGGATAGTTTAGAAGCTCTGTTGTTTTCCATCCAAGCTTCTTGTAGCCTGACCTCTTCCTCAGGATCATACACTCTCAATACAAACCACTCTGATACCACTGATCCAAAACTCAAAAGTTATGATTGAAAGATATTTCAAAAACATGAAAATAACATAGTAACAATGATTTCTCTAAGAAAAGATGTTTTATTACTCAAGATTGCATATACAAATATATGCTTATCTCTGAGAAGAGATGTCTAATTTCTTTTTTAGGTTACATATTCATTTATACAAATTTCTAAAGTAGTATGAGGATGTGTAAGGTCACCAATATTGAGGGAGATTAAGTGGTTCAACTTCTATGATTTACAACAATATAAAATTTGAGGAATTACTATTTTTAGAAACTTACTAATTTTAGACTACACTACTAAAATTAAAATTTAGGGCACTTCTATTGGGTTTTTGGGAAGTCAAAATCCACTAAGTATATCTACATGACATCTCACCACATTCTCCTCATTCTTAGCTTTTCAACGGTTCAAACGGTGAATCAATCAGAGCTATGGTGCAAAAGTTATGGCTCCCAAAAGTTTTGTCATCAATTAGAGTAGAACCGTCGCCTGAATTATCCCCTGAATTGTTGCCCAGATCAGAATGTTATTAGATGATGTTAGTGGATATGATACCCCCTCGAGGGTGCCTATGGGGAAGAATGAGATGGATGGACACTTGAAAGAAGAAATGAGGGGTGGGATGCGATGGAGAGATGAGGGGATGGGATGCCAGATGTGAGATAGAAGATAAAAAAGATGAATTTGATTTGAGTAATGAGGTACAGATTAATGATGTCCCTAGTAAAGACACATGCACAGGGAGTAGAGATGACTTTGTTAGGATTGTCGACACATCCTAAGGGGGAATCAACTGTAACATGATGATGATAAGATTAAAAGGTTGCAATCTTTAAACATATCCCAAGCAAGGATGCATGCAAGGGAGAGCTATAGGCTAGGATAAGATGATGATTTGATAATATTAATGATGGTTGTAACTCAAAGTTAAATATATCAATATGATTTAAGTGATGAGAAAGAAGAATGGATATGATCAAGTGACCAAAAGAGTGATCATTGCATCAAATTAATGAGCCATAATGTGATTAATAGCGATGATGTCCCTAGCAAAGACACATGTAAGGGAGCAATAGATGATAAATTGATCAATCAGTGATTGATGTAAGAAATGATAAAATAGACTAATTGATTAATGATTGATATTATGGCTCAAAGATTTGACTAATGTAATATTGGGCGATAAGGATAGATGAGAGAAATAGTGGTTGAGATATCCTTGGGCACTGAAATGTGGCCAAGTGTTGCCTACATAGTCTAAAAAGACCCAAAGCTAATGTAGTTCTCACTCAGGGATAGAGGACAATTGATGGAGAATAAGCTAGTGATGATGATGATGGTGATGATTAGTGATTAGAGGATGATTATAGGATATGACTCAGATGATGAGATGAGGATTCTGAGGAGAAAAGATTAGATGTTAGTCAAATGGTTTGTGAGGATTAGATTAGTGAGGGGAATAAATATGATTATACATTTAGATGAATGATGAGGGTTTAGGTGATCAAGCCATCATAATTGTCATAAGGCTCATCATAGTCTAAGCAATACAATAAATATAGCACTTGACAGGATGCCATATGATATAAGTATGACCAAGAGGACATTGTGTCAATCTGCATGGGCAAATAGCAAACTCTGCATCATCAAGGGCACTCATTATCATAGATATGGTGACCTCATAACATCCTCATTCATTACCCAATAGACAAAAAGAGACACAATAAACATAAGACAAACAAGATATATACATGATAAAAGACATGCAAATAAGATAAATAGAAAAAACAAGTAACACACACAAGTATCTATATGCAGTGTCATGGTGTCTTATCTAATGATGGGATGAGTGATTGTGTGATGGGTTGGAATAAAATTATAATGATGTGATGGTCGAATTAGAATATACTTGTATTTGAAATAGACTAGGATTTGGATAGGATGATCATGATTACGATGAGGACTTCAATAAAGAGGGTGGAAAAATGATGAGGTGTGATGATTGGGGATGAGGTTATTGGGATGTTAGTTTAATCTATAAATCAACCTAATAGTGCTCAAATAGGGTGATTAAGATGACCAAGGGTTACCAAAAGACAAAACCCTGCAAGAGTCCAATCTAGCAACAGGATTAGGAGATGATGGGATAAAATACCTTCCATACTAGCAAAAGGGTGATTGGATGGGTGTTAGGTATGAAGAGGCAATGATAAGGAAATTAATGAGATCAAGTACCTTCTATACTAAAAAAAGAGTGATTGGATGGGTGTTAGGTGTGAAGAGGTAATGATAAGGAAAGTGATGGGATCAAGTACCTTCCATACTAGCAAAAGAGTGAGTGGATGGGTGCTAGGTATGAAAAGGAATTGATAAGGAAAGTGATGGGTGCTAGATTAAACTCTTTGACAAGGGTATGTGTGTCAATAATACTACGTCAAGAGGATGATGAAGATATTAAGGGATGGGTGACCACTCAGATTTGGTTCCAAGACTGAATGTTGTATCTAAAGATAGGAATGGGAAAATATGAGATGGTAATAAGATATTATGAAAGATAAATGACACATAGATGGATGTAACTAGGGGATTAGGCATAAGCCAAGACACCATGGACCATTTCTGGGTTTTCAACTTTTATGGTTTTTAGGGTTTTTAACATATTTTAATTTTTAGGGATTTTTGGAATATGTATGTACATTGTACATATGGGGTTACCATCAAAGGGAATATCAAGCCTAGCAACCAAGATAAGGATGGATGGTATGAAAAAAGCATGAAGGTGATGCTGAAAATGGGATGAGGTCCAAAGAAGAAGGGACTAGGGATTGCCAGTGACCACATTGTGAAGGAACTAGATTATTATAGCCCCAAGTGTTCATTGGAGGATATGCCAAGATAGTTTTGGGATAGTTCTCAAGACACCTTCCGCTTCTTTACAAAGGTCACGACAGGAAGGAATGAGAGATAGGATGAACGATATGATGGCAGATGATGGGTTAGACCAAGGGATAAGAAGTGACATGGATGGATGATGTAGACAAGGTTGACAAGGGATATGATGAGTAGGATGAAAAGGATGGATTTTACCCCCATGTATTGAGTTACAATGTGGATAACAGATTATTTTATCATGATGTCAAAAATCAATTTTCATCATGGTACTTGCCCAAGGCACCAGATGACTGGTTTTCACGACTAGATGAATTTTTTTTTTTGACTTTTGGATGGCATCTTGATTTATTAGATATGGGTATGAGATGCAAGATGCAAACATTGTTGTGATCTTTAGCCAACACCAATTATAGATATGTGTGATGTTAGGACCATGTTGTCACCATTGGATGTATTAATGCCCTTGTGACCTTCAATGATTCTTGATTGTTGGGTTTTTCTCTTTACGTCAGCGCTTAAACCTCTTCCCAACAGGCTAGCACACTGGCCCTATCATGTGAGGGATAAGCCTCGCGTGCTCACCTAAAGTGTGTAGTGAAAGACCGGTTCCTAAAGACTTTGAAACACATGGTGTAATTACTCATTTCTAGTAAAATAAATATCCTAATATTGTTTGTTATCATATTATGCTACCATTACTAGCTAAAAATAAAAGAAAGAACTCGTGACTTTTAATTACTTAACACATCTCAATATTCAACATAATTCATAATCCACTGCTCAAAGTATCGTATGATAAACATTGAGTTCTCATTTAATATTTTTGAATTACAAGACATGACATATTCTGAGAGGTTCCACTGTTTTACACCCACCCCCACAAAATCTTACAACAGGGGTTATTATACTTGTTTTTCCCTATCCAAGTGTCAAATTCTTAACTACAAGACAAATGGCACACAAATTCCCAACAAGCTAGGTCATGTCTATTACAATTATTTGTTCCTAAAGACTCGGCCCTGTGTGCCCCTAGATGCTTGCTTTATATAATATGCATATCCACGGGTTAAATTCCTTACAAGCTAGTATCTAACCTCTGATCAATGGGGATAAGGTGTCTTGTTTGATTTATTCTTTCTAACTACTCTTGCATTCTTCACGCTCCACCTTCCTTGTGCTCCCCTAGTCTTTCGCTTCTTGTATTGAGTCCTATGTTCTCAAGTTCCTCATGCCACATTTTCTCTTTGACTGGGTCCTCTCACGCTAGTTCTTCCATGTCATTGTCCTTTGGCACCCTTAAACTCTCATGCTATTAGTTTTGCAATATGGCCCTTTCATGCCATGGGTCTTCTACACCATGCTAGTACTTATATAAATAGACAATGGTCCCTCCGTGTCGTGTGCCAAAAATGGAATAAATACTTGTCAAAATTGTGGTGCCAACATCACCCCACACTAATTTGTTAGGCCATCCCGAACTAGTTTATTCCTGCATCCTCAAAGAGCTCAGGCCCTTTCTACTCAATTTATTTCTTTAACTCATCCCAATAGGATGAAGCATTGAGAACTTTAAAAGGTATTTGTTCAATGGCCTCCTTTAATTCTTTCAACTCCTCACGCTGAGTTGGAGTCTCGATCTTCTTTATATGCTCCTCCAGGGCTGCATTAGCTTCTTTTTGGATATCTTCTAACTCGAAGATCTCCTCATTAACCTATCCTCAAAGTGTGGCAAAACTGACATTTATTTATTGATGATGGTTATTAATTGCATCTTCCATCATTTCTACATCCTTAAATGCCTTAGCACGTTCTACGTGATCATTTTTTAGTAGAGCTACATCAGTTGTTTGTTGCCTCAAGACCTCTTTGTCATTGAGCTCGGCCTCTATGATTTTATTAGGGTGTGTCATGCATGCAAAAATCCTGTCCAAAATTGGGATTATTTCCCTGACTCTCCCTAAAGTGTTGCAGTAGATATATGTTGTAGCACTGAATTGTTCCAAGAGTTCATTGGACTCATCTCTGGGTGCGAAATACTCCTTATCATTTTGAGCAATAGCTCAACCAATGTCTCCAATTTTCCCAAGGCATATCCATCTAGAGCTATGACATTTTTTAGTGTCGGCTCTTCTTTCTGTTGGGAGATATAAACCGGAAGCACACAATTGATTACCAAACCAAGCAACTTAATATGCGGAAATTAACCAGATTCACCAAGTAACTAAAATTCAGAATGACACATGATATGAGAGACAATACACAAATTGTATTAACACTTTATATAGAAAAGAATACAATAAATAAGATGCCACTTCTTCTCCACCACCTTACAGAGGTTTCCCACACCTCAAGTGAACAGTAATTCTCCTCCCCAAAGCTCTCCCTCTCAGGTCCCAACACCCAACTCAAATATAGAGTTGGTGTTCACCTCCCGTGCTCCACGCACACCACAAGTGCTCCACACACTCAAAAAAGTACTCCACGTACTTCAAGTAGATCTCCCATGAACCTGCAACAACCTGCAATTCAACAGACCATACTTATGGAAGGAACTCCCTTGCCTTCCTCTCTGCTCTATCCGAGTACACACTTGTACTCCAAGTAGATCCTGCCTGATACTGCTCCCTGTTGTGTTGCTGTCTATATGATCCTGCACACCTGCAAATCAAACACGGTTCTGCTCACCTGTGAACCTTGACCTTGCACACACATACACCTGCAGATCAACGATCTTACTTACCATGTAGATCTCCTATATAGGCCATGCAACTGTGACCAAGATCCTACACACCTGAAGAACCCTTGTCCTTGCCTCACCAAGTCCTTATGATTCTCCAACCAGTACCAAGCTTGGCACTGATAGGGAACTAGGAGGAACACCCTTACTCACTTCACACACAGAAGGAGCAAACTTTGCTCAACTCAAACTAGAACGCTTTTCCAATACAACCATGAGTCTATTATACAGATCTCATCCAAACAGTGATTAGACATCTAATTACAATAATTAGATCCGCAGCTCTCAGTCTAAAAATAAATCTCTTCATGCAAACACTTGGTTCGTTAGCTAACTGCCCGTAATAAGCGCAGTCCGAACCACACAAGCGACCGACGTCGGTCCCTGTCTGCCTGGGGGTCGCCGACGCCGGCCGATCCATGACCGACGTCAGTTGCATCCTGTCTCCCACCTGCCGACGTCGGTTGGCCAGACCAACGCCAAAGACTTCTAACACTCAGCAACTCATCCTGCAACCTCCTCCATGTCTGCATCAGTGAAGCTTTTAGCTCCACAACCTAACAATCTCCCAGTTGGAGATAAACAGCTGCACTGTACCTGTACCTATACTCCATCTAATCTGTTTCCTGGTTTGTATCCCTATTCAAGATCAATCCTGAAGACAACCCACCACACAACCTGTGATGTACCTCCTGTCATCCGAGTACCCTGCCACATCCGAACCTACAAACACATGTAGTGAAGACCTGACCCTGCATAACATGAATCCCTGCTGTCGGTCCCTCTCAAGTACCTGAGAATCCACTTCCCCGAATTGGATCCTAACTCTCTGACAGCTCCCACTGCATGGGAATACTCAGGTCTATACCAGACCTCATGTGATTTCAGACACTGTACCTGTCCAGCCCTTAGTGTGCTCCGGCTCTGCATCCTGAACCTCGCCAACACCTGATTCACATCAGCTCCCACTCGAGACAAAATCAACCGATGATCTTCATGTCTCCCATGTCAAAGAATTTCGCTGCTCCAAACTCCTCCTGACATGCCACTGAACTAATCTTACCCTTAGCTCAGCGAAACCCTGTATGTACACCCCTGCTAGCTAGCATACTATCCACATACAGTAACAGAATGATGTCATGACTCATCATCCACCTGGTAAGGCAAACCACAATAGTTACCCTGACATTGACTGAAGCCATGCTTCGTCCTCCACCTGTCAAAACCTGTACCACTGTCCTGCAGCTCTACAAGACCATATACCTGGTCTTTCGTCTCACATATCTGTTCTCTCTATTCTTCTACTAAGGAATCCATTCGTCTCTGTGCTTTCATACCAGCTGGAAACCCTACCAAAAACACCTGTTTGGTTCTCTTCCAAGGAATCACATCCTCATCCATGCCAAGCTCACACATGTTTCCTAGATCCTTCCTGCTCTACAATCAGCAACATGTATAAAGAAGAGGAACAATGAATTTGAGGGCCTACTTACGTCTTCAGTCCTCCGTATGGGTGTTTGAGACTCCTTGACAGCGTGCTGTCCACCCAAAATCCGTTACAGTGACTGACCTCGGTCACCCCACAGTCTGCATCCGACAGACGTCGATTCCCATGCGTCTGTCCCTGACTACCGACCCTGCGGTGTCCCTGCTGCCGACGTCGGTCCTATGACCGACATCGGTCTTACATTCTGCCGACGTCGGTCCCTTGACCGACGTCGGTCTTACCCTGCCCGACATCACTGGCTTTGGTCTGCACATGACCGACATCGGCACCTGTCTGTTCGACGCCGGTTCCTCCTGACCGACATCGGTACCTGTGTTCCCCTGTGAGTGATGACTTTTTACCCGCGAGCTCCTTTGAATCAATACCCATGTCCAAACTGCCCTGCTCAGAAGTATCCAGCCACATCCACTGGGTTCTGTCCACCATCTCCTCCATAAACACCAAGGCTTTCCAGTTCTTAAGCCTGTCAAATATATCTGTCTTCTGCTTAAGAACATGCATCTCCTTCTTGCTCATGTGACCAAGCCTACGAAGCCACGTCTCCGCAACAAAAGAAGAATCAGTAATATAAACAAGTAGATAAAGAGTACCTGTTTTCTTACCACTAGCTAATTCAAGTGCATCCGCTGTGAGAGTTCTTGTGCATCTCTCATCACCCAATCTTTCTGAAGAAATTAGCCATATCTCCAAACCTGGGCCCTGCATGACCTTCATCAACACCTGTGTGTTGGCCGCCTGCAATTTCAGCTTCACTTCCCCTTTGCCAATTCTTTGGCAAGGCTCACCAGCTCCTCTACCTAGGGCTACATGGAAAGAGGCAACCGAATCTTTTATCCAAGATTCAACTTTATCCAAGAAACCTCCAAGAACATCCTGTGCAATAACACCTGCAACATCTGCTTCTTCAGTTCCTTCATGCTGATTTGCTACCAACCAACAATAATCTTTTACCTGCTCTTTCTTTCCATAGGACCGTGAGTGACCATCTGTGCTTTTCAACTCTTCCATTCTTAGCTTACTATGATCTGATGTTGCTCTACTCCCACTCAATCAGAAACCCCTGAGAGTGCCCTGTAACCAAACACAAAACCTGCTTCCTGCAACCTTAGCTCTGATACCACTTGTCAGTGGTATCAAGCTATGAGCCAACAACCTTGCTCTGATACCACTTGTTGGGAGATATAAACCGGAAGCACACAATTGATTACCAAACCAAGCAACTTAATATGCGGAAATTAACCAGATTCACCAAGTAACTAGAATTCAGAATGACACATGATATGAGAGACAATACACAAATTGTATTAACACTTTATACAGAAAAGAATACAATAAAGAAGATGCCACTTCTTCTCCACCACCTTACAGAGGTTTCCCACACCTCAAGTGAACAGTAATTCTCCTCCCCAAAGCTCTCCCTCTTAGGTCCCAACACCCAACTCAAATACAGAGTTGGTGTTCACCTCCCGTGCTCCACGCACACCACAAGTGCTCCACACACTCAAACAAGTACTCCACGTACTTCAAGTAGATCTCCCATGAACCTGCAACAACCTGCAATTCAACAGACCATACTTATGGAAGGAACTCCCTTGCCTTCCTCTCTGCTCTATCCGAGTACACACCTGTACTCTAAGTAGATCCTGCCTGATACTGCTCCCTGTTGTGTTGTTGTCTATATGATCCTGCACACCTGCAAATCAAACACGGTTCTGCTCACCTGTGAACCTTGACCTTGCACACACATACACCTGTAGATCAACGATCTTACTTACCATGTAGATCTCCTATATAGGCCATGCAACTGTGACCAAGATCCTACACACCTGAAGAACCCTTGTCCTTGCCTCACCAAGTCCTTATGATTCTCCAACCAGTACCAAGCTTGGCACTGATAGGGAACTAGGAGGAACACCCTTACTCACTTCACACACAGAAGGAGCAAACTTTGCTCAACTCAAACTAGAACGCTTTTCTAATACAACCATGAGTCTATTATATAGATCTCATCCAAACAGTGATTAGACATCTAATTACAATAATTAGATCCGCAGATCTCAGTCTAAAAATAAATCTCTTCATGCAAACACTTGGTTCGTTAGCTAACTGCCCATAATAAGCGCAGTCCGAACCACACAGGCGACCGACATCGGTCCCTGTCTGCCTGGGGGTCGCCGACGCCGGCCGATCCATGATCGACGTCGGTTGTATCCTGTCTCCCACCTGCCAACGTCGGTTGGCCAGACCAACGCCAAAGACTTCTGACACTCAGCAACTCATCCTGCAACCTCCTCCATGTCTGCATCAGTGAAGCTTTTAGCTCCACAACCTAACACTTTCAAAATTGTTTTACAAAGGTTTAATACCCTTACCTTTGCCTCAATGGTATCTTGAAGTTGTTGCTTCAAAGAGGCTACTTCTTTGACTAGCACCTGCTTTTCAGCATACAGTTTATTATACATTTCTATGACCTTGATATGTTTACTTTTAATCATGTGTGCTTCTGACTCTGACAAAATATTTTGGCACATCACTTCCATGATAAGTTTCAAAAATGTCATGTTGGTCATCAATGGGGTGAGCTATTGTGCATCAAACTTCATTAGGTATAGAAGACCTGGGGTGTCTGGACTAGAATCAATGTAATCCAAGGGGATGTCGAATTAGGGTTCATCATTATACATTTCCAACAAGAAGGATAATTGCTTCTTGGTTTTATGGGTAGCATAATCAAGGTGGAAATGGTTCCAAAGATAGAGTTTTTGGTCCTCTACACCAAATTAATATCATTCATGCAGATTAAAAATCTCTTTCTATTATGGTTCCCCTTCAGCTGACCCCTTCCCCTTTTTTAGGTCTCTATCAAGTTGGCTCCCAGTAGCCATCCCATCTATTTTCAATTTTGCATGATGAACCTAATCACTAGCTAGGACCTCCCACCCCGGAGATGGAGTCTTTTTTGGATCGGACTCTATATTTATCCACTTTAAGGAGGGGTCCTTTTGGGGTGATTTTTATGGAGGGGGTGTGGCATTGACCTGGTGGTATCCCTAGGAGAAGGTGGAGGTGAAGGTGGTTGGGTGGGTGGAAGAGAAGGTGGATTTGGTTAAGAAGATCGAGATAGAGAAGTTGAGGTTGATGAAGGTGAACTATGAGAAGATGGAGATGAAGAAAGACGTGAAGGTAAATAATGGGATGAAAGTTATGGAGGATGAGGTGCTGGTCTAGAGGGCTATGCCTCCACTATCCTCTATCACTTTTGGGGGCCTTGCCGCCCTCTTATGCTTGTACTCAGCTTAGATGTCCTCTACTATAATGGAATCTGGAGGATCCTTTCCCTTGGTTCCCCACCTTGAGGATGTTGGTTGGGGCATAACATATAGAATAGTTTATGTACCTATTCCCCAACCAAGATGTTCTTCATTATAATGATGGTCATGTTCATTTCTCTTCTTTCTATATAGGCCTTATTACTGGGGTAAACAAACATCTTTCAGAGAGTATGTTGCTCTACGTCAATCCATTTTGCTTGCAAGTTAACCGATTGTGCATCATGAATTTTATTCATAGAATCAATGAAGTATCACATAGAGAAAGCATAGGGTAGCTTGACCCATATTAAGAGTTCCCCTGAAGGAATCATGCAAATCCGTGCCAAGGAGAAATGTTGCTTCACAACAAATTCTTCTTGATCCATAGTTTCAAAGGGCAAATCCTTAGAAATTCACCATTCATCTCCAAAGGCTACCTTCATTCCATCAAACCAATGTCTCATTTTCAACCTAGATGTTGGAGTGATGTGGTGAGGGTAGGTAATGGCTTTATAGCATTCTATGGGGGATTTGTTAGTGGGGGGATACACCCACTTCAAACATCCTGTGCTATAATCTATCACGTTGATTTTATCAAACACCAATAATAACAAAATTACACCCCAAGGAAACTAGAACTTAGGTGTTATATGCACCTTCTCCACATCTGTGATTATCCTTTGGGTAAAGTACAGTGCCCAATTGTATTTTACTCCATGTACTACTTGATTTTATATGTGTAGGTGGGCTATATCCACCTCCTTCCATCTATAGGTCCCTCTGATCTTGGTGTAAATGATCCACGCTGCTACTCTTAAAGTGGGATGCTGTAGGTTTGTGATATGCATCACATGTCCCTGCTTTTGATACATAAGTACGGTGGCAGTTTGCTAGATTTCCTCCATGTCTACCAAGTCATCTAATACATTGACTCCAGTGCATTAGAGTCCTGTGACCTTGCTTACCCTCTCCACATTGATCTTCTATTTCACCCTGTGAAGTGGATATAATCCTCATGAACACGTGAGAGGAGGAACTAAACTACCTCAGTAGGCTTTTGAAAGTATGGTAGTTTGAAAAGTTGGTTGAGGCCAACTTTGTCCCATTGGTTCTTGATAATCAGGTCATAAACCACTTGGTTTCCTATATTGGTGGTTTGGACCTGATAATCATTTTGTAACTATACTTCATTCCCCAACTGACGGTAGTTATAATAAAAAAAATGGTTATAGTTTCTAGTTGCCACCTTCAAAACCCAATTCTCGACGTGCAAAACTGACTCTAGGTATTGCATCTCTTCAATGTAAATGGTTGAGGGGAAGATGGTGGAGTAGTCTGTGATGAGGAAACCTACTCTTACTTCCCTTTTTTCACTATTTCATCTTCTCTCATGCTCTCACTCTGATAATCATTTTGTAACTATACTTCATTCCCCAACTGGCGGTAGTTATAATAAAAAAATGGTTATAGTTTCCAGTTGCCACCTTCAAAACCCAGTTCTCGACGTGTAAAACTGACTCTGGGTATTGCATCTCTTCAATGTAAATGGTTGAGCGGAAGATGGTGGAGTAGTCTGTGATGAGAAAACCTACTCTTACTTCCCTTTTTTCACTATTTCATCTTCTCTCATGCTCTCACTCTGAACTCTTGCATGTTTCTCTTGCCTTCATGTATCTCGTAGGTTTTCTAAAGGCTGCTCTCTTATAGGGAACCACTCTCCACCTACCTCTCTATCTTCAAGAATAGTTGGTAGTTTTTTAAGTCTTTTCATTTTTCTCTTTGGTCGTATTATCCGTTGAGGTGCTCAAAGATTAACCCTCAATCATCCCACATTCCCAAATGAATACATCGTGGCGTTAAACTTGCCTTGGCTCTTGAGCTTTACACTTCAATAATGATAGAATCCAACAACCTCAACAAATTTTACTAACAATGACCTCGACCCACTTCTATACTTGGTTTGCACTTATCTACCTCCACTTGGAAATCTTGTTTATGTCTCTATTTAGTATATTTTCATACTGAGTTTGACCTCAGATTTGGTTTTATGGTTTGTGTATTGCTCTGGTTCATTTATCACTTGAATATTTTATCAAGGTAAAATGTAAATAGCTTTAACATGGTTATTTATAGGTCCCTCGACCAATCTACTCATTAACTTCTTTCCTCTCTTGTCATTTCCAACCATAAATACATATATTCTAATGGTCTCTGTACTTCAGATCTTGCATTGAGCCTTTAGAATTCCTAACAAACTTGTCCCATCATTCCACTCACACGTTTACTTATTATGACTACCCTTGTCGCATTAATGGTCCATTCCTTCTTGTGCCTTCCGTAGAGGTGGGTGATAACTGTCCTATTATTCCAGAGTAATGAAAACCAACTATCACACAAATGGCAAGAATCTGTTGTATTAAATAACTTATGCACCTTTAATCACTTGTGTGCCCATGTGTCTCATATTCATATGCACATCTTTCCCCACACAAAATAAGGTTCGGGGTCCTCCATGAGAACAAAAACACAAAAGAAAACAAAATGCACATCTCAAGAGTAGCACTTTTTATTGAAAATAGGAAACCCTATTCTAATGGCTCAAAGCCTTATTTGATCAATAACATAAATTTAAACAAAATCATAAAATGTCTAAAGCTGACTCCCATTATAATGTTCGGGGAGGAATTGACCATCTATTCGCTTCAGCTGACATGCACCAGTAGATCAGATACTATGAATTATGAATGGTCCATCCCAATGAATGCGGAGCTTCCTAAGGTGGCACACGAACTTAGAGTTCCAGAGTAGAATTTCATACATGGGGTGAATATTTTATTCTTTAGATGGTGATCATACCATGCTTTCTATTTTTGTTTCTCAACATCTTGATTCCAATGAGCAAGGAACCACGCCTCATCTAGTTTCATGAGTTCATGAAGCTGAGATTTTAAAGATACGTCATCATCAATATTTCTTATACATGTTATCCAGAGAGATGGAACTAAGAACTCAATTGACATGATTGCTTCCTTTCCATATACCAGGTTAAATGGTGTATTTTTATTGAGGTGATTGTATGTGGTCTGGTATGTCCAAAGTACTATAGATATCTTGTCATCCCAATCAATTATACCAATATTACATATTTTTGTCAAAGGGGTATCGAGAATCTTGTTAAAGGATTCTACTATTCTATTATCCAGTGGGTGATATGGTGTGGTCTTGTGATGCACAATCATGGATTTAACCAACAAAATTTGAATTGTCTCATTCAGGGAGTGTGTTCTTCTGTCACTAGTGAAACTTAAAGGACATTAAAAATATGTTATAATGTTTTCCCAAATGAATCATGTGGCAGTGGTTATCGTATAGTCTTTGTTTGGCACTATCTCAGCCCAACACGTTAAATAGTCTATTACCATAATTATGTACCATGAACTTGTTCTTCATCCTGTGGGAGTGATGGGCCCTATAAAGTCTATAGCCCACTTTTTGAATTATTCTTGAGATGGAATTAGGCACAGTGGCATGGCATCTCTTCTATTAGGTTTTCCCACATGCTATCAGATATCACATTACCTTGTATATGACTTTGCATCTTTAAATAAAGTTGTCCACCAGAGTCCTGTGAGCAACATCTTACACATGATAGCTTCCCCAACATATTGTCCTCTGACAATACCTTCATGTACTTCTCATAATACCTCAAGGTGCCCACGTTGCATTACACAATGGTGCGGTACCTCATCAAAATCCATCTTGTATAGATCCCCTGCTATGAGTTGATATGGTACGATGTAAACTACAAGTCATTTCTTTTCTTGTAAAGTGAGAGAAGTAGGTGCACAACTAGTATTGAGGAATGTCGTAATATCCTATAACACTTCAGGTACCCTAATGACTTAGAAAATTTGTATGTCAAGAAGGTCATCTTCAATAGCATGTGGAGGTTATTCATATTTAATTCAGGATGAATGATCAGGTCCATAATTAGTTTTTCCAAGTTTTAATACTATGGAAAACTGGAATTATTAGAAGAGAACTATCCAATGGAAAATTCTTCCATGGAGAACTAGCTTATTAACAAGATACATTAAGGCCTCATGATCGGTATAGAACACAAATGATGTAGCCAGAAGGTATTGTCTAAATTTTTGTAGCATGCAAGCCATAAATAAGGCTTCATGTTTAGTGGTGGTATATTTTATTTTAGCTAATGTGAGCTTCCTGCTAGAAAAATAGATGGGATGGTCCAAATTTCCCTCTCTTGGTTATACAAGTATTGCACTAACTACTATTGCAAATGCGTCAACATAGATATGGAATGGTTTTATCCAATTTGTAAATTGTAAGATAAGAGCAGTAACTAGTCTTTCCTTCAAAGTTTCAAAAGCTACTTTGCAAGAATTTATCCATATAAACTGTTCATTATGCTTTAATAGTTCTTCCAGGGGCATTGTAATCTTAGCATAACCTCGAATGAACTTATTGTAGTAGCCTGTGTGTCCTAAAAATATGTGCACCTCATGTTGGGTTTTTGGCACGGGTAGTCATAGAATGATAGAGACCTTGGTTGGATCTACTAGGAGTCCCTTTTTACAAATTATATGCCCAATGAGTACCCTAAATGGTGTCACAAACAGGTATTTCTTTAGATTCATGGAAATTTTAAATACTCGATAGCACTCAAGCATGAGCTTTAGATTGACACCATGGTCTTTGATGATCCCATATATCATCCAGTCATCTAAGTAGACTTGAAGAAATTTATGGATAAAATCTTCAAAAGCCTCTATTGCTACCCGTGAAAACACTATTGGGGTATTTTTCAACCTAAAAGGCATGATGGCATAGGCAAAAGAGCCCCATTCTTTAGAAAAAGTGGTTTTGAAGCGGTCTTCCTCAGCTATCTAGACTTGGTGATACCTCGAGAACCCATCAGTAAATGAGTATATCTCACAACCAACACCACCTTCTATGACTTCCTCTATGAAAGGTGTTGGGAAAGGATCGGTGACACAAGATGCATTCAAAACATGATAATCCATGCAAATATGAATACACCCATCCTTATTTATATTGATTACCATAGGGCTCACCCAATCAGATTTATCAATAGGAATAATTACTCTGGCACATAGCATGTTATCGATCTCTTCTATTATGTGCACTTAGAGGTTAGGATTCGTCTGGTATGGGCATTTATTCACAAGATGAGTGCCATAAATCAATTTTATATGCATCTTCCCGAAAGAAGGGTGAACCCCTTTCATTTCATTGTAGTTCCTTATAAACACATCCTGATACTATTTTAGCAGCTCAAAGATTTGCAAAATTTTTGTCTCAGTCCAATAATTGCCAATAGTTACCAACTTAGGTTCCTACTTTGTGCTAATGTTTAGTTGAATAGTTTGAATAGGTTCATGATAAGGATTGTCTACTGGGAAATTAGTGTCTTGAACAGTTCATTTGCTAGTACTTGTAGGAACATATAAGTTGTTACTCAATGGATCAAATGGAGTGGATCCTTCTCCATCTACTTGAAAGATGAGCTTCTATTGTCCCAGGTGGATTTATTCCTGACGCTCTTCACTGGAGACTATCGATGGTGAAAGAGGTAATTGTCTAGGAGGCTCATTGAATAAACTCAAGGGTTCCTCTAGTTCATGATGAATATGATGTAGGCAGTCTTTCATTGGATTCATATCTCTAATTATTTATTCATATATGGCTTGAAGAGAAAGGTGTAGGTCCATCCTTAGTGAAGAGTAAGAAAATGGGGATGTCATACTGTTAGGAACCCCTTATCCAACGGAAGCACAATTGATTACTTTTCTTATAAGCAATTAAACACAGAATTATACCAGAATGATTAAGTAACTAGAAACTTGAGACAGCAAAGAATTTGAGAGACAATACACACTCTTGTATTAAATACTACTAGAAGAAAATACAATAAGGAAGATGCCACTTCTTCCTCCACCTCAAAGGCTTGCCACACCTCAAGACCTTCTTCCCTCTCTCTCTTGCTCAACCACAACCAACTCAACAACCTGAGTTGTTATCCCCTCCTTGAATGCTTCAGCTGATCTCCTTGACCTTACACTTGTAGATCTCCTTGACCTTACTCCTTGGTTCAATGCTTTTACTTGCCTTCTTGATTTACAATACATGCCTCATGGGTCTTTAAATAGTATCCCATGCATACAAAAATAGAACTCTAATTACAATAATTAGACACACAGCTCGTGACTATAATTAGCCCTTAAACATGCAAACACTCGCTTCACTTAACTGACTGTTCGTCAACAGAAGTTCTGGAACTGCCACAGGCGATCGACGTCGGTCCCTATCTGTCTGGTGCTGATCGACGTTGGCTGACTCTCTGCCGACGCTGGTTGCCTTCTGCAAGCATCATGACCGACGTCGGTCATGCTGCCGACGCCGATACTTTTGGATCTTCAGCAACCTCTCCATGTCTGCATAGTTGAAGCTTTTAGCTCCACACCCTAACAATCTCCCACTTGGAGATAAACAGCTGCAACTGTACCTATACCTGTACTCCATCTACTTTGTTCCCTTGGCTCTGTATCCCTCTTCAACATCACTCTTGAAGACCAACCACCATAAAACCTGTGATGCTATACCTGTCACTTATGCCAAAAGAATTTTGCTGCTCCCAAATTCTTCATGACATACCTCTGAACCAACTTTACCCATAGCTTAGAAAACTCCCTGTATATGTAACCCTGCAACAAGCAACACAATACAATAACAGGATAATGTAGCTAATATTATCCAACCTGGTAAAGATAAATACAATGGTCAAACCTCCATTGTCCTGCAGCCTAATCAAGACCATATACCATAGCCTTCTGTCTCACATGTCCATCCACTCTCTTCTCTAACATGGGAATCCATCCCTCATCTAGTGCTTTCTTCCAGCTGACAACTCCACCAACAAATACCTGTTTGGTTCTTCTCCAAGGACTCACACTCCTCATCCATGCCAAGCTCCCACTGTTTCTGGATTCTACCTGCATTGCTTCTTCACATCTTCCTAGTTCTTGACCATCAATAAGTAATATAAAGAAGGTGAACAACGAATATGAGGTTCACTTACCCTTTCTGACCTCCATATGGGTGTTTGAGACTCCTTGATAGCTTGCTATCCCCCCAACATCTGTTCTAGTGACCGATCTCGGCCATCTCCCAGTCTGCTCCCAATCGATGTCAGTTCCCTGCACTGACCCTGACTACCGACGTTGTTTCCCTAGCCGACGCTGGTGTCCCCTCTGCTGATGTCAGTTCTTGCCTGATTGATGTCAAACTTCTCCTGCTCGACTCTACCGACCTTGCTGGTCTGCACATGACCGATGTCGGTATCTACCTGATCGACGTCAGTTCTAAGTGACCGACATCGATGTTTGTGTGTTCCTGTAAGTGATGAAATCTTCATCTGCGAGCTCATCTTGGATCAAACCCCTATCCATACTGCCCTGCTCAGAATTATTCAGCCCCTGTGACTGATCTATGTCCTTCATCTCCTCCATAAACACCAAGGCTTCTTTGTTCTTGTCAAAAGCATCAAATTTCCTTTTCCTGCAATGAACTCTATCTATGCTTTCTGAATCTGAACACATACCTTTTGAATCAAGAACGTCCATTCCCTTCTTATTCATGTGACCAAGCCTATTAAGCCACATCTTTGAATCTACAGCTGAAGTAGATAAACCAAAAGTAGAATCAGTAATACAAGTAGATAGATAAAGAGTACCTACTTTCTTACCTCTTGCTAGAACAAGTGCACCCTTGGTAACCTTCCAAGAATATGTTGTGAGGGTTATTGTGCATCCCTCATCACCCAACCTTCCTACAGAAACCAAACTCTGCTTTAGAACTGGGACATGCATGACCTCCTTCAACACCCATGTGTTGTCCATCTGCAATCTCAGTTGTACCTTCCCTTTGCCAACTATTTGACAAGGCGTACCATCCCCTAAATAAAGCACTCTAAAGTCTCCCTGGACATACTCATGAAACAAATCTCTGTTTGGGGATGCATGAAAAGAAGAACCAGAATCTAAAACCCATGATCCTACCTGACTATCCAAAGAAAGTATGAGAGCGTCCTGTACCACAATATTTACATCCTTTGCTTCTTCATTACCTTCATGTTGATTCTCTTTATCCCTCAACCAACACTCCTTCTTTGTGTGTCCTCTCTTTCCACAAAACCAGTAGGTAACACCTTTGGACTTGGATCTCCTTCCCACCTTCGACCTTGATTTCCCTTGCTCTATCTTCTCTCTTTGCCTTCCCCTATTTTTTGCACTTAGAGCATTCCCTGATGATTCACCTGTGCTTCTCCTGCGTATTTCTTCATTCAAGATCACACTCAGAACATCATCAACTTTTAATATTGTATATCTGTGTGTGTGTGTGTGTGTGTGTGTGAGAGAGAGCCTTTACTTCATCATCAAAAACAATATTGACTGAAGCTAACTGGTTTCCCAAACCATGGAAATCACTGAGATGAGTATGTACTGATCCACATTCCTGCATTTACAAAGTAAATATCTGCTTCATAAGAAATACCTTATTAGAAGCCGAGGGCTTTTCATATAAATTTTCTAAGGATTTTATCAACTCTTCCGTTGTCTTGCACTGTGACAAGTTGGAAATCACAGATGATGCAAGGCTCAACCTTATGGAACCCAAAGCCTTCCGATCAAGAACGTTCCATTCTTCATCCTTCATATCTGTGGGCTTGCATACAACCCCACCCAACGGTAACAAATCCTTCTGATACAGATAATCCTCTATCTGCATCCTCTAATGTTGATAATTCTTGCCGTGAAACTTCTCCATTCGTAGCTTACTTTCTTCTGCCATTGTTGAACTCCCACTCAATCAAAAAACCTTGTGAATGACCTGTAATCGAACAATAACCTGCTTCCTGCAAACCGTAGCTCTGATACCAACTGTTAGGAACCCCTTATCCAACGGAAGCACAATTGATTACTTTTCTTATAAGCAATTAAACACAAAATTATACCAGAATGATTAAGTAACTAGAAACTTGAGACAGTAAAGAATTTGAGAGACAATACACACTCTTGTATTAAATACTACTAGAAGAAAATAGAATAAGGAAGATGCCACTTCTTCCTCCACCTCAAAGGCTTGCCACACCTCAAGACCTTCTTCCCTCTCTCTCTTGCTCAACCACAACCAACTCAACAGCCTGAGTTGTTATCCCCTCCTTGAATGTTTCAGCTGATCTCCTTGACCTTACACCTGTAGATCTCCTTGACCTTGCTCCTTGCTTCAATGCTTTTACTTGCCTTCTTGATTTACAATACATGCCTCATGGGTCTTTAAATAGGATCCCATGCATACAAAATAGAACTCTAATTACAATAATTAGACACGCAGCTCGTGACTATAATTAGCCCTTAAACATGCAAACACTCACTTCACTTAACTGACTGTTCGTCAACAGCAGTTTTGGAACCGCCATAGGCGATCGACGTCGGTCCCTGTCTGTCTGGTGTGGACAGACGTTGACTGACTCCCTACCGACGCTGGTTGCCTTCTGCAAGCATCATGATCGACGTCGGTCATGCTGTTGACGCCGGTACTTCTGGATCTTCAGCAACCTCTCCATGTCTGCATAGTTGAAGCTTTTAGCTCCACACCCACACAAGATGAGTGCCATAAATCAATTTTATATGCATCTTCCTGAGAGAAGGGTGAACCCCTTTCATTTCATTGTAGTTCCTTATAAACACATCCTGATACTATTTTAGCAGCTCAAAGATTTGCAAAATTTTTGTCTCAGTCCAATAATTGCCAATAGTCACCAACTTAGGTTCCTACTTTGTGCTAATGTTTAGTTGAATAGTTTGAATAGGTTCATGATAAGGATTGTCTACTGGGAAATTAGTGTCTTGAACAGTTCATGAGCTAGTACTTGTAGGAACATATAAGTTGTTACTCAATGGATCAAATGGAGTGGATCCTTCTCCATCTACTTGAAAGATGAGCTTCTATTATCCCAGGTGGATTTCTTCCTGACACTCTTCACTGGAGACTATCGATGGTGAAAGAGGTAATTGTTTAGGAGGCTCATTGAATAAACTCAAGGGTTCCTCTAGTTCATGATGAATATGATGTAGGCAGTCTTTCATTGGACTCATATCTATAATTATTAATTCATATATGGCTTGAAGAGAAAGGTGTAGGTCTATCCTTAGTGAAGAGTAAGAAAATGGGGATGTCATATTCTCCTTTAATAGCTATCAGAACCTTGTTTCTTTGTGCCTTTCTTTATGTATGTACCAAGCCCATGCCCAAGTGTGTAAGGTTCCATAAAATGTATGGACCCATAAGTATTTTGGTAAAAATGTTTTCTCAGCTCACCATATTATTTCACATGCCTCAAGGTGAGGTTCAATTTCTTATATGTCATTATAGCTAAGTGTACCTCTGATCTTATTTTCATGGTGAAATCTATGATGTAAAGTAGCTCACACTTGATCCTAATATAGTAGGCACTCTTTATGTATTTGACACCACCTAGTGGTGGTTCCATTGAAAATGTGTTCTAAGTACCTCATCCATTCATTTTCGATACCATAAAATTCTTCAAAGTGATAGATGAAATCACGTACTTCCATTTATCCTTGAAACTGTGAAGCTTCATTAATTATTTCTAAAGGTGGTCCCTCCAATGGTCCTCTCATTGCTAAACCCATGAGGTGCACAAATTTATGATGCTTAAGGAATCGATGTTGGATGTCTTCTCTATTGATGTGTTTCACAATCTTCCAGAGAGATCATAATCACCATGGGCCGAATAGTTGCAGGCATTGCTTGTGGTATCTGAGATAGACTGGTTATCCGCCCAGTGAAGAATACCATCTGGCATTGGATCATGTTGGTCATCATGTCAAGTAGTCACATTATACAAATTTGTGATGTCTTCATCAACGCTTATGGGTTCAATATAGGGTGATCCTTGTGCTTGATATGAGGGAATTATCACACATTGATTAGTATTTTCAAAGCTAATGTACCATTTCTTAAATCTTAAATTTGCATGATTTTCATAACACTAGGATCTTCCAAGTAAGGCTAGATAATCATCAACCTCTGCCAACTCCAAAACCTCAAAATATGCTTTGAATATAACTCCAAGTATTTCAATAGTAGAATTGTTAAGGACTTCGATAGGGTGCACACGAGTCTTGTTTGCCATGAACAAGACATGAGGTGAAGGTTGTAAAGCTAGACTAGACATTTTATGTCAAGCATATTTAGTGAGAACATTTACTTCAATGCCAATATCCACTAGAATATCCTGAATTACCCATCTATTGATAGTAGCATTACTTAATATTTCTCCATCTTTTGAGGATGTAGAACTAAGAATTTCCTAATGTCAAGCATGGTTTAAATATCAATATTCACTTTTTTAACTTAGCTGAGTGTGGGTTCCATTTGGTAGGCGAACTTGACCTTTAAACCAAGTGCTAAGCTATCGAACGATGTCTTCATCAAGCATGCATTTACATAGTTCTTGAAATCTATCCCTCATTACTGGAGGTTCAATTTCGCTTTGCACTGTAACGTGTTATGTGACATCTCAGTCCTTAAGATATTGAATTTTGACTTGGAGTTCATGCACAAGTGTCATTGTATCCTAAAGAACATCCTTTTACTAAAGTGCATCAGGGTATTTCTTTGCATGAGGTTTTTCTCGATGTACCTTTTCAACCAAGTTAGATGTAGATTATGTCTGGTCTCTGCTACATGTAGTAATATTGAATTGTTGTACAATAGGGATGGTTGGTCGAGTGTGCCATTATGGTTTGTCTATACATATCATACTTGTACCTTTTTCATTTTGATCCTTTGTAATGGTTGCATATAGATTTGGGCACTCTTCTAGCCAGTTATCCTTTTTGCAGTAAGCACAAGCTGGGTATTTTGAGCAATCCCTCTGATAGTGGTCTAGAGAACCACACTTATAGCAAGTCCTTGGTGGAAACCTACCACCTCATCTTCATACTCTTCCATGCTCATGATAGCCACCATTGTCCTAGGAACCAATGATTGAAGCTTGATGCATGCCGCCTACTCGAGCCTCATGAATATCAATAATTAGATGATAATCATTGGTGTCGTGAGTATAAGCATCACAAATTTTATAATACATAGATACTTTAGAGCTTGTGGCCCATTGCAAAAATGGATAGGAATGAACATCATGGTCTTCATGACAAATATCGTAAGTTTACTTTAAGACTACATGGATGTTCTTTTGCAGGCAGTTGTTTTTTATGTGTCCTTCGATTTCACAATAGGTACACCAGAATCCACTACATGTCTCGTGTCCATTATTTACCATTAATTTTTCAAGATGAGAAGCCATAGATGCTATTTGTGCCTCCATAAAGAGACTATTCCGAGTATATATACTTCCAAACACTTTAGCACATAGGGCAGCCTCTAAAGCCTCACATGCATTAGTGAAAGATCTCTGTGATAAGGTCCATCAAAAAGGTAGCAATAATCCCCCTATGAAACATTGTGCATGTGGAGCAAGATTGATTTCAAAAGATAGCTTAGAAAGCAAGGTCTTAAACCAAGCATCATATTCCTGTACGCTCTCTATAAGTCCCTATTTTATGTCTTTTAGCACCGCTATACTCTGCTACTCAAACTCTGGAATATCAAATTCTTGTAAAAATGATGCTTTGAGCTGGTCATAGTTAACCATTACTTACTGAGGGTTGAATTTGCAATACCATTTGTGTGCACATTCTAAGAGGGTGGTTGTGAACTATGTTGCCTTTATCTCAAAAGATGTGATGCCACACACCCTCTAAATTAGTTCACACTTATGAACATGCTCAGCTACATTTTCCACCCCTCAGTACTCAGGTAGGTGAAATGTCATTTCGTAATAAACCATAGGAGGTTGAATAAATTATTGTTGAGAAGATTCAGCTCATGTTCTTGGAAGGGGTTCACTTCCTCTAGTACCTCCTTCTAATCCTCCTCCAGTGCCTCCACTAGCAGTACCCATGTGGGGAGGCATGGTGGAGGGTTGATTTCTTAGATTGGGGCATGTATTCTGGTCGTGGCCAGATCCTCTAGGCATTCCAAGCTATGTCATGGACTTTTATTGAAAAGAAAAAGATGTAGATTCTATGTTATTGCCTAATGGCTTGGTCTCAGTTTCTTGTATCCATTCAGCTTTTAAATCTATACTATCTATATCCTAATTCCTTATATGTATCATATTTGACTCAAAGGCATGAGTACACACTATGGTGGGAGAGCCTAGTTAACTTGTACTGGGTTCATCTCCAGCAGTCTAGCCCATTTCTCTGCAAGATAATAGTGGCAAAGGTTATGTCCCATAAGTGATAGATTCCTCACATGCATCCAGCTCCTTGTGGATCTTCACAATGCTCCTCGAGTGTTCCTAATCTCTTCTTGTGCCATTAATTCTAATCCTCTGTCAAGCTTCATCATACTTCCATTTCTATAGGGTTCATTGGCTTGCTACCATGTTGAAGCCATAATCCTGAACCAACCAGTAGTCTCTCCTCCAATTGTGTGACTCATGCACATGAGATTTTAGCCTTCTATAGGTAGTGTTTCCAACCCAAGATCAATAATTTATTTTTTTAATCTCAAAAGGAAATAGTGAAAGATATCATCCGCTTGGTTCTTATATAAAATTAAACTTTGCTTCTTCAAGACATGAATATGTGGTCACGGTGTATTCTAGGATGTAACTATTTTGAACACCCTTCCACTAGTAATCGATAGCTCATGTCCAAGAAACTTTTAGTCACACTAAACTCCTTTGCCATTCTAGTGTCCATGACCACGACTGTCTTCATCCAAGGTTTTGGGATCGTCCTTGAGCATATACTAAGATCCAAGAATGGAAAAGATTAGGGACCTCAAAAAATAAAGTCTCATACAATGAATTGTAGATGTTTTGTTCTACCCACTATCACGCAAAAATTCTAGGCTCAAGATATGGAACTACAAAATTGTCTTCGACATTGGTAATCCATTATTCAATGTTTTCTAATGTAATGCGCTCAAACATTTCTCATGCTTGTGATCCAATTACTTCAGGTCCCAATAATGAAACCAAAATGTTAGGTTTTTATCCTTACATCAGCGCTGAAACCTTTTCCCAACAGGCTAGCATGTTGGCCCTATCACACGAGGGATGAGCCTCATGCACTCACCCAAAGTGCACAACAAAATACCAGTTCTCGAAGACTTTGAAACACATGGTGTAATTAATCATTTTTGGTAAAATAAATATCCTACTACTATTTTTTATCATATTATGCTACCATTACTAGCTAAAAATAAAATAAAGAACTCGTGACTTTTTATTACTTAACGCATCTCAATATTCAACATAATTCACAATCCACTACTCAAAGTACTGTATGATAAACATTGAGTTCTCATTTAATATTTTTGAATTACAAGACATGATATATTCTGAGAGGTTCCTCTTTTTTCCACCCACCCCCACAAAATCTTACAACATGGGTTTTTATACTTGTTTTTCCCTATCCAAGTGTCAAATTCCTAACTACAAGACAAATGGCACATGAATTCCCAACAAGCTAGCTCATGGCTATTACAATTGTTTGTTCCTAAAGACTCAGGCCTCTGCCCCCTAGATGCTTGCTCTATGTAATACATGTATCTAGGTGTTTCGTTCCTTGCAAGCTGGTATCTAACCCTCGATCAATGGGGATAAGGTGTTTTATTTGATTTATTCTTTCTAACTTATCTCGCATTCTTAGTGCTCCACCTTCCTTGCGCTCCCATAGTCTTTCACTTCTTGTTCTGAGTCCTATGTTCTCAGGTTCCTCATGCCACATTTTCTCTTTGATTGGGTCCTCTCATGTTAGGTCTTATGTGTCATTATCCTTCAGGGCCCTTCATCTCTCACATTGTTAGTTTTACACCATGGTCCTTTTGTATCATGGGTCTTCCACATCATGTTAGCACTTATATAAATAGACAATGGGCCCCTCGTGTTGTGCACCAAAAATGTAATAAATACTTGTTAAAATTGTGGCACCAACATTGATGGTGAACGCTCCAAATATCTAGACTAGGTGTCTTCGTCACCCTTAGGATAGATGATGTTGCTTGGGAAGATGATGTGAGGCATGGATTGGATTAGGTCTAGATTTTTATAAGGGAGTAATAGAGTAGAATGGATTGTAGGACTTGATGGTATTGTGGGTTCATGATAACAAGGTGTGATGGGTGCTTAGGAAATAGGACTAGTAGTCACATACATCATTGGAGATGCTGGACATTCTACATTTGATTGGTGCCATGTGATAAAAGACTGTAAGTGATCTAAGACACTTTGACTTTATAGTTCATCTTTGATCTGATTATTTAAAAGATTAATGGCCATTTGGATACTACTTTTGACATTATTTTGATTTTGAGACTAAATTTGACTTTGACTACCCCCTGGTGCCTGATTTTAGGCTTTACCAGAGGAGAGAGATTTTAAACTTGATAAATGACAATGATTTTGACTTTGACAGTCCCCTAGTGCCTAATTTTGTGCTTCACTAAAGGAAGATATGTTTTGATTAGGTCAGTGATTTGACTTTTCTTTTATTTGACTTATGGGATCAAAGATGATTTGTTCATGATTTATGACTTTTAGAATATGGTCTTGGACCTTTGTACTTGTGGCACCGTTTATGTTACTCAAGGAAGGGTCTACCGATGTATGTTCCTTTTTGTCCCTATAAAGGGAGGTGAGTAAATGATCATTGATAGGAAGAAAGGGGTCTATGATGGATGAAGGTGATGGAGATGATGGGATGAGGTCAATAAGTAGTGATGGGGCAGCATGGTCCTCATAGGGGATCCTAAGAAACCCAGTATTGACATCAGATAAGATCTCCTTAAGGTCAGCAAAAGGATCACTAAGACTAGTGATAGTATATGTAGCCTTAGTAGAATCAGACTCACGCTAATAAACTTCAATAGATAAAGCTTGTAAGAACTCTGTTATGACTTCATCATCCTTATTGGGATTAAAAGTTATCCCTGGTGATGGATGGGAGGTATCTGGATTAGAGGTATCTTTAAAAAGATAGTCATTATCATCATCTATTGTAGTAGTTATAAGGGATGATGTTTCTGATGAGGAATCTTGTTCGTAATTGACTTCTTAATAGGGGGTGTTTGATATGATGGATGAGAGGGAGATAATGGAGGAATAATGGATTGAGCAAAGATAGGCCCAAGGAAGGGATTATGCGAGAAGGGAGGATGAGGTATATGGGAAATAGACTTGTTTTTAATGGATGATTTATTGAATATGGGGTGATCATGGAAGGTGGATGTGGTGTCTTGATCTTGGATTGAAAGGGGAAGGGCTTGATCATGACCGAGAATGGAATCTTGGCATTACTGTTTTGGTTCACCCTAGGATATAAACTAATCCAGTTCATCCTCAATTACTATGTCAACATGATCAATGAGGTCTTGGACATAATCTTGGAAGTTATGACATCGATTAATGGTATGCCCCCAAGTTTGATGATATGTAAAATATTGATTAGATTTATACCCAGATGGCTTAGATTTAGTGGGATTAAGATGTCATATGGGTGGATGGACCATCATGTTAGCGGCAACAAGTTTTTGGGAAAGGGCTTCCAAGGACATAAGAAGGTGTGTGTAAGGACCCACTTTACTTTATGACTTGGACGTGGAAGCATTGGAATTTAGATCATATGGTTGGTGATGTGACTAGGTGGATGAGGTGTTTAAGATTAGATTCCCTTTGCTAGTGTGGGAATAGGAAGTTGATGGGTTATGACTAGTGGATGGACGATTAGAATGGGACTCATACGAACGAGTTTGGGCTTGAGGTGCAATGAGTTGAAGGGGATAACTCCTTCGGGAAGTGGGACACCCATCATAAGGAACTGCAAGAGGATCTCATCCTTATTGGTAAATATGTATTGGTCTATGAGAGTAGGGTCTAACTTCATGGTTATGTATGATAAAGGGTGATGATAAAGGGGTTGATGGAGTGGACTAAGGGTTAGAGATGTTTTCTTGATCAAAGTAGATCTAATTATCCAAGTTAGTATAACAATTGATGATGAGGATGAGATGGATTAAATGTGATGAAGATGAGATAGGACTAGGATCAGATTTCAGACAAATAGTGTAATAGGTGCTAGTGACCTATCAGCAATGCCTAGTTTTCAAACTAGCAAAAGGGATGGGGGATTTGATGGGTGCCTAGGTTCAAACTAGCAAGATGATGATATGATGGGTGATAGTTATGAATAGGCAAGGATGATAGAGACTATATTGATGATGATTGGTTTGTTAGATTGAAACAAACAAAGTAGTAATATGTTAGCAGGATACCGACTAGGTATGAGATCTAACAAATGATGAGTGATAGTGGATTAGAGTGTGGGATGATATGAATAGGTAACAAAAGGACTAGTTCAAAACCTTGGACTAATTTGCTCAAGATGGGATGGGATAGGATTATGTCATGAAAGTGATTAGGATAATGGGACAAGGATAAGTATGATGATAGGTGATGATGAAGTGATGACAGATAAATCAAAATAGATGTGGATGGTTTGGATATGGATATGACCTAGAGAGCCAACTAGGATAAGATAAGACAAGGTTAGGCTAGATGGGTGATGAAGGCAAGGTTAAGACAAATGATTGGTTAAATGAATTGAGGATAATATGAGGATGACAAAAGATGATTACGATATGTAGGTGATGGGGGTATTACCAATGATGAGGGAATATTATTAGACTAAGACGGGGTGAAGTCAAGATAGGATATAAGTATAAAATGAGATTAAGATATGTAAGTGATGGGGGATGATCAATGATGAGTTGATATGACTAGACTAGGATGGGATGAAGATATGATGGGAGATGGGATAAGATAATGGAAAGGATATACAAAGATAATTTGTACAAGATGATAGAATGATGATGTGTGTAAAGACCTAGATAGGAGTGTATAAGTTTGGGGTATAAGACTAACTTGGCTCATAAACAACATGGTTCTAGTATAATACTCAAACAACACACATAATCATGAATCCTAAATTAGTCAACTGATAAGGTAGTGTAACACAATGCTTGCAACATCAAATAGTTTTGTGGGTGAGGCTTTAGGCTGGTGACCCGTTATGAAATCAATCAAACCCTCTTGACCCCATTTGCACACAATGGCTACTTAGGAGTTAATACTGACTTCGGTAGCAGTATACCTATTATGACCAAAGGCTCCTAATCTAGGTTTTTAAGTGCATCTCTGATATACCTAAAGGTATAATGGGGCCCAAGTATATATAGGATGTTGTCTAACCACCCTTCATATTGGATCTTAACCTCTCCTCACTCCATGAAACTCTTTATCGAGAATTCTACTTAGGCACCTAACGACAACTCTCCTAATATTTAGACTCTGTTGGAACACAGAGTTTGGTCAAGTGTTTGGTGGTGAAATCTACATCACCAACCCCTATAAAAGAAAAATAAGGACGGTTTATAGGTGGTTTTTGATCCGAGTCACCGCAAGGATGCAAGGAGGAAATCATACACCATCATATCCCTCAGGACACAAACAGGCAGATCAAAAAGATTAATTAACCGATTAAGATTAAGATGTGATATATTTAGAAGAGGCAAGAATATACAAGACCAAATGAAAAAATACATACAAGATGAAAAAAATATGATTAAAATGATTCAAAAATGAGTTTCAAAATGCCATAAGAGGTATTTGATAGGCAACTTGCAAGAAAACGGTTAGTAGTTTTAAGTGGCACTCAAAAAGAGGTAACTTGTAAGTTAAGGACTACTAATTTTAGATTGATAATCTTGAGAGGAAAACCTGCAAGACAAGATGTTAAACCAAAATATGACCTATAAAAGATGATGTTAGAAAGATAAAATAGCCTCTAGATTTACCCCTATAAGAAATAATATGTGAGTCCAATAAGCCTTAATAAAACATCCTAATAATCATGATTTTGCTCTATAATTCCTTTGGGGTGAACAAGTCATGATGCGGGGGTCTAGGGGCATTAGCTCTTAGCATGGTCAAGGGGAAACACCCCTTTTGGGGTCTGGTGGCAGCGTCCCAAACACATTTGGGCCTTACAGGAGGCCCAGAATGACTCAAAAATCATTAAAATTTGTAAAAATGGAACACACCCACAAATAATATTTTTTTATGCAAGCAGAGGGTTAGTAGTTTCTGATTGAGAAAATATAGTGGATGGTTCTTCAAGAATGATGCTAGTAGACACTAATAGTCTGATTTGACCTTTAATAAGCAAACTTTTAAGTTAGAAAATTTTGACCCTATTTTATACAATCTTCTATTTTTGATAAAATATTGTGATAGACTATAAATTTGTTGGTGACATAATGAAATAAGAAAATAGAAAACATAACTTATAATTGCTATCAATTATTAGACTTGGACTAAATTAAAACCCTATTATATGATATGTAAGGCTAAACAAAGATTATTTAACATGCATAAATCTATTGATACACCTTAAAGTATATTTAGTGACTACTATGACTAATAATGAGACAACTAGACCAGCTGAGCTTTTTTTTAATCTCACTTTTATCTACCAAAAATATCTTAATGCCTATGAGATCACATGCAACGGTCTTATCAAGTGTTTATTAACCATAAGATTTTACGAGTCAAAAAAGGTGTAGAATCATTTATTATTATTATTTTATAATCTATATTTATTATGTATGTTGGTGACATGATAGAAGGCCATAAGAAACTTAAAATAAAAAAACTTGGCACTAGAATAGAATCATCGACATCAGCGTGGAGAGGGTGAAGCAACTTGAATAAACCTAGACAAAGATCTGAAATTTAACAGAGACAAAATGGACTTCAAAAAACACAAGCTAGAATTAGATTAGATTTTATTTCAAAACAACCATGACAAATTCACTTAATCAAGCAATTAACAAGCAAAATGATTAAATTGAGACGGATCTCCCACTATGGTCACCATTTTGTAGATGGAAATTTGAACACAAAGTATTTAATTGCACATTTAAATCAAAAACCCAAAATATACAACTACTTAGATAAGATCTAGAGCCATTACAATTAAATGCAATTAGATGAATGTAACATTCAAACTTGCACTTAAATCATAAATTTAAATGCTCTAAACCATGATTAAACAGATCAAGAACAAAAGGATTGGATTGATTAACTTAGACTCAAAATTTTGGCATTATGATTTCATGATCTTGGATTGTTGATGGTGGATTCAAGGACTAGTTTGACATCAAAACGTTATGGATTCAATGCCTTATGAGTTGAACATGGATTTGCTATGAAGTTCTCAGTTGGTTTCCATGGAGGAATGGATTTAAATAAATTTTGAAGGGAGAGATCAATGGTGGAGATTTGAAGTTAGATGAATGAGATCAATGGATGACAATTAAAAGGAATTTAAAATTCCTTATAAGCCTCTTGATTTAGAGGCTTCTAGAGAGGAGGGGTGAGAATAGAGAAGGTTCTAGATTTAGAGGGTTCTAAAATCTTTTTTAGGGTTAATAATGATTAAACATGGAATTATAAGGGGATTAAGTGAGTGATTAGGGACTAGGGGTGTAGGAGAGCCTAGGCATAGGCTAGTGGGTGGGCCATTAGGAATTTAAAATTATCAAATAATAAGTAAATAGGATTAAGATGGGATAATGGGGTTTTAAGATAAATTAATGATGAAGTGGGAATGAATAAGGCTAGTAGATGAAGAATGATATAAGGGGGATATTAGACAAATAGCTAGAAGGAGTGATTTTAGGATGGGATTAAATGAAATAAGCAGAATTAATGTCGACTAATTGAAATATTAGTGACAATAATGCAGACAAGCGAATTTAGATGTATATAGTGGGCATAAGGTGATCGCCAATATATAGATCATGAAAAAATAAGCACTTTTAAAGAAAATGACACTTAAATCTGAATTATCGATCAAAAGATATGCATGTTTGAAAATCTTGCTCACATAAAAATTTTGGATAGAAACACTAGTGGAATTTTTTCAATTCAACTTCCCCAAAAAACTTATGGCCCCTTAGAGCAAAAAAAAAAAAATCAACTTCCTCAAAAACATTTAAGGCCCTTGAAGCAAAAGTTAAGCACTTTTAGGTTGGAAGTGACCAAGGGCTTAACTCCCATATGACCTAGGGATAAGGGTTAGGATGGGTGTTCCCCCTCTCCAGTTGTGATTGATGTGGTAGTGACATCACTAAAAAATACCTCTATTTTTTAAATGAATAGTGTCACAATTCATGGGATTCAATTTGATGTCCCTATGGTCATCGTCAAACTTTTGGAGCAACATTGCAGTCATCAGGATTATGTGCCTCCCTTACAGTCGTCAAAAATATATGTCAGAGATGTAGCCATTGCTTGCAGTCATTGAAGAAACCTGTCAGGATTATAATCTTTCATTGCAGTCATTGCGAATTTTGAGCCTCCTTGTTGATAGGATTGATGACTGCACACGCAGTCTTGAGTTCTAATGTTGGAACTGCAGGTCCTTTCTGTAGTTAGGACTATGGACTACACATGTAGCTTCCAAATCTAATGTCTGGTTTCTGGGCTACCAATGCAATCAATTTTTTTGGTAAGTACATTCCTGTATAGAAACTCTACCAAGCTACAAAAAACTTCAGAACTAATACGTCACTGCAAAAATTATCAAAGACCCACGAAGGATCTCAAAAACTATATAAAAGCATAGAAAATACTTTTTCCTCAAAAAACTTAACTGTATAGATTTGCACGAAATCACCCAAAAAATCTTGAGACCTTCTAAAATGGCCAAAATTGGCTATCACAAAAGTAGGTCGTGTTTATAGTTGATCCTAAGATTTTAACACCTAGATCTGATAGTACTGTCCATTTTATGATTAGAGACTTCAATAGTATAGTTTGTATAAATTTTCATGAAATCCTACCAAACCTTTTAAAATACCAAAAATCAAGAATACATGCAAGAAAGATCTCACCAAAAATTTCAAAAATGAAAATATGGTCATCAGATCAGAGCTCTCATACTATGTTGGATTGATCTAATATCTTTGAACGTCCAAGATTACACGAAAATCCTAGGAGTAGGTAAGAGCAAAATCATGACAATAAAATTTGCATTAAAAACTTCATTCATCAATTACCAAAAAGTATAATCGATGTACATAATATAGTGAGAGATTAGACCACCAAAAAAGTAACAACTCAGCTCACTATTAGAAAATACATTAAGTGTATTTTCCTTTAATAACATGAACAATCTTAAGCAAGTTGACTAACAACCGTGTAGGTAAAACCACAAGCAAAAAAAAGCCTACACCAACAAAAACAAAAATGAATGGCCATAACATTTGGATCCTTTATGTTCAGATTCCATGAGACAAGCTTCTAAGATGGTGCCAAATAATAAATAATAATATCATTTAATATTTTATTATAATTATATATTAATAAATATCAATACCATTATATTAACATATATTATACATGTTCATTATATTAATAATAATATAAGAATATATTACATTATATATATTTATATTTAATGATATATATTAATAATGAATATATTACAATTATATTAATAATAATATTATATTATATATTTTGATAGTATATGTTATATATTAATATATTATAATATAAAATAATATATACTAAACTATGTTTTAGTATAATATATTAATACATTATTCGTGTATATATATGTGTGTGTGTGTGTGTGTGTGTGTGTGTGTGTAGCATTATTAATACTATATAATAATAATAATAATACTATATATACAATAATATAATATTATGTTAAAATCGATATATAATACAATATAGTATGTTAATATATATTAATATAGTATGGTATTTTAATGAATAATATAATATAATATTTTGAGTGTGTGGAGAATAAAAAGATATATCATACAAACACATACAGATTTGAAGAATGAAATTATTTTTTTCTATCACTCAAGCATAAGCAAGGAGATTGAATTTGTCATCATTCGTTGATGAAGCAACAATAGTAAAGTGGAAGATTATTTCAGTAGAGATCGATGCCTCAAAGAGAAGAGATTGGTGTCTCTTGCTAAGTTGGTGCTTAGTAGTGGTGATTGGTGTCTCTAGTAGGTTGATGCCTACAAATTGTTTAGCAGTGGGGATTGGTGTCTCCAGTATGATGGTGCCTACAAACTGTTTAGCGACAGAGATTGGTATCTCCAGTAGGTTGGTGCCTACAAATTTTGTAAGAAATTTTTTATCTATCGCTGGATTTGGATGGTAGTTCCAAGCAGCTATTCATTTGTGGTTTTTTCTCGAAAAGATTTTCACGTAAATCTAGTGTCAGTCTATGTCATTTCTATGTGGATGTTTTGATTTTGGATATTATGTTTTATAAGTAAAAGATAAGATTATACTAATTCACCCCTCCCAATATAAGCGTGTGCTTAACAGACATTATTGAAATTTATCCATCTATAGAATTCAAACTATTAGGTATCTCTGAAACAAATTATTAAAAGAAATGAGCTTTCCAATTTTTTATTATGATTCTAATCATCTTGATGATGTCACACAAGAATTATCATACCAAAAAATAGCAAAATGGGAGCTCTTGCACCAATAAAATGATACTACAACCCATGTCACTAACATTTTCTTTAAAGTCGTTAAAATCTTTATACATTAAGTTTTAAGTTGTGCTTGGAAATGTATATGAATAGGTGAATCAGAAGGGAAAACATTTTATCCCAAATACATTAAAGACAAAAGAAACATAAGAAAAATCTTTAAATCACCAATAGGATATGGAGTTTTCATAAGTATTCAAACATCCCTGACTATTTTTAAAAATTAGATAAAAATATTTTCTCAATGACAAGGCAATTAGGACCACCAACTTTTTTTTGCCACATTAACAAGTATTGAACACTTTTTGGAGCCATTATGCCATGCATTACAAAAATTGTTACAATGATACAATGATTATTAAAAAAAAGTTCTTTGGACTCATTATTTTAACTATATATCTAAAGCATTTAAAAAATTGGTGTTACAAAATGAACAACAATTTGAAAAAAAATCGGATTACATTTTTGTGAGATAATTTCAAAATAAAAGAAATGAGCATTTACATTTTATGCTTTGGATACATGGTACACCTATATATATATATATATATATATATATACATAATTCAAATACTAATATTGAGAAATTTGTAGACAGGGACATATCTTATGATTCAACAATGTTTGATGGAGATTTAGCTAGAATGCAAGCACATCATCATAAAAGTATATGTAAAAAACATAAAAAACTCATTTCATAGTCAATTTTCTATTACCTCCAATGCAAAAAAACCACAATATTAGAACTTTGGACCAAAGCAATAAGCTATACAAAGAAAATGCCAAAACAAAATACATATACTTTCAATACAATGATGTATTTCATGGTCCATTACACTATTAAAAAACATCCATCAAATATTGGGATAAGTGGTTTTGAAAAATGAAAATTTGTAAAATATATATATACTTTCAATACAATGATGTATTTCATGGTCCACTATAGTGTTAAAAAACATCCATCCGATATTTGGATAAGTGGTTTTGAAAAAAAAAGTCTTTGCATTATAGTATGCTGACACAAATGCACAATTCATCCTTGATGCATATGTTGTTGCAACATATTATTGCTCCTATATGACAAAGTTTGATCGTACATTGACAAATATTTTTCTTAAGGTGTGTGATAAATATACATATAAAAATGACAATAAACTACAAGGTATAAAAAACTGAGAAATTTTCTCCATAAAAAAATGTCTATTCACCAAGAAATCCACATTGTGATTTCATTTCCATTACATTATAATTCAAGAAAAATAGTTTTCGTAAGTACATCGTTGTTGACAAACAAAACATTCATCTTGAAGAGCTTAAAACTATTAGCTCAAAAACTTGACAATTCAGAAGACATAATATGTGCATATCATATAGAAAATTGTACTACAAGAATCATGCATTTATAACACATGCTTGGTTGAATATGTGACATATTATCTAAGAAAATCTAAAAAAAAAAAAAACTGAAAAAACTACACATTATTATATGACATGTTAGATACATGTACACATACATCCTGAAAACTATTATAGAGAAAAATGATGTTTATACCATACCGTGACAGTGAAGAGACATTGAAAGAAAAATTTAAAACATGGGCCAACACATACTTTGTTCATAAGACACAAATAATTAAAATATAAACCAAATTTCTCACACAAATTATATTCAAATGGGGAAACATTGACACCGTTATAGAAAACATTGACATTAATTCTACTATGTTATTTGACATTGACATTGACAATGAAACAAAATAGATATTTGCTAACGACAAAAAAAATGAAATAAACTCTTTGTTGAGCATGATGTCAATTTGGCCACTTGATTATTGATCTTAAAGTTAGTTTATTTAATATTTTAGTGTTTATGAAGATTCAATTCCTAAGGGAGTCCTAGAGAAGATTCAAAAAATTAGCTTCAAATTTCTTTGGATGGGCAAGAGGTAAAAAGAAGGCATTCCACTTGTTAAATGGTAGGCCTTTGCGCAACCAAAGGACCTAGGGGTTGGGGTCTTAAAAACATTCATTTTTTTTGGGAGGTTTTGGCTGCAAAACAACCTATGGAGGCTCATCACGATGGTGGGACTTTGGACATGTGGATTGAATCGAGAATTGTTAAAGAGTGGATTAGATGCCCGATGAAAGCTTTACATAATGTCTCTACAATTTGCAAGGCACTGGTTAAGGCTTTTCTCATTAATGGGAATTGGCATATTTGGAAGGTTGGAAGTTGTAGGAAAGTAAGGATTGGGGTTGATCCTTGGATAGGGTGTGGAGATGGCTATATACCGAATGAGGAATTGATTGTCAAGTTGTAGGAGAAGGGCATTTTTTTCCCTACACAAGTTATTGACTTCCTTTCAACAACCTTTTGGCAACAAGGTTAGAAGATTGCACAAATGTTGGAGTTGGATGGGGAGGATGGTGTCCAATGGGTGGACTATGTAACACATCTAAAATGAAGCCATGTCAAAATTATTGAGGAAAAGCGTGTTTAGTTTGGTCTAAAAATGTGTCTTCATGAGAGTTTTCTGCAACGTTAGGTTATAAAGATAACTTCCTTTGAGTGGAATTAGTTGATAGTTCTTGGTGGTGGAAGCTACTTTGGAAGATCCAAGCACCTCTAAAAACCAAAGTTTTTATGTGGCTGGCATTGAAGAACAAAACCATAACTTGGGAAGTTCTCCAAAAGAGACATTGGCTGGGACTTAGATGTTGCTCTTTTTGCCGACGGGAGAGTGAAACTATCAATCATCTTCTAGTTTTTTGTCCTTATACCATGAAAGTTTGAGCTAACTTGGAAGAAGTGATAGGGTGCAAGGGTGTTTGGCAAGAACCAAATGTGGAAAATTGCTTAAAATTTTGGCTTTGGCATCCTAATTTAAAAGCCTTCAAGGCTTTACCCTTGATTGTGCCCTAGGGCATTTGGTTAACTAGGAATGCTAGCATTTTACAGGGCAAGGTTATTCCTACTTTCCAATGTTCCTCACAAATATGCACAATTAGTGAAAGGTTCGATGCAAACCTAGGATACCCATTTATAGACAGTTGATTCATTCTCCTTTGAATCTAACTAAATTTTGGGGATATTTTGATGGTCCTTGTCAAGGCACCTACGGCATTGGAGGCATAATGTACCTAAACTCTTCTCATTATATCAAGTTTAGGGCTAGTTTTGGTGATGGCATTAATTATTTTGTTGAGTTTATGACCTTAAAGATTCTTCTTCGGCTCATTGTTGACATTGGTGTTTAAGTTGCATGGTTTTGGAGATTCAATTGCGGTAATAAATTGGATGAATGGGGTTTTCACGCTGAGGATCCTGAATTTATTTCCTATTTTCTATCAAATCTTAAGTGTGAAGACGTTTGAAAAAATCTCTTTCCAACATGTTTACGAAGAGCTCAATGCCATGGCGGACACTCTCTCCAAGGAAGCACTTCAGATAGCTGCAGACATGGGTTTTGACAAAAATTATAGATGAACTGACTCTGTGAGAGAGTTATTGTGGTGTCATGAGTTCAGAGGAATCAAGTTGATTTTTTCTCATTTAATAATGGTGTCATTACGACTATTGCATTTATGTTAGACAGTTTTTGTTGGATTTGGTCAATATCAATGTCAGGGCTACCCTATTGGAGAGTATCTTCTTTGTTTAAGAGATTTATGGTGTTTTCTCGATTAGTTTGGTGTGGTTGTCTCTAACTTTTGATTACACACTTTGTGCAAGTCACTTTTGTTTGGATTTTGGATTTTTTATGGGGCATTTTTTGTCATTTTTGCACGGTTTCTTTTTGTGAGCTCTTTGGTTTGTGTTTTCTTTGGACATAGTGTTGTTGTAATTTATCATACACATTGATATAAAGTTACTATTTTTTTCCTATGGAAAAAAAGACAATGTTCAAACCGTTCCACTAGCAAGGTCAAAGTTAAGGTCAACAAAAGGTCAAAATTAGGGTAAACATAATCATTTAAGGCATGAAATCATATGGCCTAATCCATAAGCTCAAATGATTCTTGACTAAACTAAGATGAAACTTAGAATGTTTCTTCGTTAGGGATGATAGCAGCATCAAAAACAAGGGCCTTACGTAGTATGTAGCCATATGCACCTAATATAAATTGGTTGGTGATTAGATATTTGTGTGCATCATAATCCTATCTCCTTGTAGCATTTAAAGGCAAGAAATATAAATAAACCAAGGACCATTTATTTGAAATTGGATGATTGTTTTAAAAAGAATCCAAAGATGCCATCAAGTTTCAGATTGGATGAAATGTCACCTAGGCAACACTTAAATTAAGTAAACAATGTGAGATTGGATGTGATATTGCCTAGGCAACACTTAAGTAAACAATGTGAGATTGGATGTGATATTGCCCAAGCAACATCTATATCAAGTAAACAATTTGAGATTGCAACAATGATATCTTGGTGAGACCATAACTCCTTCATACTTAACATGAATACAAAACTACCATTTTTTATTTTTTTTTAATGTATTTTTTCTTGAGAGATGCAACACTAAGAGTCAAATCAATTATATAAGATATTGCATATGTAACACCTATGAGATGCTTTGGGTGGGTACTGCAAATGCCAAAGACACCCATTTTGATGTGTTGCTGCAATAACACAACACATCTATGTAGATAATTAAGTGCCAATCATTAAAAGACCCCTCGAAAACAAAACATGACACATCTATGCAGAAAATTAACTGTCAATCATTAAAACGCCCCTCTAAAACAAAACATGTCTCAATCAATCAAGTGTTAGCCTTCCAAGTCACAAGGTATCACATAGGGAACACCTTATGGTAGATGTTTTGGGTGGTATTGCAAATGCCAAAGATGACCATTTTCAGATGACATATCTCTATAGAAAATTAAGTCTTGATCATTCAAATACCCTCTAAAACAAAACATATCTCAATGAATTAAACATCTTAATTAATTAGGTGTTAGTTTTCCAAGAAGACATGATCTTCTAGGCCATATCATGTCTCATTATTAAAGTATCAGCTTCACAAGAAGCCCCAATCCTCTCAACCATATTATTTTAAATTTTAACATTTTCTTTTATGAAATACACACTCCTTCATCGTAGTGCTGAGGACTAAGGGGTATTCATCACGCCAAATTCGCTAAGGATTTAAACCTATCATTATTTCTTCATGGCATCAAGGAAAAAATTGATTCACTGTTGGACACTTTGTGAGTCACACAACTCCACCAATAGACCGACCTTTTAACATAATATAAAGTTTGTCCTTCGAATCAAGGGTTTAAACAGTTTCCTATTTGAGAAGTAGGCCCTGCCTGGCCTGCCCGCACACCGTTTCAGCTATTTCATTTTCATATTTACATCCTTTGCCCAAAATGAGAATTCAAGGTACAAAGTATGTGAAGTTTATCTTTTTAAAGACATCTATTTGCGCTAAAGAAACAAAAAGGGCTGCTAATTCCCAAACAACATTTAATTCTACAACATAAACTAATTGGCAGCTTGGGTAAAGCTAATATCCGTTACCAGTATCAACAATCAACCACTTTGCAATCTGGGATGCAAATCTCAACAAATTTACCAAACCATACCGTGACAGTGACCATCTCAGATGACAGAAAAGCACTTGTACACTTGCACTCTATAAAATTTATACCTCCAAACCTGTGGACAAAGTTCGTCAATCTAATGTTTTGACTTGTTTCTGTTGGGTTTTTATGACAGAGGCGAGGCCATTACAACCCACCATTTTATCAATTAAAAAGGAATGATATGGATTCTGATTTTACATAGCAATACAAGTTCTACAAATGATGCATCAAACTTATTGATAGAAAAAACTATTAGTGATTAATTATAATTTATCAGTTCAAGAGAACAAAAAGAATGTGCATAATTATAAGTGCCCCTTTTGTTGATGGATACTAGCATTTAGACAATCATGATGCCACAACATAGGAGTATTGATATGTCAAATTTGATTAGTAGTAAAAGCCTAGCTACTTTCAGATCACATTGCTAAAAGCGAGTTTACCGTGAAGAGAATAATATAATGAATACAACAAAGAAACAATTAATAGAACAGCTTTACCATGGTGGGTTTTGGAATAGTGCCAGGAAAGCAAATCATTAGGAAAAGTAGCACCTTCTTCCCATTCAAGAAAACCACACTTGTCTCTAGCACTGATTTGTAATAGGTTCCTGCAGTATTTAAAGAAGTTTATCCAATTTTTGAAAAAAATAGAATATAAACATTATTTTTTCAAAATAGGCACTTTGAAATAAACCCAACAAAAGTCATTTCAGACAAGACACGAGCTGCAACCTCCTGGATCCTCCCGTCAAACAGAGATTAGGACATGGCTGCCTTGGTTTCAAAAAGAGAAATATAATAAAGAAAGTAATACCTCCACAACACACTTTAGAGCTAACCCAACACAAATCAATTGGATTAGACATGAGCTGTAACCTAATGGCTACTCTCGTCATCTCTCACAACTGTGGGTGGAATTAATATTTTTGAACCACGAACATCAACAATGTCCGTTTCTAAAATACTAATTCTGATGGGAAAATCTAATATAAAAGCTTGTCATTCACTATATAATGGAGCAGCTCCTACTAGCGATTATGCCATTTCACTAATAAAATCTGAAAAAAAAACATGCACTTTGGGTGCATCATCCAATTCTTACGCTAAAAAATCCTCAAATTTACATGTGCTCACACACGGCATGCATTCAGCACAGGTACAATTCATCACAAATATGATTCACAGTATCCAAAAATCCCAAGTTTCCCTGGAAATTCACCAACATGGGTGTTTTCAAAACAGCACCCATGTGGTGGGAAAATTTATCTAAAACGCAGATGGTGAGATCACGTCATCAATTTTCAAGATCATCTTGACCACCTGCGTCGCAAGTAAAATCTGCTGTTTTTTCCCAATTAGAGTTTCGAATACATTTTGCTCCATCATGTCATTTGTACCAATATCATTACAATCTATTCCCAAGTGGGGGTTATTTTCCTGCAGACCAATCGATCAACAGAATTAGAAAACACAAACTTTCCTTCAGGTTAATCTTTCCAGGAAACTTGCTTATGACAAAAAGCAAATTCCCAATTTCAAGTTATTGCATGTATATGGTTTCTTACTATGAATGCTTGAAATCACAAAAGAAAGATAACCGTTACCTTGATCTGTTGAGCTTTAACAGCTGTCAAAGTATCAATGGGTTGCAGTCCACTATTTTCTGCAAGAGCCAATGGTACAGCATCAAGAGCATCTGCAAATGCCCGAACTGCATACTGCAATGGGTACAAGGCCATTGATATTAAACTCTAATGACAACCCAAATAGTTAAATGCATGCTGCTATATGACCTATTTTTCACATATCCAACATAAGAGAACAATACTAAAATACGGCAGAATGAAATAGACTACAATTTAAGTCAGACCAGACTATATATATGCTAGGACCATTAGTTCTTATTCTATACATCACAAAAGCTTACATGGGAACACATAAAATCCTGTACATAATATCAATGGGTTAAATTTCATCCATCAAAAAAGTTATTAACTGTAAGAGATCTACAAACACAAAAAATTGTGAGAGTACTTCAATAGTAGCAAGCTCCACAGTTAAGGCAAATATAAAACAAATATAAGAACCCTACTTGTTCAACTCCTGGAATCTTGTCAGCAGCAGCTTCTACAGCAAGGGAACATGAAATTTCAGCTGAACCACCACCATATACAATTGAGTTGTCACGAATCAAGTTGCGGGCTACACAAAGTGCATCATGGAGGCTTCGCTTTGTCTCCTCAATCATCATCTTGTTTCCTGAAAACATATATTTGGGCCAAATAATTCAAAATAACAATGTATTAGATCAAAAATATATACTTTTAAGAAAAACCCATTCATTCACAAAATCCTATTTAAATAATCATAAAAAATAGAGAACACAAGAAATCAGATTAGCAAAGCTTGATCATTGCAAAGAAAGAATGGTTATTGTCTGTTGATGAATGACAGAAAGCATTTGTTGTAATTAATGTGTATACATGTCCAAAAATCATTTCATTTTTTGCATATGGCATCTCTAACATAATCATTCCCAAGTAAGACCCGTACAAATGCAAACATAATTATTCTCCTGAAGACAAATTCAAATGAAAGACAACTCCAGGAGTGCAACACTAGACTCCAATGGTAAAGCAGTAGACTCCCTTCAAAAAGCAGACTAGTACACCTTGACTGGAGAAAGTGGAAGGCAATCAATGGCCTTATCAGGGATGAAGAATTTGCAGATGAAATGCAATCTGTTTAGGTTGCCAGGTGGAATATCATCAACACGCAAATTCAGATTTTAATGGCAATATGAGTTTGATAACACAGCAAAAAGAGCTCCGGCAAGGACAAGGTGTGCTGTAACCAACCATTGGTAGAACAATCAAATTCTTACAAGATTTGCACTCACCCAAACCCAATTTGCCCAGTTCGTTTCTCAACAAGGGAAGAATTCAGGCATGTGTATAACTAAGCATAGAAGGGTGACCAATCCTATATGATGACCTCTTCAAAAGCAAAGAGTAACTAGACCACTTATGGACTGATTCACTTAGTGAAGCATAACAGTTCAAGAGGCAGAATCATCTATTATTTGAAGACCAATCTTTGGCTGATCTCTTGCACAATGACTGCTCATCACGAGGCACAAAAAACTGGGATGTAAATAATGAAGACCCTTGCATAATTCAAACTTGTCAGACTCTAGTCTTATCACCCATTACACAAATTGGGTAGAGCCTGTGGCATCAGCTTCATATGCCCCAGTAACAATACACCCAGACTCGCAGGACAATCAATTCAGGGCAGATTTTGGGATATATGAAGATAGATTTACCTTTAAAATTACTGATCCCTCTCATCCTAGATTTACCTCTCTGAAAAACAATATGACTTAACTTATGATCCATAACCATTCAATCATTTGAAGTAATTGGATTTCTCATTCAATTTCTATTATGCAATGAATAATGAATCTAACTGACAATGCTTTTCCAAGGGAAATGTTCTGCAACGATTGTCATTAAACTAATACTCTTTAAAATTCTTCAATAAAGCACACAACAGATAATAATATATTGATTTATATGCATTCACAGAACACCTAACTCATGAAACCTCCAAGCTTGATAACAAAAAACAATTAAATTTTTCTGTTGGCAAACAATGACATGAAAGAAGAAGCATTTTTGTCCTACTGTAATTGAAAGCAAGCATGCTATGAAAAAGATAGGTTCATCTGATTATATTCGCCTGTACAACAAATGTAAACAGTTTGTCTTTTCCATAATAAATATTTTGAACATTAAAGTTTTACATTACTAACAGTCCAAGAGAACCTACCACCACGAATAAAAACTGTAACTGCTTTTGAATTCGCACAGTGTTCTATGTATAACATTCGATCCTTAGTTGTTCCAAATGCTTTCTCTCTCACCAGTCCAGCCTAAATTGACATAATCAAAAACAGAACTCCTCAATATGAATGGAACTTAAAAGAACCATTAACACAAAATCTAGCTGAAGAAAATATACCACTGCCCTAGCTTTCCTCAAAAAGGAAAGCAAAACAACACTTCATTTACATACACCTACACAGTTATCATTTGCTAACAAACTTTTAGTTTGTTTCTAATACAATTACACTGTTACAATACAAAGCAAACCCATTAGTATCAAATTAATTTCAAGGCAACCTTGACAGCAACATTACCTTTCCTAACTTATCCGATGTCAATTCCTGAAACCTTGGAACTATTCGTCCACCTGTAAATATTCAAAAAAAGTACTTTTTCAGAAAATAAAAATGTAACACAAACCCAGCAAATATATGTAACTGATTTAAATAAGGTTACCTGAAATAAAGCATAGAACATAATCTATCATAAGAAAAGAAAAAACAATAATGCATCTACAGTCAAACCTGTTGCAATTGCAATCAACTCCAGTTCCACTCCGCCAACCCAACGTACTGCTGGCAAGCCACGGTGCATCAGCAAATGATTAGCCTCATCATCAAAGCCCCATTGACAGATTACAAGAGTTGCACCTACGTCCTGCCACAATTGCGTACATGACAGTAAACTTACTTACAAATACAACTTACTCAAATACATTTTGAATCCTAGTTAAAATAGCAAATTCAAGTGAAGCGTGGAACTGACTTCAAACCTAGAGGTTTTGACTTTTATAAAACATGCTAGCATATATTTTGCCTTCTGCAAAATGTGCTAGCATCTAATCTTTTGAAGCCCATCAAAATGCATTAAGCACCAACAATAGACCATGATCTTGTTCTGATCCTATCACAACTCTGAGTGTAGACCACAACCATGGGCGTACACGTACAACTAAGGGTCTTCCCGCTGGTAACAAATAGTTAGCCAAGCAAGATTATGAAAAGGCATTCACTTCAATATATATACAAGGCAAGGGTCATTCTAAAGATAGATGTATGTGTGTGTCTATCACCAATTCTGGAACTGCAAAAACTTATGGGCCAGAGTAATCAACAGGAGCATGTAATGCAGCTTCAATAAAAGAAGACAGTAGGGAACATATATAAATCGCCAATTCTGGGACTGCAAAAATTATTGCCACCAAGGTAATTAATAGGAGTGAGTAATACATCTTTCAAAAAAAGAAACAGAATAACAGGACGACAAAGAAGATTGAACACAATCAAGCTAAGAAAATTATAAGAGAGCAGGGCACCAATAAGGATACCCGAAAACATCATTGTTGATGCAGATATGCAAAAGCTTTGTTAACCAGCAACATTCCAAATTTAAAGCCCGTGCAATCAAAAGTTTGAGGTTAACACCGATGCCAATCCAAATCCTGAAGGCAAAAGGAATTTTGCGACAAGTCCTAAAAAGTCTGGCAGCACGAGGTGATTGCCCATGAAAATTTTAAGGCTCTATCAGCTCAATCACGAATCTCACAGATGTCTACCTGATTCCTTCAGCCAGCATTGCTAAACCAATTTCATAAATATAGAGCTGCGTGGGCACAAGATCTGGAAGCAAGAGGTGACTGCTTGTGCATGGGTATCATGGATGTTTATAAGGAGGGACTTGAGAGTAAAAATCGATCCTTACCCAGTCTATGTACCTTGCTTTTTCTAGCAGATCAACTACCTATCTTGGATCTTACTATATTCAAGTAGATCCCGTGTTTAATCCAGTCTAGTATCAGCGTGATTTAAGGAAATTGTCCAAATGGCTAATAATGGACTAGCATAGGTGACTAAAAATAGAATGCAGCAATAAATGAGCCAGCCTACTAGATGAATGAACCTTCTATAAGTTAAGCAAACGTACATTGGCCAAAGAAGTATTGTCAACAGTCCTAATATAAAATCTCAGTAGAGGCCTATTTGACCTCAAAGGATACCTGTGTTTACCACTACAAATTCTCATAATCGCTACAGAAGAGAATGGTAACAAGGCGTACTAGCGCAAACACAATCATAACTACAAGCTAGCTCAGCAAGATGAAAAGAATAGAATATATTTGCACAACGAATACAAAAAGAGAATAAGTCCAGAATGCCCATCTGATGCTGCCAACAATTGGTATCCATCCACACTATTGATTTGTCATGAATATATCTACATGATGCCTGATGATTTCTCAATGTTGTTCATGTATCATGTATATGATACCAAAAAATAAGGTCAAGGGATTATTGCAAATTAAAACATGACAGTATTTGAACTAGAAATTTTGAAAAGAGACGGAATTAAAAAGACAATGAGTCAAGGGGAACATCAGGAAGCATAATGTTCAAAACATATTTAAACCAGCTGTACAGCAACAGCAATAGTAATAAGGCATACTAGGTCTAACACAGCCATAACTATAAGCTATCTCAGCAAGACAAAACAAAAAACATTCCACAGCAAATACAAAAAGAAAATATATCCAGAGTGCCCATCTGATGCTGTCCATGATTGATATCCATACACGATATTGATTTGTCATGAATATATCAACATGACAGCTGATGATTTCTCAATATTGTTCTTTGTATGATGTATATGATACTAATGATAAGGTCAAGGGAATATTGCAAATTAAAACATAATGATATTTGAACTGGAAATTTTGAAGAGACAGAATTGAAGAGACCATGAATCAAGGGAACATCAGAAACCATAATGTTCAAAATATATTTGAACCAGCTGCACAGCAACGGCAACAGTAAACAAGTGCAACACACTATCATTTAAGACAATTAAAACAAATAATAGAGCAGGCATATTGTTACATGTGGAAAGGTCACAGCAATCTCACATTTGAATGAAGAGTCTTAGATTGGTGATTTCTCAATATTGTTCTTTGTATCATGTATATGATACCAATAATAAGGTCAAGGGAATATTGCAAATTAAAACATGATGATATTTGAACTGAAATTTTTCAAAAGAGACAATTAAAAAGACTCTGAATCAACGGGAACATCGGGAAGCGTAACATTCACAATATATTTTAAGCAGCTGCACAGCAACAACAGTAGTAAACAAGTGCAATCCGGCTTTGATTTATGACAAGTTAAAACAAATAATAGAGCAAGCAAATTGTTTTAGATTGGTAATTCCAACAGTATTCAAAGTACTCAGCTCATGAAAAATAAGAAGGAAATGCACAAAAAGTGTTCTTCAATTTGATCAAGCAATTGAAAATATTATGGTCTTAAACCATAGCACCATGTCATTGGCAGCTTCATTTTCACTGCCTTACCAACATTGGTAAACAAATGAAGAGCATCAAGTGCAGAGCTGGGAAACCGAAATGACAGTAAAGTTGTGGAATATACATATAACTAAGGCAGAGAAAATGAAAATGGGAAAAATAGTTTCAGCAAACTTTTGGTTTAAAACACTTCTACTTTCCATGGGCGAAATAGTTGAGAATGGCAGTCTCCTTTTATAAACTATCTAGTTCTTGATCAAGTGCAAAATAGTAATCTTAAGTTGCTAACCCCTAAATTGGCCCCTGTAAGGTCCTTTATCAAAAGAAAAGGAACTGCCAACCTTGAAGGCTATGTTATGTGTGCATTAGGTGTGAAAAGTTGCATCTGCATGAGGGTGTTAAAAATCTATATATACCAGTTTTTAAGGGCTAACCAGAAAACAGATAGAAGTGATCTGATCTACACAAAACCCCGTGGTGTCAGTGAGAAAAGATTTGTTAAAAATGACACATAATCCCACTGAGACCAGCTATCAATCCCCACTCACAAAACTATGGCCAGAATTAACTCCAACAGACAATGCACCTATGGACAATTATATTATCCAATAAGGGATAACACAACATCCAGTATTCTTTAAATTATAAAACCAGATTTAATACTAAAAATCTGATAGATAGAAAAGGCTCTGAAGCAAGAAAATAAATTTCAATTACCTTGCACCTCTGAACCATTTCATCAAAATATTGTCTTTCCTGCCCACGTAAAGCTTCAAACTTCTCAACGGTATCAATGTCAACCTTATGCTTTGTCTTTGGCTTTGGTGGCTCAAAAGGGCATGTCAGAATAGCTATCTTTGCATCTTCAATTCTCTTGGGCATTTGTGGATGACTCATATCTTTGTCAATAACAATACCTTCAACCAGCTCTGTATCTTCGAGCCTTCCACCAACTTTTCCTTCAACTTTAATCAAATCCAGGTTAACATCCTTTCTGTCTAAATCTGCTACAGCAAGCACTGCTTTAACAGCAATCTCAGCTAGCATGCGTTTGCATCTGTTAACACTGCATCAAACAGAAAATACTCGATAATCAAATATGACAATCAAAAGAAACAAATGTTCTCATAGTTGTACATAGCACCAAACTTATTCCCTATGAAATGAGCACACAAACCAGTCAGCCATCTGTAGATCAAAATCTCAAAACAAGTCAGTTAAAAATGAAAATCACATTCAAAAGTTGATTAAATTTCCTCGGGAGCTTAATAAAAACAAATCTTTAAAATATACATGTAAGCAACTAAAATATATAAAATTGATTGTGTCCCAACTTTGTTTCATCTACTTTAAGTTATTTGGCACTGCTGGGAGAAACAGGAGATAAGATCTTCTATTTAAGGAGGAATATGCACAATATTGTTGGTGGAACTACATTGTAGTGGCCAGGACTCTGTATTAAGTGTGGAAGCTGTGATTGTGGTGAGATCTTTCATTGATGTTCCTCTGGGTGTCCGCTAAGTTCTACAGTGAACTATTTGAAACTGATGTGGCAAGAAGGTGGAGTCTGGTCTTCGGGGAATTTACTCAACTTGCTTCAGTACATGTGTTCAAATGAAGCTAAAATGGAAATCAAGAAAGAGGCAATTAGCATCAAAAAGGCAAAATAGAAGAATTTATACAAAAATCCAAGGCAGCTCAACCAGATGTTATAAGGGGCCATTGGAATTCTTAAATGACTTATGACCAACACTTAAGTTAGATGATGATTGCAAAGGGTTAAATACTTGAGCAAATTGCAACCACCATCTGATTCATATCATGTTCACCCACTATATGGAAATCATACTGATAAAGGTAGGCACCCAGACCGCAAATGGACAAATTCTAAGAAGCCTATATGCATACAACGCAAACAAAACTTACATCTTTGAAGAGAGTGTGGTCATGCATGTCTGCACAAGAGATTCCACATTGTTATGCTCAAATTTATGAGCAATTTGAACCAAATGTTCCACTGCAACCTTTGAAGCCATTTCATAACCCTCAGCAATTCTTATGGGATGAATTCCCCGTTCTAAAAGTTGCTCTGCCTGCTCCAGAAGTGCACCTGCTGTAACAACCACACCCGTTGTCCCGTCACCAATTTCATAATCTTGACTCCGCGATAATTGTACCATCAGTTTGCCAATTTGACTCTCTACATCCATCTGCTCCAAGATTGTTGCACCATCATTCGCTGTTATACAGATACTCACATCAGTTATATGGAGCAGCCAGAATATTAGCATACAAGAAACAAAAAGCCTTCTCTCTCCAAATAAAAGGGAAACCCCATAGTATTGAACCTAATACAATTTAAAGCTGTGTATACAGCACGTTGACAAATAATAACAGAAATTTATTACAAGACAAAAAAAAACTTAGAAGAAACTACAAGATGGTGCATAACAGTAACAATGCGCCCTTTCACTTGCAAGCATCAAAAACCATAATCATTAGTGGAAAAAGGTCTGAGTTAGGCTACAATTTTTGCATGAATTTACCCAGATTACATTCATAAATCAACATCAAACTACCTTAGTTTTCTCTTCATGCATGTCATTGACAATATAACTATCTAGTTTTGACCAATGTATGAAAGCACACCTGGTGATTGTATAATTAAATCAACTATTCAACAGTTTCATTTGAGCATTAGACATGACATTGGCAACGCAAGCACTTACAAATTACCATTATATCAACTTTTCAACAGTTTCATTTCAGCTTTAAACAAGAAATTGGCAAGGTTACCACTTACAAACTACTAATATATCAACTTTTCAACAGTTTCATTTCAGTTTTAAACAAGAAATGTGCTTAAGCCTTGCATCCTCAATGAGTAGTTGCCCTAAAACAGGAACGTCCTTTTTAAGAAAACCCAAACAGAAACCATGCATAGTTGGGGACAGCAGGTACATTTGATTTACATGCCCCACCTCAAATGGGGCTTATTTTTCATAAAGCTCAAAAAAATATAGGAAAGACAATATTTGGGAAATATCTTGTCAATGGGTTGTGGTTCAATGATGAAGATTGGCAATACCCTGTCAATGGGTTGTGGTTCAATGATGAAGATTGGCAATACCCTGTCAATGGGTTGCGGTTCAATGATGAAGATTGGCAATACCCTGTCAATGGGTTGCGGTTCAATGATGAAGATTGGCAATACCCTGTCACTGGGTTGCGGTTCAATGATGAAGATTGGCAATACCCTGTCACTGGGTTGCGGTTCAATGATGAAGATTGGCAATACCCTGTCAATGGGTTGTGGTTCAATGGTGAAGATTGTCAATATCTTGTCAATGGGTTGTGGTTTAATGATGAGAATTGGCAATATCTTGTCAATGGGTTGTGCTTCAATGATTAAGATAATAAAATCAAAATGTTATATTAACATGGGTTACAAATATCAAATATCACAGAAGATAGACGGGTATGACAACTGATGATAAACATCAAACAACCAAAAAACCTACCATTGTACTTTAAATGCTGTTATAAACTGGAGAAACCAGACCAGAAAAGTGTAAGAATAAGAAAACTATTCTTATATAACAGCTGAAAATTCATGAAGACTAAAAATGTTATGAATAACAAATTATAAAGACTTCTTGGTATGTATGACATGCAAACACAGTTTTATGTAATTAAGTGTCAATAGTGGTTTAATAAAATAATGCAATTGGATAGATTAAACTAACAGTTTCTCAAGTTAATCCAGGATGAGGAAATAGATATCCTAACCAACTGTCAAAGTAAAGGCATAATGGTCCCACCTGGAGAACTTTAACAGATTTGTTTTATGACTATTTCTAAATGCAACACCTCCTATGAAAAGAGAAACGCCAAAATACCCAATGTATTTGAAATCCAATCAGTAACATATAGAAATATTCGGCTTTAGTGCCTATAATGAAACCAGCAGGCACAAGATATGTTAAGCTATCATATGGGACTGGTCAGAGAAACAACCAAAGGATATCAATAGTCCTTCGACCTTCCACCATGCCCACATATGCACACTACCACTGCCCACATATGCACAAATTAACAATTTAGACAATAAATTCTTCCAAAGTTGGAGAGAGCCAAGCAAGAGTAAATGAACAATAAAACAACCCCCATCACCAAACACTGATGTCAACTTGAGCTCATACATAATCCTACACGCAGGAGTAATATGAGGAAAAGACAGTTTTGATATCTCATATTACATATCCCTGTAGCATGAAATGATCAACAGCCATCGCGCGTTTTAACAGCCCGAAATGCCAACGCCACAGAAACGACGTTTCAGGGCCTTTTCTTTTTTGCTCTGTCTGCTATATTTAATCTTGGAAAACATTTGTCTGACAATCTGTGATTGCATTTAATTTTTGAAGGTTTTTTAATCACGGCTTTGCAGTTCAATTTTTTTAGCAGCCTCTTTTGCTTTCACAAAATTTTTAGCAGCCTTTTTTGATTCCACCAATCGAAGCCACAGGAAACCCTACATGCAAAGTGAGTTTGAAAAATGAAAATATGTAAATTTAATAGTTTTAAGTAATATAATGTTTATAAAATTATGATATTAAGATATTATTTTTAAATTAAAATTGAGATGTTGAGAATAAAATTGTAAAAACTTAAAGTTATAATAATAAATAATAAAATATTTTTTTATTTTAAAATATATACATATATTGGAACTCTTTCTTATGCGCAACATTTACTAGCCCTGTTTCTCGTCACATATTAGTCACCATCACGTTTCCCGGTTTCTCGTTTCTTGCAACATAGTTACATATACATGTAAAAGTTTCATGACAAATACAGCCTTAGAGTCTATCCACTAAAAATTAGCCCAACAATGAGGCATCAATAAAGTTCAACATGGAATATATAGGAATGCAGCCCTACAATCCAGAGTCTATTTTACTGGTTTCTCTAATTTGATAAGCCATCCAGCCGGGAATCATTCTTCAAGTATAGGATTTTCATGGAATATAGTCACTGCTACGAACAAATTTAACAGAGCAGCATTCCCCTATAGAAAGGCATGTAAAAATTGAACTTTGACAAAGAAGGAACAAGCCAAATTCACTCTTTCAGCAAAAAAGCAAGAATCAAACGAAAGTTCAATCTGCCCCTGCAATGTGTGCCTATAACTAGACCAATAGGCAGCGGCCTAGTTGTGAAATGAAGCATTACCATGGTAGTAAGCTTGACTCAAAAACCACAAAACTTACTTCCCACAGATTATAGAAGCAGATGATTAACAGGTCACACCAGGACAAGGATGGGGGCATCTCCCATTTGAATTTTTACAGAACAGAAACACCTCAGACCACAACTCATTAGGCAAAGGGTTCACCAAGTTCAATCACATTGGTACACCACCTACTATGCAGAGTGTTTCCCACTTATCTAAAAAGACGTCATATATGTCAAACATAAGCATGAATGTAAATGCACACAGTTTTCCCACTTTTTTAATTAACATTTCTTTATTTTCTACCAAAATATAGGGTTTCACTTGCATCTTCTATTTCATTGATCTAAAATAGGATGCTACTGCTTTTGTTAATGAGCTGCATTCTCATAGAAGTAGATGCATAACATTTAAACTTAGAACAAAAAGGCAATGGCCAAATTCACTCATTACACAAACCGAGTTATCTCTGCAATCTACGTGAACCTCTACTACGGGTATGCATCTAGAATACACGGCAGAACGATTTATAGTCCCGCATTTTAAGTAACATTAGTAAATACTTCAGCGCACCTGCTGTTGCATACTGGAATCAGGCACGCATAATTCACCCTGCTTTGCAAGATTTTGTTTATATCGTGTTTTTTTACTGATCTTTGCACAGATGAAGGGTTTTCAAAAAACAAAAATGTGAATGCAGGGTTAGACTTACAAATAGTAACATCGCCGTCGGGGCTCGTAAGCATCTTGTCCATGCCCTTGGGGCCGAGGGAGGTACGAATGATCCTCGCAACGGCCTTCGCCGATGCAATGTTCGCCTTCTGCGCATCGAGCCCCCTTACTCGGCTCTTCTGCTCTTGCTCCCTCAATATTATAAAAGGCCTCCCGTACTCATCAAATGCCAACGCCATATCTGAAAAATAAAGCACATAAACACACAATACTAAAACCCTAGTTTCATTGTATACTAAACCCTACGAAAGCCCTGGATGAGAACTTTCTCCTTCTCTAAAACAAATATGAGAAAGTTGAAGGTAGAACAAAACATGCCTTGGCGTGGTTATGAAAGAGACGATTTCAGTAGCGAGATTCGATATCTAGACCTCGTTAGACGAAACCCTAGATCTCTGAGGTGCCTGTTAAGGCTTCTTTTCTAGCTTTTGGCGCTCCTGCGCTCTTTCGAGTAAATTGCTACAAATGGAGTTTGTAAGGACTTTCGTAGAAGGAATATGACATTGTTGTGGGGATGTATGTAATTATTTTATACTGTGTATTTTTAACTTTTGTTTTTGTTTTTTTCTTTTAATTACATTTCTTAGATGCAATCAAGCATTTCAAAAATATATATAAAAAGACGAAAAAGAGATTACAAACAAAGGTTACAAGGATCTGAAGTCAAGAAGTGCTTTTTCATAAGCAATCTCTTTAAGATAAAATAAATGTTGATTGGTCAAAATATTATCAGATATTTAGCCACAAAAATGAAAACTAAAATAAAAATCATTCGATAAACCTTTCCAAGTATAAATAGCCCTCGCAAGGACACCAATGATATGAAATGAAACCATTGCCGCATTAATCCTCCAACAAAAAAAATATTAGATTCTTTTATGTTGTCTCTCTCTCTCTCTGAATTCGTTAATGACACAGGGCTGTCTCAATATTTAACTCTTCATGGACATGCAAAAAAGTAGACGTTACGAAAGAGAGCAACATTTTATTTATATGCAAGTAAAGTGGTTGTAACCAAAGCCCTGCATTTTTTCCACTCTTCTATCCATTGCTATCTTGAGCATAATCTTCAAAGCCATAAGCTCTACAAAATTATTTGTACACCTTCCAAGTCTCATCGTTAAGCGAATTAAGTGCTTGGAATTTATAAAGAGTATTCCACCAGCACCACATACAGCAGGGGTGCCTTGATAAGCACCATCAAAATAACCCCACACTCTTGTCTAATCTATGGGAGGATGAAACAACAAACATTGCCTTTTAGTCTTCAGGGTGCATTTGAAATGCCCGAATATATATCTAATTTGGGAAAGGCATTGAAAGGTAGGGATGTTTTTACCTTGAAATATGTTAGCATCTTTAGCAATCCAAACACCCCATGACACAATCAAAGGTAAATCCTATAATGGTTTTAGCTATTGCCTTATATACCTCTCTCGAAGCATTCTTCCATTGAAAATCCCTGCCAACCACCTCACACCCATGTCATCACCTCCAATTCTACCCAAACCTTGAAAGTATATGGACGAGTGATAAGAAGATGGTTCGTAGTCCTCATATTTTGGAAACATAGATAACAGCATCTTGATCCATGCCAACTCCTCCTTTTAAAGAACCTCCCAAGTATGCTCACCATTCAGAGATTGGAATTGGGAAATGAGATATGATGATTGAAGGAGTGGGGAGCCAAAGCCAAGACCTCTAGAAAAATGTTTTTTTACTGTGGCTTATGGGCAACACATAGTTGAATGCCTTTATCACTCTACCTTGCCCTTGTTATGTCCATCAGGTTCCCTAAATGAACAAAGGCTCCCTCTTATTGTAGCTCCCAACCAATGGCAGGAGTGGATTTTGATAAGGTTATGAAATCTTCTCTACTAGCCATTGATTTTGATTCCAAGTACCATCCACCCAAGATCATCTGGAGAATATTAAAAAAGTATTGTTGCCATGGCCATTTGAAAAATGTAAAATTGTGCAAAATCAATTCAATGAAAATAGGCAAATAAAAGTATTGAAATCTCTAAGTGCGGGCATTGGGTGCCAAGATCAATGTTGTTTTGTGGAACGATTTATTGGTGGTCATTTATTGATATTTTGTTCATGTCATTGCATTTGTGCACAATCCAACTACCAATTTTTAAATATAGTTTTTTTGTTGCAAATCAAATTAGTTGTGCATTGTGATGTGAAGTTGAGTCATTGTGTGGACATCATCATTAATAGTTAGGAGAAGAGTGGCAACCACCAATATCAATGATATTTAAGTTTGGCTATGGAATTATTATTTGCATTTTTTATTTTATGTTTGGTTTTGAGATATCTAAATGTAGATTTATGCAAGTTCTCTTTTTTTTTTGTCATAATCTACAAGTTTGTGGAAATGGTGGTTGTTTGGTATTTGGTAGTAGGTACTACTGGGTAGAATGAGAAGCAAGTGTAAATAATGTTTTATATAACTTTGTTGCCTACAAACAACACACACTTCTTGGAATTAGACGTACATTGTGAAATAGTTGAAAATTTACATTGATGTGCTTTAAAGTATAGACCATTTTATTCCTTTTATTTTTCTTATATTCTAAGTAGGGAACAATATTTGCAAACCCTATAGAACAAAGGGATTTTCATATTTAAAATAACACATTTATTTTTGTTGTTGTTGGAGAGAAAGGTACTTGGTTCTAACAATTTGTTTTCACTTCTTCAAAGGAGACATAGCTTTACATCCCTCTATGTTGTTATCTTTTTTAGGGTTTTATGTGTTTCTAGTTGTGCCCTGAACACTCACCATAAAAATTGACATCAATGTGTTTTTTTAAGATGCCGATTCGATGAACATTATCTTATCCACATAAACAATTTTTTTTTTAAGTTTCTTATTTACAAAGCAATGGTATATTGTCATTTTGAGGGTATTTTCCTTTTGGTATTTTTGTATTGAATAGAAATTAGAAAAATAATTTATCAGATTTTTGTTAATCGTTATTATTCAATATGGATATTACCTGTGATGTAAAGCCTTCCTAGTTAGATATGATATATTCATAAGATTATAAATATGTATGTAATTTGTTGTGAGAACTTAAATGAGAGAAGGTTAAAATAGAGTTAAAAAAGTAAATATTTTGAGAAAACATTCCTTTCGAGAGGTGATTTATGAAAGTTGAGGTTGTAAAACTTAACTAAAAAAAAAATCTTGTGTTATCATTCTTGTATATGAAAGTATATAACTTGATCTATAAAACTTGCATCAAACACTATTTAATATTGATGAGTGAAAATCGTATTGGATGTGTATCAATGTATTATATTTTATAGTTTTGTGCAAGTTAATTCAAATATATATGCAGAGAGAGAGAGATAAATAAAACATTCTAGACTGGTGTGGATACATTTGAAAACCAAAAAATAACATACCCAAGTGTTCTATCATTTGGAAATAAAAACATGAATTTTTTTAAATAGTCCCTTTAAAACAATGTGATGATGGATTTGAGTTGAACCCATAGATTGTAATTGCCATAACTTGTGTTTAGTAAAAACTCACTATCATTATAATTAGTTTAGAAAACAATACAATGGTAAGAATGTAGGAGCAACAGAGTGAGAGGGGGTGTAAACTAGGTAAATTTATGGCCAAGCAAATAGGAACTAATAAGATTCTTAGAAGAGAAATCTATCCAAAGATTTAATGCAAGGGCATCCAAGGTGTCCTTTAATCATGCATCAACCAAAAATAAAGTGCAATGTGTTTGTTTTAGTTTTTGGGTTGTGGTCTTGTTAATGAGATATGACACACAAGAGAAGAGCATGAGAGATGGATGACTTGACAGAGATGTTGAAGGAATTATATGCAAGATTGGATATGATGGGAATGACTGCACAAAGTGTTGTTGTAATTGTGAATGAAGAAGAGGAAGAGATAATGATGATGTTGATGACCCTACAAGCGAGATTGGATGCTTTGGAAAGAGACCAAGCAATCAAAAGAAAAGAAGTCAGTAGAAGAAAAAGACTAGTAGAAGTCATGGTGAAAGAAAGAGGAAAGTTTATTTGTGATATTGAAATTTTATGTAGTAAAAATATCCCTAATAAGTTTATGAAATGGGTAGTGGAGATAAAAAATTATTTTGAAGACGAGAATATTGAAGACCCTATGAGGGTAATGGTTGTAACTATTAAACTGTGTAAGTGCAATTGTGCATTGGAAAGATCTCCAAGTAAGGATACACGAAAAAGGTAAAAGGAAGGTGAGTGATGGGAACATAGGGTTTCCAAGTTGTTAGGCCATTTTATACACCCAAAATTGTAGCAAGAGTGGTTGTAAAAGCTTCATGTGTTGAGGCTTGAGAGAGAAAGTTTTGGAGAGAGAGACAAGTTGTGATAGAGCAGAACTCTCTAGGATTCAAGAGAAACTGTACGAGGGTCTATAACTCTTTCATGTAATGTAATAAGACTGTGGAGGCATGTGTGAGTGTGTGAGCATGCTTGAGAGTGTGAATGTATTATAATATAATGTTTTTAAGATTAATGCAATGAAAACGAGTTAAATGTGTCAAGTCTGAGTATGTGTTGAATGTGTGACTATGGATAAGTGTTAGGCCTGAGCAACACAGATATAAAGGGAAACCTTGATTGGTTTCCCTCTCTTGTGTTTGCACCAAGATAAGGACAGGGTGTGGATTTGTATGAGAAGAAAAGAAGAAGAATATTTATAAGAGAGGCAAAAATAATGAGAAGTTTCCATGTGAGTAGCCAAAGTCTATTTTAAGAAGTATTAAGGAGAAGTATGTCTTTTGAGAGAAGAATGTTGACTTAAAAGATAACAAGAAGGTAAGGTTTCCATGTGAGAATCCCAAATCTATTTTAGAAAACAACAAGGTGAAAGAGAGCTGTTGGTAGCCCATAGTGGAAGGAATCCTCATGAAAGAGGATATGGAGGTGATAATAGTTGAAGAGGACACATTTGAAACTATTTAACCCTAAAAATCTTGAGTTGTGGTATCTAGGGTTAAGAATATAGAAATAGATAAAGATAGAGGCGATAAAATAGATCTATGATATGCCAATTATTTGTGAAACTCATATGGAACATATATTGAATTTATTATACTAAGATATACTAAAAATGGAAAGTATAACTATGTTAGATATTACAATTATAATAGAAATAAGTACTTAGTTGATTATGATGTTAATATAGATCTGTATGTAGAACATACAAGAAGCAGACTAGAAGAGTATTTTGGAATAATCGCTAAAATTTTGGATTTAATGCCTTTGTAGCTTCAAACACTTGCGTTAGCCTTTGACAGTTATGTCGATGCTAATGTATAGTTTGGATGTAGGTGTCTTTTATATAATACATGTTAGAATAGGATGTGACTACTTAGATGCTTTTAGGTTTTTCATCACCTCCACTCTAGTGCATTCAGATTTGGGTCATGGATTGTCACTCCTTGTCAAATAGTAAAACTCTAGTTTTTCCTCCTCATAGTGGATGTGTAAAAAAATGAGTTAGCGGGCACATGGTGTCGAGCTACCCCAAAGATCCCTTTGTCAATGAGCATTACCTACATAACTAATACTTTAAAGAGGGCCTTAGACTCATGTAGTTCTCCCCTACGTGTTAGTTTGTGTGTGAATCATGCAATATGTGAAAAGCAAGTACAACAATGACCTAACTTGTAACTTGGCAAATCAGGCTCTTAGGCTACTCCTTTAGTATTTCAAACCTTTGTATGTGTTATTCCCATGACTGATATGAGAATAGGAGAAAACATGAAAGATTCAATTTATTAAGTGCTTGATTGAACGCTTTTAATAATTTGCCTTGGTCCGTGCTAGGTAAAGAACGAGTGAGGATTGATGTTGTATTATACCAATCCCTTTGGAGATTAATTCACATTAAATCACTTAGGCTGGCCATTAAGATACATTTCATTTGCAAATTAGATGAATTTAGGGTACTAAACACTTGTGTCAGAGTAAGACACCTGCATCGACACGAGTGTTTGTCTAGGATGCAAGTGTCTAGGGAGCATGAAAATAAGTACAGGCTTAGAACTTACAAAGGCATAAGATAAGTAGGTTTTAAACATTATGGGCAAGATAAAAGGCATGCATTATCAATATAAGACTGGTCAGACTAAGAGATAAACCAAAGGGCATAAGAAATAGCAGATGCAAAACTTGTAAAAGTATGAAAAGTCTAAAATTAATAAGAACGACCAAGGTCTAAGTTTGCCAAGTGTACAAGACTGAGGTGTTATATAATTCAAAAATAGTTTCTACATTTTTTCCCCCACCCCCCTTAATCTAGTAATGAAATTACTAGTTTAAAAGAAAGGAATGTGTACTTGGGTGTGTATAACACACCTTGTCTTTGCTTGAGTCCAACTTGAGTCCAACATGTTACCGTATATAATCAGTGCATATAATCTGAAATTAAAAATATTGGAATGATTAAAATTAAAAGAGAGCAAGGTTTAGGATTACACTTGTGTATCGATGCAACTATCTTGCCTTTTGGCAATTTTATTTGAAAGATGTATCATTATGAATCATCAAAACTGAGATTGGGACAAATATAAATCTAGAAAATGCATTTATATAAGGAGATAGAGATGGATAAATATATGAGGGCCAATGCCCCCAACCTTAGAGTAAAATATGAATTGCCACCTAGTAATTGATACTAGCTAAATCATGTAATCCAATCATACTTATAACTTAGTGAGTGTGAGTGAACCAAGTCAACTTATGCTATCAAAATAGTGAGGCTAGATGATACAATCAAGTCCAACCTAAAATTTTGGCAATATCAAGTGTTTTAATCATCTCAACCATGCCAAAAAGTGAACCAACTACTACAATAGATTGGCTCAATATAGTTCATAAAAGTATGACCTAGTGGGTGGTGACAATCCTGAAAATGTTTAAAATTTTAAACTATTTTGGATTTTGAAATATTATGTACACATTGCATAGCATATGCACCTTATATATGTCTCATGTTGAAACTGTGTGTAACAATGCTACCAATGTATAGAATTCAACCACAAATGTGTATCTGAATCATATAATTGTGTGTGTTTGTCCAATTAAAAATTTTAAACAAGTGTGGGTAACATGTTACCATAACATGCCCCACTATACATGGATAAATATGAAATATAATATAAGTGCCAATGTGGAGAACATGTTTCCAAAACATGCCTCCACAGTAATCTGGGTATGTTGAATGTGTGAAAGCCAACCGTGAATATCTTTATGACATGCACCCCAATAAATATGAAACTCTAAATGTGTGGAATCCATGTATCTATGATATGTCCCCCACTGATATGCCCCCCTTTGAGGTGAGGGAACATAGAATCTGGTAGTTACCTCACCTCAAAAGGATAAGATAACCACATAACTATGAATGTACCATGTAGCATATAGGAGAATATGTCTAGGTAAATGTATCATTGAAGTACATAGAGTGTGATCACATCAAGGCATAAGATGCTTGATAAATATCATGGCAAGATCTAGATAGTAACAATATAGGCTCAACAAACAAATCAAGCGCACACACAAAAACACTCAAAAGCAAGTTAAAAGGCAATGGTCTAAAGAGATCACAAACAAGGGGCATGTTCAAATGTCACATAATCCAATGGACATGACAGTGTCAATAAAATTAAGAATGGCATATTTCAATATCCATACAACAAACATTGACATATTTAAAATTTCAAAGAAATAACAAAGGTAAGGGGGTTGCAAAAAATGGTGCATTTCAAATGCTCGATAGATAAGACAATAGCAAGGCAAAACACTCAAGGAAGTGCATAAAGGAAAACACGAGCAACAAACATAAACATATCATAGAAGCCCATAAATCAAATGTGTTAGAAAAAAATGTTAGATACATATCATTTCAAGTACATTGTGAAAGATATAAGCATGTATAAGTACATGTACAACCTCAAACATGATAATATAAACTAACCATAAAATGATAACCTAGTGATAGTTTTTTAGTGACATTAACAAATAAATTTTGACATAGCGTAATCGTGTGTCTACAATAGGTAGATCACAAGTATTTTATTAATTCAAAATATTAAAGTACATAAGGGTGCCTATAAGTTGCTAACCTTGAATGACCAATCTAAACCATATTTATAACTTTACTAAGAGACCGGTAAAACAACCAACTAGGTAATAACTAAAAACCTAACTTCGTATGGGATTGTTTACCCATAAAACATTATTAGAGATTTATTATAATTTAACTTAGTCAAAATGTATAAAGGGGGTGTCTTAAATAAGAAGCATGCTGCCTTAATTTATTACAAACACATTAACCTAAATTATTACTATGAATTTGGAACGAGTCCTAACAAATCCACCTATGATACAAAGTCAATTATTTGGACACATTCCAAGCATTTTTCTAAATTTTTCAAATTCAATTATGTTAAGGGGTTTTGTGAAAATATCATGTGTTTGCTCTGCAGTTGGGAAATATTTTGGTTTAATTGCTTTCTTTGACACCATCATTCACAAATAATAATATCTGACATACATATGTTTGGTTTTGGCATGAAATACTAGATTTGTAGACATCTTGATTGCACTTTGATTAATAATGCATAATTGTGTAGGAGCAATCTAAGAATTCTAAAGGTCTTCAAGGATGCAACATAAATAAACAATATATTTAGAAATATCCCATGCTACAATGGATTCTGATTCTGTTGAAGAATTTACCATAATACTTTCTTATTATAGCACCATGCAATGGCAGCTAAACCCATATGCATAATATACCTTGTTATGAATACTTGATCATCCACACATCTACTAAAATCTACATTACAATACCCGATAAGTTTAAATTTCTTGTTGTGGTAGTACTCAAGGCCATATGTTTTTGTTCTCTAAAGGTAATGAAGTACTCTTTTTAACACATGCCAATCAACTTCTAGAGGATCATAAAATTCCCACTGCAAAGTATATATCAAGCCTAGTAGGTATCAAGTATATTAAACCTCCCACTAATTGTATGTATTTGGTGCCATCAAAAAATGCACTACCATCATCTTTAGACAATTTTAAGTTACTCTCCATTGGAGTGAGGGCAAGTTTGCGATCATGCATACTAACCTTATTTAATAACTCAAAAATATACTTAGTTTGAGTAATGAAAGTGTTTTTATATTTCTGAGTAACTTCTAAGCCAAGATAATAGTGAAGAAGTCCAAGATCTGTCATCTCAGATCTGTCTTTTAGTTCTTTTTTCATGGACCTGTTATGGTTTTCATCATTTCCTATGGCAAACAAGTCATTAACATAAAGAACTAGAATTAACAATTTATTTCCTTTCAATCTAATATAGAAAGTATCATCAAATTCACTACGTATAAAGCCAATTTTTTGCAAGTAGGAATCCATTTTTTCATACCAAGCCCTAGGTGTTTGTTTAATCCAATGGAGAACTTTGATTAATTTACACACCTTGTGTTCTATACCCACTTTCTCAAAACCCTGGGTTTGTGTCATATAAACTTATTCCTATAAATCACCATTCAAAAAATCACTTTTAACATACATTTGATGTACTTTCCAACTATTCTATGTTGTTAAGGCAAGAACTATACAAATAATGTGTCATTTGGTAGTCAGTGCAAATGTTTCCTCAAAATCAATTCCTTATTGTTGCACATACACTTTTACAACAAGCCTTACCTTAAGAATATTAATGGAGTCATCTAATTTATACTTCACTTTTTAAACCCACTTGCATCCGATGGGTTGAACATGTTGAGAAACATTAACCAAAGCCCAAGTATTATTGTTAATAATGGCATCATACTCATTCTACATTGCATTTTGCCAAACCTGTTCGGTAAAAGCTTATTCAAAATTAGATGGCTTGGTGGAAGAAGTAGTAACAACCATTTCATAATTTACCTATTTACAATAAATCTTAGTACCTATTTCACCAACTTCATCTGTTGTCAAGTCAGAAAAAACACTTTGAGCCCATTTTGTATACTTGTGTAAATTATCAAGATTGAGGATACCCAAATTCTCTTCATGTGCCCCATTTGGAGGAAGACTTAGAGAATTTTCAACATTTTCTAAGTCACTATTTTTTGAAATACTCGAGTAAGTAGAAGAAATGGAAGGGATACACTTCTCATACCACAATCTACGAGAGTTAGCTTCATTATTCCACTTAGCACATTTTTTAATCTTCCTCTCTAACTTGTCATATTATGAGTCTACCTCTGTAGTGTTCATATTACCAAATTCATCAAATATCACATCCTTGCTCACTATAAATTTACTTGTATCCTATGCAAGAAAATTATACCCCTTTTTGGTTCTGAATACCCAAGAAAAATGCATTTTCTACTTCAAGGTTCTAACTTAGTTTTGTGTTCAATAGGAACTAAAGCAAGACAAATATATCCAAAAAAAATTAAGTGTTTAACTTTTGGTTTGAACCCATTCCAAGCCTCATATGGAGTTTTACCCAAAAGTGCAATTGCAGGGGATATGTTCCTGAAATACACTGCAATACCAATGGCTTATGCCCAAAATTTATGATCAAGTTATTTGTAGTACAACATAGCTTGATTTTTACACTCTAAAGTTATGTTCATTTATTTAAAAACTCAATTCTGTTGTGGATTATAAACATTATTGTATTATCATTCGATTCTATGTTCCCAACAATAATCTAAAAAATCATTTGAAGTATATTCACCACCATTATCTGAACAAAGAGTAGCCAATTTTGAACATGTTTCTTTCTCAACTAAGTTAAACCATTCAACAAACTTAGTATTTTTTTTTTTAGTTTCCATAAAAAACACCCAAGTCATCCCATAACAATCATCAATAAACAACACAAAATACATGCACCCTCTAATGGATGGCTTTTTCATATCACAAACATCACTATGAACTAACTGCAAACATCTGTTAGCGCACCAAGAAGAAACCTTAGGAAAATTTTCCCTATTTTGTTTGCCTAAAACACATTATTCACAAAATAATGTCTTTGTGAAAAGTGGGCAAACCATTCACCATGGTATATCTCTTAAGTCCACCAAAGAGTGAACATTAAAATGTCCATAATGCAGATGCCACAAACATTGCGTAGACATTATACATGTACATGTATCAACAACTACTACAAGTTTCACTATGGGAGGAAGCACTTTGTAATGTAAAAGAACCAAGTTCCCATGCTCATAACCTATAAATTTTGTTTTGTATCCTTCTTTGACATAGTTAATATAAATGAGCCCATTTTCAAGCATAATTTGATAACCCTTATGGTCTACATACTTAGCAGAGTTAGACTTAGTGAATTTTTGTGGCCTCTAAATTTTGTCAAAAGGAATCCTATAATGTGAAGCAATGAAACCAAAATATCCACATCTATGTCATTAAATGTATGATCTACCTCTACCTCTAATCTAGATATGAGTTGTGGCCACATCCACTATCACTCATCTCATTTGAATGAGAATGGTTATATTGTTGTTTAGAATAGTTGTTCTGATGATATTTTATGCCTTTGTTTGTAACATCCCCACTGGGATCTACTTGTAAACATGTGATTTTATTTTTAAAAAATTTAACAACATATTCCTTACTTAGATTACACCGTGAGAATCTAATTAGATATCCATTTAAAGTAATATAAGTATGATAGCTAAAAAATGAGCATGTGACATTTATCCATCACTGATCACTATCATCATGTGAAACACATCATAACTAAATATACAAAGTAACTACAAAATTCCAACCATGGTTGGTACAATCATACAACCTTTACTATCAAAGTACATCAAGTAAATAATTACAACTCATTAGATAATGTTTCAATAATAAATACAATACAATGTATAGATGCAAGATACATGGCTCCATGGAACATAAGTTTCTTGAAACTCTAGTATCCATGGTAATCTCAAGTGTCGTCTCCAAGTAAGTATTGTTGTGGGGAGGGAGAGCATCATTTGAGTTTTTTTCCACACCAACCATGGACCATAGATCCCTTGAACAATCCCCCATTAGGGAATGACCCTCCCTTCATGGATGAGTAAATAGTGATGATGTGGGAATCTAGAGAGACAAGCTAGTACCCATGCATTGTATGATTTCTAAAAACATGTAGTGTATCATAAATAAATCTATTCTAACATGATATCGCACAAACATGTAACTCATACCCATAAAATGACAATGTCTGACTAACATTATTTTGGCTAAAGTTTTAAATAGTTAAGATCTCTAGAATTAGTCAATTTCAAACACACGACTTGATCGGATTGCCTTCTTCTAGTGTTGTGATACTAGTAAGCTAGTGAAGTCCATCTCAATTCTTACTCAGTACCAACAATACGAGATTTGGTTAACATAGTGTAACCAATAGATTTATACAAATTACATCCTACTAGCAATCATAAAATATGCTAAATATAAGAATAATCAAAATGCATACATTTATTCCATCAAATGTATGAATGAATCTCCACAACATTATTTAACACATAAAAAACAAAAATAACAATTACAACTTATACCATCTAGGTATAATATATGTCTAAATTGTAATTTCTTAATTATTATAAGTAATTTCCAATAAAAGATATTCCATGACATCTCATAATATCATAGTCCACAACTACTCAAATACAAACATCTAGTCAAACAACATCAAGAGACAATTATCTTGAAGTACTAATTTCATGATGTTTCATTTAGACATCTTGTTGTTTGAGGGAACTCTATACGTATATAGTTGGTGTCTTATTCATTCAAAGTCCATGAGTTAGTTTATAATAATTAATAGGACTATAGGCATATACCACCATATTTCTATACATGATATATATTCATATACATCTGTATAAATTAATCTACTCTTAGTATGAACTATACACATGTCTTTAGTTGATAAATAAATACTATATATAACCGTCTACAATCATCTATAACTCTAAATAAGGAATTCATAAGGTTTTCAACAACCATTTGACAGAAAAGATTGACTATCAATTATAAGACATATTACTTTTGAAATATTAATATAAAAATTATCATAGTCAATAGGTTATTTAATTCCCTATCAATTAGTCATTTAGTCATAACTTTCAACACTTAGAGCATGTTTTCTAATAAGTTTATTCCCATTGAATTCTTTCACATAAATTTGGATCATATAAATATACGTACGTGTTGGTAATCCATTCATATAGGACTCAACTAGAATCAATTATAGTTTATGTGGCTTATAGTGTTACATACTAAAACACTATAAAAATTTGAGTCATAGTATATATATTCCCTATGATCTTATATACCATATATACACTTTATACCATTTGCAATAGACATAGCATTTACGGTGGTATGTATAATACTAATCACTATTAATAGTTATATTGTTATAGATTATATGATATCACCTAGTATGTAATCCAGTTTACAGTCACAAATTTTATCATTAAAATTTATGTAAACTATCATATTATACTATAACATATTCAAAATTTCCCTCAAAACCAAACTGTCGTATCCACCAATACTTAGGGGATTTTCTCCTATTATCTATAAATAAAATATAGAGGATTATGCTAAATTATGTAGTTAATTTGTGTTGTCTATTGAATGACTATTATAGATATCCAAAGATTACAAACCCCTTCTTGTATACCTCCCTCTATTCACAACATATTAGACAATTAATTCTACGTGCAATTAGAATCAATTTAGAATGCAATACATTACAAGCTATTGTATAAAAGTCTACCCACAATTACAATTACAGGAAAATAATATAGAGAATTAAAAGGCAAAGTAATATGGCATTTAAATTAGAATTGTCAAAGATTTTTTAATTTTGGTTAGTCCAAAAATTTCTTAATTTTGATTAGTCTTAAGATTTCAGATTTTACCATTACAATATAACGTCTTACTTTCCAAATCTAACACTCGTTATGCTTAGTTGTGGTATATATTTATATATGTGCAATACTCAACTTTCTATTGCTAAATAAAGATGTTCTTAAAGTTATTCTCTATACATATACTTTAATATATATTTCGAATGGTTGTGAGTATGTCAAAAACAACACAAAGTCGTCGCCCAATTTCCAATATGACCCCCACAATACAAACTGTCTAAAATAATTCTAATATTTTATATTTAGTATGCTAATTACATTTTGGGGTAGTTTTCTATTATCAATCATCGTATAAATATACATATTACTATAGTTTAATTCGCTATGTAAATGTATTACGCCTATACTATTGTACTAGTGCGCTATAGTTTGACTATCAATTTATTGTTTTCATTTGACATAAGTCACTACGTTTCCTAACATAACTCAGGTCACCCAAGTCTTAATAAATACTCTATTATTATATACCTACTATGAGTTATATACATGATTTGTTGTATTTTTATACCTCCCAAATCACTACTTATTTATCACTGAATTTTGATGAGTACTCAGGACCTTCATGTTGCATATTACCTTCCTATGTAAGTCTTTTAAAAATATTATTTTATTAGTTGACATGTATATACAATTATTTATTCTATATAAATGATTTTCTCTAAAAATAAACACAATTCATTGTATCTAAATATATAATAATTTAAAGACTACACAAGAATATTGCCTACATGGTAAAGCCCCCTCGAAACTCATTTCCCCTCTACGCTCCTACACTTCTCTTTTTTCCTCTCCTTCCATTCTCCTTTTTCCCCTTCTATACTGGGCCCCTACTAAATCCTTTATTCACTTCTTTTCTCATAATAAAGGCGTAGCTTTTGTTGAGAGGATTACAAAGCAAGTTAGTCAAACATTAGTCCATAAATAATGAAAAATGCATAAAGAACTAACTAACTAATCATATTTATTCCTATGGGAATTAGAAAGGATAGCAAGAAACAAATGAAATAAAACAAACATCATATTACCTTCCCAAATGGATTCACCATACTCGTGTGGCTCAAAAACATGTTCTCCCTTGATCAAGCATCCTTGTCTTTGTCAACAAAGGTGGCAAAATCCTCTAATGTCTCAAGAACACTCTATAAAACCTAGGTTCATGATTCCAAATCACTAAACTAGCCTATCAATGAAGCTTGCAAACAAAATCAATGATCAAATGCAAAGGATTATGGAACCAATTTAACATTATAACTTTGCAATATTCAAGTTTAAAATTCATGTCTATGGCCTCTCTATTTATAGAATTTTGAGATTGGTCAGGATCAACCATGATCATCCATATCAAGATTGAGATGTGTGGCCATGGATAATCTTAATATTTGAAATTAAACTCATAAATATCCCCAAGATAAATAAGCATTAAAGAGGCATGGGAGGCATTAACTAGGCATGGGTGACGCATAATCCTAATATTTTATGCACTTGTGGCTTGATGGATGCCACCCCATAGATGATGTCTAGGTGATGCAAATATTTAAAATCAATTTCCAATAATGAGATATTCAAAAATATCTATGGAATTCTTACTTAAGCTCTTAAATTAGATTAATTAGCTTAAGTAATTTTAATCAAGTTTAGTGCAATTCTTTGGAAATTGGTGCACAATTAATCAAAATGGTCAGAAAGCCATATTATTGGATCATAATTTGATTGGAAAAGAATTGGAAGGCGATGTTAGATGCGTTGGAGTTGTATTCCTATTTAGGATGTTGCCAACACTAAATAACTAAGTTACGTGATGTGTACCAATGAATTAGGAGAAAAGAGTGATCCAAAGCACTAAATGGCAAAATTTTCATTTTGATTCGAAATGATTTGATCAAAATTAGTTGGCCCATAAAATTCAATGCCCTATTTAGGGATACTTTGATCTAAACTGGCACTTGTAAGTAACAAGTTTGAACCATTTAGGGTGTTCTATGAATTTTGACCTAAAATGTGCATTTGAATGTAATTTGAGTAAGATTGACAATTTCAACACAAATGGTGTTAGGAATTAGATGTTTACATTTTGACCCTATTTGAGAAGGTGTAGCGAGACATTCAGGTGAAGAAACATATTTTCAAAGAAAAGAGTTGTCAAGAATAAATTGGAATAGACCTATGATGCCCCCTCGAGAGGACATACTAGGATGGAAGAAAAGGATAGACTCTCAAAAAGAGAGAGAAACCGAGAGAGGACTACATGGGCACATACCCATGATGCCCATGTAGACAGGATTACAAAGCAAGTTAGTCAAATATTAGTCCATAATTAATGAAAAATTCATAAATAACTAACCAACTAAGCCTATATATTCCTATGATAATTACAAAGGATAACAAGAAATAAATGAAAAAAAGCAAACATCATATTACTTCTAAAATGGATTCACCATACCCATGTGGCTCAAAAGTATGTTCTCCCTTGATCAATCATCCTTTTCTTTGTCAACAAAGGTGGTAAACTCCTCCAATGTCTCAAGAACACTCCATAAAACCTAGGCTCATGATTCTAAATCACTCAACTAGCCTATTAATAAAGCTTGCAAATAAAATCAAAGATCAAATGCAAAGGATTGTGGAAATAATTTAACATTATAACTTTGCAATATTCAAGCTTAAAATTTATGTCCATGGCCTTTCTATTTATATATTTTTGAGATTGGTCAGGATCAACCATGACCATCCATCTCAAAATTGAGATGTGTGGCCATGGATAATCCTAATATTTGGAATTAAATCTATAATTATCTTCATCATGACCTTGGAAGAAGGGGCATTGAAGAGGTATGGGAGGCATTAACTAGGCATGGGTGACCCATAATCTTGACATTTGTGGCATTTGTGTCTTAGGGATGTCTTCCCAAGAAATGAGGTCACCTAATGATGCAGTTAATATGAATCAATTTTCAAAAAAAAAAATTCAACAACTCTCATGAAAAATCCACTTCAACTCTTGATTTGGATTAATTAGCCTTAAACAAGGTTAATCAACATTTGTGCAATTATTTGAAAATTGATGCACAATTAATCAAAATGGTAAGAAATTCATATTACTGGGTCATAATTTGACTGAAGAGGAACTAGAATGTGATGTTAGATGCATTGGATCCATTATCCCATTTAGGATGTTGCTAACAACAAATTACAAAGATACGTGACGTGTGCCAATGAATTAGAAGAAAAGAGTGATCTAGAGCACTAAATGGTGATTTTGTCATTTTGACTCGAAATGATCTGATCAAAGTTAGCTGGCCCATAAAATGCATTACCCTATTTAGGGATACTTTGACCTAAACTGACACTTATAAGTAACAAGTTCAAACCATTTAGGGTGTTTTATGGATTTTGACCTAAAATGTGCATTTGAGTGCAATTCTAGTAAGATTGACAACTTCAACATAAATGGTGTTAGGAATTGGATGTCTACATTTTCCCCTTATTTAAGAAGGTGTAGCGAGACATTCAGGTGAAGCAATGTCTTTTCAAAATAAAGAGTTGTCAAGAAGAAATTGGAACAAGCCCATGATGCCCCCTCAAGAGGACATACTAGGATGGAAGAAAAGGATGGACTCTTGAAAAGAGAGAGAAAGTGATAGATAAACCCATGAAATAGATCACATCCAGATGAGCTAATGCTTTCACACGTGAGTACCATCAATGATCAAAATATAAATACAGGTATAATATGCCCCAGAGATGGGGGAAATAGGAAAGATACAATCCATAAATGTAAGGGACACACTATAAACGTATCCAATTTGAGAGTACAAGTTACACATTTATGACATTGATCAATACTGAGACAAGTTGCACATTAAAAAATTGCCATCATGGGCTTAAATATGGAGAGCTTGGAATTAGAAGAAAAGAGAGAACATTCTGCTTCAGGAAGGGAAGCACCACTAGAATAGGGTCTCCAAAGAGAATATAATAAAAAATACTCCAGTAGAGCATATGTGATCATGATTAAACAGTTTTGACCTAGTAGGGTGAATTTTGATCATTGATAAAGAATAAATAATGATTTGCCCCTATAGAGCTGATTTGATTTAGACATGGTTCAGATGTTTTGCCCTAGCATGGGCAATTGGCAAGCAAAATAGCTCAAGGATATAACCTAAAAGATAGGTTAAAGTGAGTGGATGTAAATGTACATGTGATGGTCTAATGGCTTAGAAAGCCATATAAAACCAATCATATGAGAATGCCCAAAGTGATGAGAGAGATGAAAAGAAAAATAGAGATATTCGAGCTGACCTTAATAGAAATTGAGCACTGCCTACATAGTTCCATAGACTCATATTCCAATATGAACTTCAAGCCAATGTAGTTCACCCAAGTTTGGGAGAGAATAGAATGAGGAATAATGAAAAATTACCAAGAATTGATTAGACTCATAATATATGCAAAGAGATGCACATCTACTCATAGACAAAGAAGCTTGAAATGTTTATTACCTAGAATCCTAAATCCCTATCATGAGCCTAGGTTTTGTAAAGTGTTCTTGAGAATTGTTCATCAGAGCTGATGTTGACGTTTAAGACTTTGAGACCTGAGCATAAAGTGCTTGCTGTAGCAAAAGAAATTAGGCATAATAAGTATGAATAACTTAGAATGACATAAGATTCCAATTACGTTGAGCCAGTTCAAATGTGAATACCTATAACTAAGGATAATGGTAAAACAATGACCAAAACCGGAGTTATAGCAATTTATATTTAAACAATAACAAAAAAGCAAAGACAAAGAAAAATACAAGCATAAATTAACCTATCTTAATAGGAATAAAAATGTTTAAAAATAAAAGGCAAGAACGTCTTAATGACATGAGACCAAGATATGAATAATCAAGATCCATGTGGACCATCAAACATTCGTGAACACAAAAGAGAAAATCAAAATCAAACAAAAAAACAAAACACCAACAACAATTAAATAAACAAAATGGTCCAAGAACAACGCAATAACATAGGATCAAGATATAGACACTCAAGATCCATGTGAATCATCAAGATGTTCTAAAACACAAAAGAAATAAGCAAAAACAATCAAGGAAACACAAGACCAAGATAAAACAAGAAGTAAGAAAAAGGAGAATAAATAAAAGGAGAGGTGCAAAAGCACAACAAAACATCAAGAAAACACAACAAAACACCAAGAGAACTCAAATAAACACAAACAAACAAAAACCAAGTTAGTGTGGTTTAAAGAAAAATGTTCATGCAAGTGCGGTAGAGGCGTTACTTTCCACCACATCGTAACAAAAAATAATGACATGAAAATTGTTCCCTAATTAAAGAATAACAATGATAAAAGAAATGGGGTAAGAGAAGAAAAGGAAGGGGTTGGCTGAGCTGAATCCAGATGTATAAGACAAGTGGACACTACCTACATAGTTCCATGGATGCATGTTTCAACATGAACTTTAGGCCAAATGTAGTTCTCCCAGGAAAAGGGATAGAAGAAAAAATGATGATCAAACTAGCATGATTAATGTTATAAAAGAAATGGAAGATACGACAAATAAATGAGAATGGTCTAGCAAATAAGAAGCTAATGAGATGAGAAAGAATGATCTTGCAAAATGACAAGTAAGTGGGACAAGATGAAATGAACTGGTGTTTTTGTACTTGAAAAATAGCAAGAGCATAGCATGGTGGAACGAGAATGTATAAATATATAAAAGCGTGAGACAATGTTTTTGTTCTTTTGTGGATCATGTTATGATGTTTTTGGTATTTTCAAAGTATTTCTAATGTTTTTGGTGTTTTTAGGATAAAATATGCACAAGGTGGGACCATATAGTCAAGGAGATGCACGTCTTGAGAGTAGAGGTTCTAATAAGACAACTAATCTAGCTGCAATGGCCCATGCTCACAAATCAGTGAGAGTGAGGATCTTGATAAAGCAATAAAGAGCAACAAATGTGATATAAAATAATGTGTAACCTGAAGTAAAAAAAAAAGTATCTGCATTCACCTATTTGTAACAATGTAGCAATGGTTTGGAACTGAGAAGATGCTTATGTTCACTTGTCTGAAGCTGCACAATACTATCCTAGCTTAACTGCTTTATAAAAATGTTGTTGAGGATGTTCATAATGTTCATGAGACATAATCGAGATCGTAATTGTTCAAGGGATAAAAAGTGTTCAAGCTTATAACATGCCTTAGACATAACAAAGAATAAGCTTCTCGAAGAGAGCAATCAAGAATGGGATGAAGAATATGTTTAGAGTGCAAAGGATTCAAAGCCTTTACTATCAAGAATCATAAAAGTGGACCACAGTAGTATAAAAAAGGCAGGATAAAATTATGACAGCATAAGTTGACCTCAAGTTAGGGGTCTTATAGACAATGGTTCAAAGTTGTTCATGCATAAAATGTATTAAGGTGTATGATGTTCATGGGCTCTGAAAGTTCTTCACCATTAGGTTTAGCCAGTCGATATGCTCCTAATCCATAGTTTGTTGTGACAATATATGGTACTAACCAATTAGGCTGAAACTTGCCTTTCTTTTTGGGTTTAGCATTTGTATTCTTCTAGTTCTCTTTAAAAACTAAGTCACCAATCTCAAATTCTCAAGAGAGAATGCATTTGTTTTAGCTCCTCCACAATCTATTCTGATAGGCCTGTAAGTTTTATAGGGAAGCCAAACACTTACCATCAAGAAGCTCTAGTTCATGCAGTCGTGAGACTCTATAGTCTTCATCATCTTCAATGTGCTCCAGTGATATTCTTAATGATGGGATCTCAATCTCGATCGGGATGATAGTTTCAGTGCTAAAAATAAGGGAATATGGAGTAGTTTTAGTTTGGGTACGATGATTGGTTCGATAAGCTCAAAGGGCAGGAAAGAGTTGCAAGTGCCAATTACGGCCAACATCATTGACAATCTTCTTTAAGATGGCTAGAATGGTTTTATTTGATGCCTCAACTTTCCCGTTGCCTTGTGGGTTATATGGAGTGGATTTGTTGTGCTTGATATTGAATTTTGCATAAAGAGATTTCACATCTTGGTTCACAAAGAATCCACCATTATCATATATAATATAGGCTGGGATGCCATATCTACAGATGATATGGTAATGAATGAATTTGGCTATTTGTTTCTCAGTAACATAAGTGAGAGGAATGGCCTCAATCTACTTGGTAAAGTACTCAATTTTAGTCAAAATGTGCTTATGGCCATCTGAAGATGTCAGGTTAATTTTCCTAATGAGATTGAGACCCCATGTTGAGAATGGCCACGGTATTGTAATTAGCTACAATGGTAAGGAAGGTGCATGTATCAAGTTACAATGCTACTGACAAAGAACACACTTCTTTACATAATTACAAGCATCTATCTCCATTCTGAGGAGTTTCTTTGCTAGGACTACACCATTGGTATGGGCCCCACACATTCCTTCATGAACCTCCTTTAGTGCAAGCTTGGATTCTCCCAAAGATAAACAACGAAGAAGCGTTCCATCATAGCCTTTACGATAAAGCATGTTTCCAAGGAGGATATAACGTGTTATGCGATGAAGGAATAGTTTTTGTTGGTTGTTGGAAAGGTTGGCGAGAAATACATGACTATGGAAATAGTTATAAAATATTTGTGATTACATATGAATCTCCATACACCTTTAAGCTTTGAATATCCCACTATATAACTAGATGAAACCCTGCAACCAATGCCTCATATTTGACCATATTGTTTGTACACTGGAATTGTATATGGAATACTTTGGGGATGACATCCCCTTGTGACATGATCAACAATATGCTAGCTCCAGACCCTCAGGATGTGAAGGATCTATCAAAATAGAGCATCCACTATTCAAGTTCTTGTGATGCTTATTCTATCATCATGATAGAATCATCTGGAAGGTCAATGTTAAGAGGTTGAGTGGTCGTAATAGGAGCTTCTGCAAGTTGGTCAGCAAGAACTTGTCCTTTGATTCCCTTTTGATTCTGGTACTCAATATCAAACTCACTGAGGAGCATAATCCATTTATCCATACACCCTTGAAGAGCTGCTTTAGATAAGAGGAACTTGAGAGGATTTGCCGTGGCGATAATAATAGTTTTGTTATTTAGCATATAATGTCACAATTTCTAAGTGGTGAATACCATAGCTAAACATGCCTTCTCAATAGGCATATAATTATGTTCATATGCTACCAATGTGTGGCTTAAATAATAAACAATGTGTTTCTTACCATGATCATCATGCTGAGCCAAAAGTGCCCCTACTGCATGTTCTGTGGCTGATATATAAAGAAGCAGTGGCTTTCCTTGTGTTGGAGGTCGTAAGACTGGTGGATTGGCCAAGTATGTATTTAAGCTTTGCAAATTTTAATATGACAATCTTCATCCCACTGAAATGTTACCCCTTTCTTTAAGAGATGGGTAAATGGGTGGCACTTATCTGCCAATTAAGAAATGAACCTACGTATATACTGGATATTTCCTTGTAGACCTCACAACTATTTAATATTGTTTGGTGGAGGCATCTCCATAATAGCATTGACCTTTGTAGGGTTGACTTCGATCCCTCATTTTGATATAATGAACCTTAAATTTTTTCCTAATGTGACTCTAAAGACACATTTCTTAGGATTCAAGCAGACTTTATATGCCTGAAGCCTCTCAAATTATCTTTGTATAATGTTAGGGTGTCTAGTTCTTGTTCTTGATTTTGCTAATAAATCATCAACATAGTCCTCGATAATGTCATGCATCATTTCATGTAAAATGACAGTCATTGCACACTGATATGTGGATCGAACATTCTTCAAACCAAATGGCATGACTTGGTAACAAAATGTCCCCCATAGAGTGGTGAATGTGGGCTTATGCTGATCTTCAGGGGTTATCTTGATCTGATTGTAACCAAAAAAGCCATCCATTAAAGATAACATCTTGTACCTAGTAGTTGAGTCGATGATCATGTCGATGTTGGGTAGAGGAAAATCATCTTTGGGGCATGTTTTGTTGATATCATGGAAATTAGTATAAATATGTATGCCTAGGGTCTTTTTACTCACTGGTAGTATGTTGGACACCCATTCAAAGTAGTCCAATGGTGTGATGAAATTAGCTCCTAACAACTTTTCCAACTTAGCCTTAACCAAAAGGGTGATGCGTGGATGCATCTTTCTTAACTTTTACTTGATTAGTTTAGCACTAGGGTGAACAACAAGATGATGCACAACTAAATCTGGGTCCAAGCCTGGCATGTCGGATTATGCCCATGCAAAGATGTCTATATAATCCTTAAGAATGTATATAATATGTTCATGTTCTACTTTAATAAGGGAAGCTCTAAGATAAACAATTTTAAGATCCTCATGGGTTCCCAAATTCACTTTTGTTGTGCTTTCCATAAAGAGTGTGGATATATCTTCGAGAATTGTAGGCAATGTATGCTCATGATCATTTTCCTCTGTTATATCTTCTTGTTGTTCCTCCCAAAGATCTAAATAATATGAAGAATCAGAATCACCTTCTCAGGTAAAGGCCAATTGGTAAAAACATGTAGAAACTCAAGAGAAAGATGCTCAAATATTTGATGTTGTTCTGAAGAGATGCTTGTGCTAGCTATGAAATTTAGGTGAGATGGATTTTCTATGTCTTGAGGGGATGAGAAAACTTTCCCATCTGGGAGTGCCTAAAATAGGTTTTCACTCAAAGGCTTGTCTTTTTCTTTACTTTTTCCTTGATCAACAACCTCAAAGAGGTTTTCACCTGAAGATCTCAATGTTTGTTTTTTATTATGACTAAGAAAGTTTGCCTGCTCTCCAAAGTAGGTAGAAGGATCCACTGAAAAATCAAAACCTTGCTTATGATCACCAATGGGGAATGCATCTCTTAGCCCCATGTATTTTGAAATTGATTCTTAATTTTGGATCTCATCGAGGCATATGACCAAATTTTGTTGATCCCAATCTATGAGTTCAGGATGACAAAGACATAGGTTATAGTGAGGGTTTACTTCAGGATGGGAAGCGCCAATGGTAAAGATATAATGTCCTACCTCAGGAAGGGAAGCACCACTAGGATGGGTTTTTACTTCAAGATGGGAAGCTCCAATAGGTGTTATGATTAATATGGCATTTGAATCAAACAAATATGAGTCAGCAAGCTCATCAAAAAGGCTATAACGGGATGTTGTGTCACTGCTAAGAGTCTTGTTACTAATCACTTCAAAAGAGTCAATATCAAATGTCATGAGGTCATCCTCTGGTGGTTTAAATCTAAGACCATGATTCCAATTGAAAACTCCAGCTGATAAGGGTTCTAAAATTCCTTGCACCTGTGGGCCAAGGCCTTTCCTTGTATAGTCAAGATGATCCATTATCTTGTTAGGGATAGGATACTTTGGATTCTAAAAATAATCAACAAGGCCTTTATAAAATAACCAATCTCCCTCAGTAAAAGCCTCTCGATCTTTCTTTGGTGTAATTTTAGGTACAAAAACCACACGAGGTTTTGGTTATTTCTTTTTTGGTTGCTAAATCTGATCAGGTTTGTTAGGAGTCTGAGAAGTTTTAGGCTTACTAAATGGTTTAAGGGATTTTGGTAATTTTTTAATATAGAGGACGTCCTTCAGATGGTACATGGAAATGCCTATGTCTTTAATAATAACTTGTTGGCCAGAACTACAGGAAATGGATAGGCTGAAGTCGAGGCTAGATCACCAGGATCTATATAATTAGATGGAGATGGATGAGAAATGATGGCTGTGTTCTTCTTTAAAATGAATTTAGAACCTAGGCAATAGTTATAATTATGAAACTCTGCTTTAAGATGTTTGCAGTATTGATATGGCTATTGATCAGCGAGGAATAGTAACCTTGATCCCATAGTATAGAAACTTAAGGCATTGGTGAAGAGTAGATGTAATTGCTTGTACTTCATGGATCGAATGATGACTAAGAAGTATGTTATAAGGAAGCTAAATATCCACAATATGGAATAATGTGCGATGAAAAATAGACCCAACCATGACTAGCAACCAAATTGTACCAGATGACTCCCTCTCAGTGTTGTGGTAAGCCTTGATTTTAATAGTTTCTAGTTGAATGTCTTTATCCATATAACCCAATCATCGTACCAATTTAAGAGATACGATGTTCAGCCTTGAACCATTATCTATAAGAACCCACTTGATCTTGTGATCCGTAATGATTATCTCAATGTATAGAGGGTTACTGTGGTTTTGGTCGAGGGTGGACATGTCTTTTTGATCAAATGTGATTTACTAAAATGAAGACAAGTGTCCAACTAGGTTCTGAAACTAATCAAGGTTTATATCATTAGGCGCAATAAACTCTTACAAAAGTTTTTTGAAGATAGTTTTATGGATATCAGATGTCCGCAAGAATTCTAATATGAAAATTTGTGTAGGGGTTTTATTTAATTGATCTGTTAGACTATAAGGCCTTTGAATTATGGATTGAACTATATTAGTCTTTGTTGGGACAATATTTAGCTTTGGAACCGTTGGTACAATATTCTCATTGGGTTTTATGGAAGAAGTGGGCAAAGGGCCCTGGATGCTAACTCACAAGCATCTAGTTGTGATTGCACAACCTTGAGGTGGTAAGGAGTTTTTATAATTAGAAGAGGAGGAAAAGGGCCTTGGATAGTGACTCACGGGTGACTAGCTGTATTACTACAATTTTGGGTCAAGAGGAGCCTTTATAATTAGAAAAAAGGTGATGTTATTTAGGATTAGTAACCCATGTAAATGGAGTAGCAACATGATGATGTAAACCTGACACAATATTATTAGGGGGAGACGGTGCTGACCCTATAATGATGGGTCCCATGTTGCGAGGAACATGAGATTGACGACATTATTTTATAGTAACGGTGATAATGTGTGTTGCAAAAATGCATTCCTCAATATTATTATAGTCATAAGGTACATTGTTATAAGCCACATTCTTAGTATGGGTATTATGATCATGATTATGCTCATTATGATTATGACCTTGTTGTTGGTTCTAATTCTGCCTCTGTCCTTGATTGTGACCATTTTGATTGTTTCTTGGTGGTGGTAGATCATGTCGAGGAAAGAGGTCTTTTTAGATTGCCATATCCTAATTTGTGTCTTGATTAGGGGACAACTTAATTTCTAGTTCACCACTTTCAATAAAGTCCTCAATAATATGTCGTAATTGAACGTAACAATATGCACCATGATTAGCAACACGATGAAATTTACACCATTCGTTCTCTTTGTACCAATCTGGTTTTAGTTGATCTTGAGGAAATGGCCTTGATACTAGCCATACAATTAAATTAGCTACAATGAGCTTTTGTAACATGGTTTCAACTGATTCTCTTAACTTGTTAAAGACTCTAAAATTGTTATGAAATGTCCTTCATGGAGGTTGTCTCTACAAAGTAGGTAGTGGATTTGGGGGAGTTAATTGTACATTTGGAGGAAGCATAGCCTATACCATTTGTACATGTCTTATTTCAATCACCCTATTTCTAACCATGTTTTTATTTTTGCTAAAGCCTTTAGGCTTATCCTATATAACTATTTGAATCAGTGATTTAGTCTGATTAGATGCTTGACCTTGCGCAAAAATCTTAACAAGGCACCTATCAATAAGAGCCTTCTCAATCTACACTCCTTTGTCAATAATTTCTTCAAATGAGTTAACACAAGCTAACCATAGATTATGCATAACTTCAGGATGTAAATTATATGCAAAGATATCAGCCAACTATTTGTTTAGCAAATTATGTTGAAAGTGGCCTGCCAATGCTCTCCACCTTTGCAGATATGTGGTGAAACTTTCACCATCATGCTACTTGGATTTGCATAAGTCAACAATGGTTAACTCATGTTCTATGTTATATGAGAAATGATTAACGAACTTTTTTGATACATCATTCCAATTTGCAACTGATCCCTTGGGTAGTTTAGGTAGCCAATCAAGAGCGTGTCTTGCTAAACTTCATGAAAATAGTCATAGTAAGTACTTGTTACTATAAGCAACCTCTTGACATAAGATGAAGAATGCTTGTATGTGTTCGCATGGATCTCCTTTTCCTTTGTACTTGTCAAATTTGGGTGCCTTGAAATGAGGTGGAAAGGGGTTTTAGAGAATAGATAAATCAAATGGATATGTGTATATCTCATCGAATTCGTACTTTTTGACTCTATTATTCATCTCCAATATTTGAACAATTTCCTTCAGAGAATTCCATTATTACATATTTGATGCATTTGTGGATTGAATAAGATGTTGTTAGGGTGGAATGTGCCCCTAATTTTATTGTTATTGGGGTGGAATGTGCCCTTGATATTGTTGATGTTGGGGTGGAATGTGCCCCTGGTTTTGTGTGGATCTATAGGGAGTGTATACCTTTCAATATATGACTTGGTTCTAATTTGCTATTTGAGTTGAGAATATAGGCCGTTGATTCTTGGATTGTAAAAAAATCCCTAAATTTAGTTGTTTCATATTTTGTTGATTTTGGAAAATTCTATGTTTATTTACCAATGTTTATGTTGGTTGAAAAGAACTAGCCAAATTGTCTTGAGGAATTTCCTCAATTCGAACTGAATGTTTGGGTTGTTGAGTTTGTAAAGTAACAAGAGGTTATTGATGATTGAAGAATGTATGTTACATGTCAAATGGAACACTTTGTAATGTCTCTTGTGGAATTTAACTATTCACTTAGATTACCTTGATCCACTATGGTAATGTCCTCATCTAATATTTATTACATACTTTCAACCACATTTCCTCATTCTTTCGAAGCATCATTGTGAATTTAAGTGGCAACTAGGGAGTTAGTTAAGTCTATGACAAGTTAATCTACATATCGTTGGCTTATTATCTTGATCTTAGCTAAAAGATCCAAATTTGTGGGTTCCAACTGTTTGTATTTCTTTTCCTTTGTTAGAGGAAGAAGGTATGTCTATTTGTGCAAAAGCTTGATTTTGTCGTCATTATTCTCCTTCTCTAAATAGGGTATGCAATTGTTTAGTAGGAAAGTCAGAAGGTAGTCTAGCACTTTATTTTATCAATCAAAGAAGGGCTTCATCTTGATCTTCTTGGGGTTGATATTCATTGCAATCATCTTCAGATCCTACTATTGCAGGGATATCATAAAAAACAATGGGGTTATATTGACCATCATAAAACTACTCATCTTCATGAGTTTACTCAACCTTTGGTAAGGTTGAAATCATATAGATTGGAAGAGGGTAAGGTAACTCAAAGACCCAAGGTGAAAACTAGTACACTAAAGCCTAGATCTTTGTGATACACTCGTACTATAAAAACTAGTTTCAACTTTGACAAGTTGACCATAGAAGTTTAGAGGAAAGCTCTCCAAATTAGGAAGAAGACAAAATGGACTAAGAAACTCAAGATGTAAAAACATACATGAATCACTAACTATAAATCTAGGACCAAATAGATAGCACAACATCGCCACATGATTCCAGTAGGATAAAATATGTTCTAAGACTTAAAGCGTGAGTGATATGCAAGATGACTTGAGTCCACCAAGATGATTATGTGATTTTGAGGCTTAATAAATGACCTTCAATCAAAATGGAAAATTGAACCCAAGTTAGAACAAGCTTAGTGCACAAATGGCGAACCCACTCTGACACACCAACCCTTAGAACTTAGAAAGGTTTAATTTTGAATGTGGATTATAAATGAAGGATTTAAACAAATTAGGTGAAAGATCTAGACTCAATTGGGCCACATGACTATGCCAAAGTGGATGATATAACACAAAGTTTTTGATAACAATTTGAATAAGGAAAATATGAATTTTCCAATCAAACAATGTAACACCTCCCTTGCTCAAGAAAATTGAGGACAATGTGTTTTGGTCAAGTTCAATGAGTTAACAAGTAGCTTTAGACATAAATCAAAACCAAGTAAGCTAATGACAAAAAACAAACATCTTAAGTCTAAACTGACAAGGTATGGGAAAGTGCGGTCTACTGAACTAGCAAGTTTTTGATCGTTCTAGGGGAATCAATTTTAAAATGACTTTCACATCAAATGATGCAAAATACAAGCACAAAAATTAGGTGACCACGACATTGGCTAGTTGTAAAAAGGTCTAGTCCTTTTTACAACTACTACATCCTATTGTTCACTCAGTGTAGTGCGATGTCCAAATGTAGATACATCCCATGTACAATTCTAATTAGGAGCCAAATGAAGTTAATGCTGGGAGATGAAACCCCAAGTCAAAGCTTCCCTAAATAACTCATGAGAGGTAATGACGTCCCCCTCGCAAGCCAAGTTTGCACAAAAACAAAGAAAGCATGAAAGTAGAAAGACTTTAGGGTCATTTTCAAGATCACCCAAACTTTAATGAGATTTTGGGGAGCACTTTAGATGGCATTATTTATAAGCCTTAGACTAGGCTACTTGCAATAGGAATGGCACTTTTGATTCCAAGGGTTATTTAAAGGGGATAAATGGAAGAGCATACATGCGGCACCTCTATTTTTGTCAAACAAATATTTAATTTAAATAATTACAAAAATTTGGAAAGGTGAGTCTATTTTTTAACCCAAATGAAAAATGAGGTGGTGTTCATTTGAAAACATGCTAAAAACTTTGAAAACATGCTAAAAACTCACTTAAGTACCTAAATATTACTTTAAGTACCCAAAATAATGTTCCTAATTCATTTTAAGCATGCAAAAGGTGATCTAAACATGTTTTTGGCAAATGTCAAGTTTGGTCCTGCAACAAAAATGTTAGCATGTCCTTTAGCCTTGAAGATCTTTTAGGTTTGAAACAATGAACTTGACAAAAATATCTCTCAGGTATGTGTTTTAATAAAAACACAGTGACCGACATCAGTTATATAATCGATGATAGTTACATTTTCTAACTGATGATGGTTATCTAATCGACATCGGTTATACCAATGTGATCGACGACAAATATCCAATCGATGTTGGTTTTATTAACTGACATCGGTAAAGCTATCCAACGGATGTTGATTTTACTAATTGATGTCAGTTACTATGTAAACCCATGGTAAAATAAATTTAGAAAATCAATTTGCAAGAGTTTTAATGATCCAAATGAAGATTTTAAAGTTGCAAAATGATCTTCTTCATGTGTGGGATGCATTTGGTGCCACCGGGCATGCCAAGATGTAGAGAGGAGTACAAAGCAAGTTAGTCAAACATTAGTCCATAAATAATGAAAAATGCATAAAGAACTAACTAATCCTATCTATTCCTATGAGAATTACAAAGGATAGTAAAAAATAAATGAAAGAAAGCGAACATCATATTACCTTCTCAAATGGATTCACCATACCCATGTGGCTCAAAAACATGTTCTCCCTTGATCAAGCATCCTTGTCTTTGTCAACAAAGGTGGCAAACTCCTCCAATGTCTCAAGAACACTCCATAAAACCTAGGCTCGTGATTTCAAATCACTAAACTAACCTATCAATGAAGCTTGAAAACAAAATCAATGATCAAATGTAAAAGATTGTGGGAACAATTTAACATTATAACTTTGCAATATTCAAGCTTAAAATTCATGTACATGGCCTCTCTATTTATAGATTTTTGAAATTGGTCAAGATCAACCATGACCATCCATCTCAAGATTGAGATGTGTGGCCATGGATAATCCTAATATTTAGAATTAAATTCATAAATATCTTCAATATAAATAAGCATTAACTCGGCATGCGTGACCCATAATATTGATATTTTATGTACTTATGGCTTAATGGATGCCACCCCATAGATGATGTCACTAGGTGATGCAGATATTCAAAATCAATTTTCAATAATGAGATATTCAAAAATATCTATGGAATTATTACTTAAGATCTTAAATTAGATTAATTATCTTAAGTAAGTTTAATCAAATTTAGTGTAATTCTTTGAAAATTGGTGCACAATTAATCAAAATGGTCAGAAAGTCATATTACCAGATTGTAATTTGATAAGAGAGAAACTGGAAGGCAATATTAGATGTGTTGGAGTTGTATTCCCATTTAAGATGTTGTCAACACCAAATAACAAAGGTACGTGATGTGTACCAATGAATTAGAAGAAAAGAATGATACAAAGCACTAAATAGCAAATTTGTCATTTTGACTCAAAATGATCTGATTAAAGTTAGCTGGACCATAAATACATTGCTCTATTTAGAGATACATTGACCTAAACTAGCACTTGTAAGCAATAGGTTCAAACCATTTATGTTGTTTTATGGATTTTGACCTAAAATGTGCATTTGAGTGCAATTCGAGTAAGATTGATAATTTCAACACAAATGGTGTTAGGAATTAGATGTCTACATCTTTCTCTTTTTGGATTTGTTCCTTTTATTTTTTTATTTTTATTACCTCTTTTATTTTTCTCTAAATTTAAACCTTTCCACTTTATTTTTATTTATTATTATTTATTTATTATTGTTTTTTTTGTTTTTTACTCCTAAATATTAATTATCATATTTTATTCATTTTATCTCTAATTACAATAATCAATACATTCATTAATTAAATACACATCTCAAATGTCGTAATGACTTAATGATAAATTCATTAATCAATAAATCTAAATTTATTCTAATTACAAAAATCATAAAACATTAATGGTTATGAATATGATAAGAACACAAACACACACGAGTTTCATATAACCATTAAACTAAACTAACCATGTGCAAATAATTATAAATACAAGCAACATTAAGCACACTATGCTAACCATTCCATTATGCATCTAAGATGTACTAGCTATTATGGTGTGTGCAGGGTTTTAGCCAATTTCTATATCGTCAATTAGCAACTCCATCTACATCACCCTCTCCAATGATGCTCTCCCTCTATCACGCTCTGAGGGATGAAATTCTCCTACATCTAACTCACGATAAATAGGTAGTTAGACCATAACATCATGATCTACATATATCATAAAATATAATTGAAATAAAAATTTATCATTATCATAATGTAAAAATATACACTAAAACTAACTCATAACAAAGTACTCATGAAATCTAAGCAATATTCAACTGTCTCATAACAACATATAACTCATAGCTTAACGAAAAATAATCAAATATAATTTTTAACTGTGAATATCTACGGATAATCAAGTAGGTTTATTTAATGAGTAATTGGGATGTAACATCATCCCCCCCTAAAGCTTGTCATCGTCCTAGATGACTCTTATTCAAACATAAGTTATGAATTAAAAACATTATTTGACAAAAAAATAACATAGTATAAACTATCAAATCAAATAAATAAATATGAAAATTACTTGTATAACTCATCATAGTCCTTCCAAGTAGCACTATATTCAGAGTATTGATCTCATAGGACCTTCCACTATGACATCTCTCTATTACGGAACTAAAATTTATGAGTGTCAATTACTCCGATTGTTTCTACCATGACCACCCTAAGATCTAGAACCTGTAAAGTATTGCAATCCAATACATGCATATGATCAACTAAATACTTTTTAAAATAAAAATATGGAAGACCTTATGTAATAGAGCCAGGGATGGTGGCAATGCAAGCCTATACACTACAATATTGACCACTTCTAACACCTTGAAGGGTCCCACATATCTTAGTGACAATTTCATTGACCTCTCAAAACTAATCAAGCTCTTCTACGACTTAATCTGCAATAATATTTTATCACCTACTAAAAACTATCTATTTATCCTCTTTAGATCAATATAACTTTTTTACCTGTCAATGGCCTTAGCTAATCTCTATCTAATTAATTTGACTTGTTCTTTCATTTCTGAAAGCATCTCAAGTCCAAAGACTACCTTGTCCTCCAACATGTCCCAATTAATTGGTGTCCTGCACCTTCTTTCATGCAATACCTCAAATGGTGCCATCTTCAAAGCTGATTGATGTGAGTTATTATATACAAATTCAACCAATGAAAGACAATATTTCCACTTGTATTATTGATCCATGAAATACATATGAAGAAGATCCCCTAACACTTGATTAACTCTCTATCTGACCATCAGTCTCTAGGTGATATGCAGTGGTGAAATTTAGTTGTGTACCCAAAGCTGAATTCAATTTTTTTCTAAATCTAGAAGTCATCTTCAGATCACGATCATATATGATATTCTCTATGAATCTATGCAACCTATACACTCCCTTTATGAATCTCTTCACAAGTAGAGGTGCATCATGTATCAAATTGCCTGGTATAAAATGAGCCACCTTGGTTCATTTGTCAACTAGCCCAAATATCATGTCATGCCTATTTCATGACATCGATAACCCTTGGATAAATTCTATATTGATCACATGTCACTTCTATTCCAGTATATCATGTGAATATATCAAATCAGTTAGATGCACATGTTCAACTTTCACTCACTGACATTTTAGATAATGTGAGATAAAATCCACATCTTTCTTGATTCTCTTCTAAAAATATAGTGGTATAAGCTCTGTTATGAGCTTGGTTACTCTTATATATCCTAAATATGGGGCATTGTGCAATTCCTTTAGTATTGTGCTTGGCAGATTCTCTCGATCTGGCACATATATCTTTCCATTATAACACAAAAGACCATCACTCTTTAATTTGAATCTTTTATACCCAAGATTATGAGAATTCTCAGACAATATTTTTCTGACTTGATTTTAGAATTCATCTCCTGGCAAGAATTTGATCACTTGATCTTTGAAAGTACTTCTGATAGTAGCCACAATTATTATGTACCTTCTATGACTTAGGGCATTGACTACTTTATTTTTCTTGCCTTTGATATAGTTGATATCAAAATCATAATCAGATAAGAACTCAAGCCAACATCTCTGATGAGTACTCAATTTTTTTTGGGTGAAGATGTACTTGAGTCATAAGCTATCCATCTTGAGCTCAAATGGTTTTCCCAACAAGTAATGCCACCAAAATTGTAAAGCATGCACAATTAATGTAAGATTTAGGTCCTAAGGGGCATATTTCACTTCATATAGCTTTAGCTTACTTGATTCATAAGCTACCACTACACCATCCTGCATGAGGACTCCTCCTAGTCCATCCCCATATGCATCTGTGATCATTGAAAATTGATCATTGGGGTCAAAAAATCTTAACATTGGTGTTGAAGTAAGCCTTATTTTCAATTTTTAAAAAGCTACTTTGCACCTATCCAACCAAATAAAACTTTGGTTTTTATATTGCAAAAAAGTAATTAAATTAGCTATATTGAAAATAATTAGAACGAACTTCCTGTAATAGCCTATTAATCCCATGAAACTCCTTACCTCATGTATATTATTTGGTGCCGACTATTTCATAATGGCTCTTATATTTATCGAATCTATTGAGATATCATCCATATAGATAACATGTCCCAAATATTACACTCTCTCTTAAAAAAAATGTGCACTTAGATAATTTTCCATACAACTTATGCTTTCACAACTGTTGTAGAACTAGTTAAAAATGTTGAAGGTGCTCTTCATTCTTAGAATATATAAGAATATCATCAAGAAAGACCAAAACAAAATGAACTATATAAACTCTGAATACACTATTCATGAGATTCATGAATGTTGTCAGAGCATTTGTCAACCTAAATGGTAACATTGTGAGCTCATAGTACTTGTAACAAGTTATGAATGATGTCTTTAGAATATCATCATCCCTTATCCTCAATTGATGGTATCTTGATCTAAGATCAATCTTAGAAAAGACCATTGCTCCCCACATTTGATCAAAAATATCATCTATACGAGGTAAAAAATACCTATTTTTGATAGTTGCCTTGTTCAACATTATATAATTAATGAAAATTTGAAGAGTACCATCCTTCTTCTTAATAAAGACAACCGGTGCACCACATAGTGACACAATTTTCCCAATCAACCCCTTTGCCAATAAATATTGGAGTCGAGCCTTCAATTCAACTAGCTCAGTGGTTGTCATCCTATATGATGCCTTAGACTGTGGTTTTGATCCAAGTATGATATCAATAGAGAAATCAAACTCTCATTTAGGAGGCAATCTTGACAATTTTGGAAACACATCATGAAAATTCAATCTTCAAGAGATGGTTCTTTGGGTTCCTCCATTTCATTTATCTTGGAAATAAATGTTTGGCACCCTTTTTCTTGGGCCCTCTTGAGTTGTATTGTAGAAATCTTCCTAAGCTTCAACTCATTCTCACTCTGGATTTGTATCTGACTTCCAAAATCATCTAGACACTCAACCTTCTTCAGGTAGTAGTCAACCTTGGTCTTATGTTTTGTAAGCCAATTGACTCCTAGGATCACATCATATGACTCTAATAGTGCTATATATAGATCCACTACTATTATGAATTCAGACAACCTAATATTTACTTCAACTAAACATTTATCAACCATGACTTTTGAATCATTCTCATATTGTACCAACCATACATTTGCCATTACTCTAACTCTTCTAGATAACTTACTAAGCATTCTAAAAGCTATAAAACATTATGTAGCCCCTGTATCTATCAAAATGAAAATTAGATATTCAAATAAAATACTTGACAACTCTATGGGTGATGCTTAAAATTTAACTTACTGATTATTAGCCATTGTATGAATATGTTACTAAAATGTTCCCTACTGAGGATTAGGACCTTTGTTCTCTATTTTGTCTTGAGGGCACTCACAAGTATAGTGGTCATCTCCACAAATGAAATAACCTCTAGGTGGTCCTTTTCTGTAAGCCTATTGATTTCCCTTGAAACTACCTTTGAAAGCATTGCCTAGTTTTTTGTTGCCTGACCTATTATTGAATTTGGCATTCTGGTTTTTGAACTACTTCCTTCAATCTCCTCTCCTCTATTTCCAATTTTTTTTTTTTAAAGTTGACTTATAATTTCTAAACTCTTTTTTGAACTTGTCCCTAGCCTATGTAAGAGACTTCAACTTCTGTTCTTTTTTGACTACCTTCTGGAAGACCCAGTCCATGGTAGGAGGTCTATGAACATCTACCTCTCCATCGATCTAGGGTTCCAATCCCATGAAAAAATTCATGATCCTAAACCTATCATTTTATTGGTACTGAGGTACATACTTCAAAATTTTGGTGAATTACTCTTGGTATTCATTCATCGATAAATCTCCTTGCTTTAGATTCTATAAATCTATGTACTTCTGATCAAAATATAACCATGGAAGCCACTGTGATCTAAATAAAATCACAAATTGCTTCTAAGTAGTGGTGGTCAAGTTAAGGTTCATTTCCAAATTCTTATTGGCCCACCATGTATTTGCCTCACCAACTAATTGGTATGTTCCATATATTGCTTTAGTGACTTTAGAATAATTTCTAATCTCTAAATATTTATCCATTTCTATCAGCCATGCTTTAGCTCCATCACCCAAAATAGTTTCATCAAACTCAGGTAGACTCACCTTTTTCATATCCCTACCCAACTCTACAGCTACATGTGCTCTCACATTTTGAGGATTTTCCTATTTAGTGGGATGATCTTCAGGTTCTTCTTGATGTTCTTCCTCTCCATGACTATAATCCAATCCCTGGTATCATTCATGGTTATGATAATCTGATCCAACTTTATTATTTGCTCAACAGTAAATTGGTTAGATCAAATAAAAGGTTACTGTCTTTGACATTCGACAAACCCTCCCCAGATACTCTAGCTTTCACTATCTTCCTTTCAGTTAATAGAAGGATATGAAAATGTTAGTGGACTCATTAGGTCCTAGAGTTCGAGTTATATCTATGATACCACATATAAATCCCCATTGGGATCTACCTAAAAATACATATTTTTTTTTAAAATTTTAACAAAATATTTCTTAGATTACACCATGAGAATCTAATTAATGTTCTATATAAATTACTGTAAGTATTATAACTAAAAAATAAGCATGTGACATTTATCTAGCACTGATCGTTATCATCATGTGAAACACATCATAATTAAATATAGAAAGTAACTACAGAGTTTTAGCCATGACTGGTACAATCATATAGCCTCTACTGTCAAAGTATATTAAGTAATTACAACTCATCAAATAATTTTTCAATAATAAATATAATACAATGTATAAATACAAGATACATAGCTCCATGGAGCATGAGTTTCCCAAAACTCTAGTAACTATGGTAATCTCAAGTGTCATCTAAAAGTAAGTACTGTTGTGGGGAGGGAGAGCATCATTCGAGTGATTTTCCACACCAACCATAGACCATCAATCCCCTGCACAATCTCCCATTAGAGAATGACCCTCCCTTCATGGATGAGTAGATAGTGATGGTGCGAGAATCTAGAGAGATAAGGTAGTATCCGTGTACTGTATGATTTTTAAAAACATGCAGTGTACCATAAAAAATCTATTTTAACATGATATCACACAAACATCTAAATCATATCCATGAAACGATAATGTCTAAGTAATATTACTTTGTCCAAATTTTTCAATAGTTAATGATCTCTAGGATCAATCAATTTCAAACACACCACTTGATCGGATCGCTTTCATCTGATGTTGTGATATTAATAAGCTAATGACGTCTATCTCACTTCTTACTCAGTATCAATAATGCGAGATTTGGCTAACATAATGTAACCAAAAGATTCATACATATTACATCCTCCTAGCAATCATAAAACATGATAAGTACAAGAATAATCAAAATGCGTACATTTAATCCATTAAATGTATTAATAAAACTTCACAACATTATTTAACACATAAATAACAATAATAACAATTACAACTTATACCATCCATGTATAATATATGTCTAAATTGCAATTTTATAATTAGTATAAGTAATTTCCTAGAAAAGATACTCTATGACATCCCATAATATCATAGTCCATAACTACTCAAATACAAACAACTAGTCAAACAACATCAAGAGACAATTATCTTGGAGTCCTAATTTCATGCTCTTTCATTTAGACATCTTGTTGTTTTAGGGAACTGTGTACGTATATAGTTGGTGTCCTACTCATTCAAAGTCCATGACTTAGTTTTTAACAATTAATAGGACTATAAGCATATACCACCATATTTTAATACATATTATATATTCATATACATCTATACAAATTATTTTACACTTAGTATGAATTGTACACGTCTTTAATTGATAAATATATATTGTATATAACCATCTACAATCATCTATAACTCTAAATAAGGAGGATTCAAAAATTCATTCAAAACTAAACCGTCATATCCACCAACACTTAGGGGATTTTCTCTTATTATCTATAAACAAAATATGGAAAATTCCACTAAATTATGTACATAATTTGTGTTGTCTATTGATTGACTATTATAGATATCCAAATATTACAAACCCCTTCTTCTATACCTCCCTCCAATAATAACATATTAGACAATTTATTCTACGTGCAATTAGAAACAATTTGGAATGCAATACATTATAAGCTATTGCATAAAAATCTACCCACAATTAAAATTATAGGTGAATAATATAGAGAATTAAAAGGCAGAGTAATGTGGCAATTAAATTATAATTGTCAAAGATTTCTGAATTTTGATCAATCCAAAAATTTCTTAATTGATCTTAATTTTGATCAGTCATAAGATTTCAGATTTTACCACTATAGTATACCACGGTATAGCATCTTACTTTCTCAATCTAATACTCTCTATGCTTAGTCATGGTATATATTTATATATGCACAATACTCAACTTTCTACTGCTAAACATTTTTTTTTCTTAAAGTTGTTCTATATATACATACTTTAATATATATTTCGGATGGCTATGAGTATGTCAGAAACAATACAAAGGCATTAACTAATTTCCTATCTGACCTCCACAAATACAAACTGTCTAAAATAACTATGATATTTTCTATTCAGTTTATTTATTACATTTTGGGGTAGTTTTTTATTGCCAATCATTGTATAAATATACATATTAGTATAGTTTAATTCATTGTGTGAATGTATTGCGCCTATACTGTTATACAAGTGCGTTATAATTTGATTATCAGTTTGTTATTTTCCTTTGACATAAGTCATTGTGTTTCCTAACCCAAGTCACCCAAGTCTTAATAGACACTCTGTTATTATATACCTAATGTGAGTTATATATATGATTCGCTATATTTTTATACGTCCCAAATCACTGCCTATTTATCATTGGGTTTTGATGAGTATTCAGGACCGTCCTGTTGCATATTACCTTGCTATGTATATAGTGTGGTGTTTTGTTTACCTACATCTATATATATGTCTTTTAAAATATATTATTTAATTGGTTGACATGTATATACAGTTTTTTATTTCTATATAAACAATTTACTCTAATGTATCTAAACATACAAAAATTTAGAGACTACATGAAAATATTACCTACCTGGTAAAGCCCTCTCGAAACTCATCTCCCCTCTATGTTCTTGCACTTATCTTTTTTCCTCTCTTTCTATTCGCCTTTTTTCCCCTTCTATATTGCACCCCTACTAAATCTGTTATTCACTTCTCCTTTCATAAGAAAGGCATAGCTTTCTATTTTTAGATTTTTTCCTTTTATTTTTCTTTATTTTTTATCTTTATTCCCTCTTTTATTTTTTTGTCAACCTAAACCTTTCCACTTTTTCTTTATTTATTATTATTATTATTTTTCTTATTTTTTTATCTTTTTCTCTTAAATATCAATTATTGTATTTTATTCATTTTATCTCTAATTACAATAATCAATACATTCGCTAATTAAACTAGCACCTCAAATGTCATAATGACTTAATGATAAATTCATTAATCAATAAATTCAAATTTAATTTAATTATGACAATCACAAAACATTAATGGTTATGAATGCGATAAGAACATAAACACACAAGATGAGTTTCATATGACCATTAAACTAAACTAACCATGTGAAAACAATTATAAATGTAAGCAACATTAAACACACTATGTTAATTATTCCATTATGCATCTAACATGTACTAGCTAATGTGGTGTGTGCAGGGTTCTAGCCAATTTTTTTGTCATCCCTTAACAACTCTATTTACATCACCCTCTCTGATGATGTTCTCCCTCCATAATGCTCTGAGGGATGAAACTCTGATGCATCCAACTCATGACAAGTAGGTAGTTAGACCATAACATCATGATATACATACATCATAAAATATAGCTAAAGTAACAACTCATCATGATCATAATATGAAAATACACACTACAACTAACTCATAGCAAAACACTCATAAAATTTAAGCAATATTCAACTGTCCCATAACAACATATAACTCATAACTTAACCAAAAATAACTAAATCAAATTTTTACTATAAATATACATGGATAATCAAGTAAGTTTTTTTAATGAAGAACTGGGATGTAACATTATTTTTAAATCTTCCTCCTTTATAACCTCCACCCCCTAACCAGAAAAATAACTAGGCTTTGACTATGTAGCATGGGCTTCCTCAAATTTCTTCAATTTTTTGGGTAGAGATAGGTCATGCTGAATAAATAACTCAATATTTTTATTGAAAGTTATGTCTATGATCTTATTAGAGATAAAACATTTTTACAAAGTTTCTAGAGGACACATGTAGCCCTTTCAATGTAACAGTTACAATGAGATCATCGTCAAGTTTACCAAACCTAATCTTAATATATTCAGTAGTAATGTTCTTCAACTTAGACATGTACTCTCCCATATCCCCATATTCTTCTAATGATAAAATAAATAACTGCATATGTATATTTATCTTTTTATGCTTGGACTTTTTATCATACAAATTAGACAAAGTCTTCCATGCATTGTAACTATGGAGAGAGTTTTCAATATGAATGTATTTCTAGTGCAACAACACTTGATTAGAACTAAAGATTTATAATCACACATATTAAAAATATCAATTTTATCTTGTGGTGTGGGTAACATAGGATGTTCATTCTTCATAATAACTAACAATTCACTTAATACTAATGATGCTTCCATTAAGTGTTTCTAATAAGTGTAATTAAAAATCATTAAGTAATCTGTATCTGAAAGCAAATTCATAATTTTTTGGCATTTTTAAATGAAAATAAATGCAAAAGGTGAAAATGCAATACACTCACAATAACACTTAGTACAAAAAAATGTTACTATAGGGTTTTTCACTTAGCCTCCATGTAGAGCATATGAAATTGTTTTGATGGGTTTTGAACTTAACCACACTAAAAAAATAAAATTACACCCTTATTTCACCAAAACACAACTTTATTTCACCAAAATTACATCTTTATTTCACCAAAAATAAAACTTTATTTCACCAAAATTATACCCTTATCACCTAAAAAGAACACCCTATTTACTCCATTACACCCACTTGTGATGTATCAGTTTTGTCACTCTTTTACAAGCTTATTCACTTGGTGACAAAGTAAAAAATCACATAGTAAAGATATTTCCAAAAAGAAATATCTAAAATCATGTGCCAATATATTTTTAAAAATATATCAAAAAAATGTACTTGAAGATTTATACCCTAGACCTCCAACTTCTAATGGTCTTACAAAATAACCTTTATCAATTTCTGCATGATCATTTACAACACATAAAGAGAAGTTATTGTTTTCAAATATGATTTTGATGCGTGGAATTTTTTTTCCATGAAATAAAACATTCATCCTTGATTTTTTTTAATAAAAAGAGGTTTTTCCCTTTGATTTGAAGAGGGCTCTAGGAAACCCTAAATATTGTCAAATAATATTTTAAACTTTATGCTCATCAAAATATTTTATTAAAAAAATAATGTTACACAATTTTCATCCCAAGGACACCATAGATGAATGCAGGTAGGGGGTTGTAAGAATTTGTACACCTTTACAGGCGCTGCAGGAAGGTCGTACAAGCCCATACAACATGTGGTTTATGAATATTTTTGCTTATAGATTAGGAAAATAGAGCTCATAAATCAGAATGACAACATATGGGATGCCATGTTTATAGATATAAGATACACAACAATAATTTCAGGTCATACTATTCCAAACAAGGGTTTCTGACATCTTGTAGTTGAGTCTAGTTGAAGTTTGAGGCAAGTAAAAAGTCAGAAACTTCATCAAATCTCCCAATAATTTAGAAAAACATCATGACAACCATATTCAAAATTTTAAGGCTATACCATGCTCAAACAAAGGGTTTTGATCTTGGAAAAATTGTACAATGGCTTGATTTTAGTCTCTTAGATGGTGATTTAGGTGCTAGAAGCTATCAATAGGCTTTTACAGGAATTTGAATGCATGTAAATGGATTATAAAGCATTTTTTCAACATCTAAGTTTGCAGGTCTATTTTTTTTAATTTGAAAGCTTTGTATTTTAAATAAATCTATTTAAAAATGAAAATTTTAATACTTTTACAGTCTTTTGTGCATGAAAAGACATGAAAAAAATAAGAAAAATCCAAACTTGCATACCCATATTTTCTCTTCACAGGATTTTCTTTCTCTACAAATGTGATTCTATGTGAACCTTCTCTTTCACCACATGAATATTCTCTTTCACCTTCTTGTAAATATTTTATTTCACCTCCTCTTTCATGGAGCTTCACGACACTCTCTTTCACCAACAATTTTTACCATGTTATAATTCCATTGATACTATTTGAGTAACATCAACAAATAAAATTTACCATAACATAATCTTGTGTCAACAGTAGGTAGATCACATGTATTTTAGTAATTCAAAATATTCAATTACATAAGGGTGCCTATAAGCTGTTAACCTTGAATGACTGATTTAAAAATTATTTATAACTTTATCAAGAGATCAATAAAACAACCAACTAGGTAATAACTAAAAACCTAAGTCTATACAAGATTATTTACCTGTAAAACATCATTACAACTTTATTATAATCTAAATTAACCAAAATTTATAAAAGGGGTGTTTTAAATAAGAAGCATGTCCATTTAATTTATTACAAACACATTAACCTAAACTATTGCTAAGACTTTGGAATAATTCCTATCACCTAGAAGTATCATTATCATAGAGGTGGATGCCCCCAATGTATTGGTGATGTGAGTAGAGGGAAAGCCCAACATCCATAAGTGCATAAATCATGTATATGTGTATGCTTATATCACACTCAAAATGAAGCATAAAGCACATGTGTATGTAGAAGTAACTGATATGCTATCCATCAACATGGAATTAACACATTGATGCTAAGGAGCCAATAGAATATATAGATGCCAAATATATTTTTGGATTTTTGAATTGTTTTAATTTTTTTGGTGTTTTTTGAATATGGGAAAGGAAAATACTATCCTATGATGTCATCCAAAGGGTGGTTAAAAATATCTCCTCACTATGAACTTGGTGTAATAAATTGGTGATGCTATCGAGGATCATATATAGGTGTAATATATGTCACTATAGTATTTGAAATGCTCTACGTATGCATATTAGGACCTTGTGGTCATCAATAAATAGTAGGAGTAATATGAATAGGGTTTTTGAAACCCATCATTGAGTGTTTTGTGGTTTCTTTGGAGCAGAAGTAATAGGAACATATGTAGGTGCTCTAAATATTTGAATATGGGGTGTAGTAGATGAGAATTCTGTGAAATCCATTATATGTCTTTCATGTAATGGTCTCTCAAATACTAGCTACCTAGTAAAGGGGATTATTTGTTGTTTACCCTTTTATAATGAATTAGCATTATTAAGCTTGATAATTAATTATCTAGGTATACATTTATCTTGTTCAAGAATATGTTCATATGAAATTTTAGAAACTATAATTACTAGATTTACATGAATATATTTAACACACTTATGTACTATATAAGGTACTACTTAAAGAGTATGTATCCAAGGGAATTCTAATAACATATCAAAGACACATATGGAAGGTATAACTAAAAAGGTAGTAACCACATGTGTGGGACCCACTTGTAACGGTATGACAATCTTACCAAGACCTTGTTGTGAAGTTCCATCAAATGTTCTAACCAATCTGATAGAAAGGTGTAAATCATGATGAATATAACCCAAGTGTGTAAGTAATGTCATGGTGCAAATGGTTTCGCTTGCACCATTATTAATCATAACACTGCATATAAGGTGTCTATCAAGGTATGCTCGAATGAATAAAGAATGAAGATCTGAATCATCATCCTTAATCTCACTGTCATCAAAGGTAATAGAAGGTATATGAACCATAGGAGGTATATGTCATGTATAAGTACCAATAATCCCATCTAACAAGTGCCCATAATGTGATGGAGGAGGGTGTGCATTGTATGCATTTTGCACTTATGGTTATTTTTTAACATTATCTTGCAAAGGATTGCTAAATATTTCTTTATTTTTAGTGTTCACCATATTGTGATCTTGATTCTTTTAGAAGATCAATAAATTTAATCTCTGGGTCATTGATAAGGTCTTGGATCTTATACTTCAAGGTAAAAAACATGTTCATAGAATGCCCTGGTCCCTGGTGATAATTGCAATAAGCATTCACATCATTTCCTTTGGGTAGAGGCCAACTCGTATCAACCTCTATAGGATGATTGAGAGATATAAGATAACACTCCACTAGACGTAGGAGTAATGAAGCAAGAGACTTAGGTAAATGTGTAAATTATCTCCTTGGTGCATTAAATAAGACAAGTTGATTAGGCTACTATGAAACTGCATTAACTATGGTGGTTGTTTCCTTTTTAGGCTCACAAGGTTTTACCTTATAAGTTAGTTTGGTTGTAAACTTGGCACTAGATATATATGTAGTCAGTGTGTTTGCTACATAATTAAGTTTGTTCAATGAGATAAGTTTCATTTCATGGTCTCAAACAACATGGCACAAGTCATCAAAGGATTTAAACTTTTTGAAAATTATGCATTTGTGTAAAGGAGTAAGCAAATTTTGCTTGAATATGTCTTGAAGTTTTTTATTTGCCATAGAATTGATCATTTTAGCCAACATTGTCTTGTACCTCGAGATATATTCATCGATAGATTCATTGGTTCCTTATTTGATTTTTACAATTTTGGCATAGGAAACCTTTTCAAAAATGTTAGTAGAGAAATGTGCCAAAAATGATTTTCAAGAAGTTTGAATGTTTTTACAGATTGAAAAGGTAAATCATAAAACTACCTCAAAGCATAATCTTTGAGGCTCCTTGAAAATAATTTGGTTAAAAGTTTATCATTGGTGGCATACTCAAGGGATGTCGTATAGAAATATTGAAAATGTTGCTCGGGATCACCCTTGCAATCATAAAATGGGAACTTAGGTGCAACAAAACTAGTTGGAAAATGGTAAAAATATATCTCAAGTGCAAGAGGGTTATGCAACACATATTGGGAATCAATTACATGAGGAGACTTTAAAGTTTAATGTTTATAACCTAGTCCTCCAATGTCTTTATAACTTGAAGGAGTGTTTGAATTGTAGATCCATTTGCATTTAGATTAGCAAGTTGAGTAATCACTAATGGAGAAGCGAACATGGTTTGAGTAGAAATAGGCATTGAAATCAATATTTGAGTTGAAACATTTGTTAGCCCCATGGTAGATGTAGCATTAGTGGTTTAGGAAACAAAGGTTAAAATACATATCCCATTCCCCCATTAGAATTATTAGGTTTCAATGTGTTCAAGGGGAGGGTTGTTGATAAATGGGGATGATACATATCTATAATAACATGATCAATAAATGGACATGCTTGGTCATTTATGCTTTTTGATTTTTTAGTTTCTAATATGGTTTTTAAGATTGCATCAAGATCTTTAGGGTTTTGAAAAATATATTCATGAAACAAGGCAATAAATTGCACTTAGAATCTATTTCTTCATGTTCATCAATTTCATTGGATTCATGGTTTTCATTTTCAGAATCTTCTTCTATGGTAACTTCATCAACATGTTGCTCATTCTCAACATGGGTATCATCATAGACCATGGGATTAGGTTTCTCATTAGTTTAAGACATCTTAGGTGGTAGGAGGGGAAGCTTAATGTGTTTAATAGGCACATCTCCCAATCTAGAGCTACGCCTAGGTTGCATGCAAAATAATATAAACAAGAAATGAAAGAGTATAACAATTTGAAACTCTAGCTGTCTAAAAGTCCTGAGAATAAAAAATATTTGCATTCACATGAATTGGGATCACCAAATTTTTAACCCTAAAAATCTATAGTTGGGGTTCTAGGGTAAAGAATAGATAAATTAATAAATATGAGTGATAAAATAGATATACAACAAACTAGTTATTTATGAAACTCATATAGAACATATACTAAATTTATTATATTAAGATATGTTCAAAATAGAAAGTACAACTATGGTAGATATTGCAATTATAATTAAAGAAAGTACTTGGCTAATTTTAATGCTAATATAGATCTAGAACTTTAGTAGGTAGGAAGAAAATTGGAGGAGTATTCGAGAAAAGCTGGCAAAATTATGCATTTAGTGCCTTTGTAGCTTCGCACACTTGAATCAACCTTGGACAATTACATCAATACTAGTATCTAGGTTCGATGTAGGTGTCCTACATGAAATTCCTATAGGAATATGATGTGACCACCTTTATGGTTTTGGGTTTGTTAGGTGGTGGAGATAAAAGCTTCAATTGTTGCAGACATGGAGAGGTTGCTGAAGTTCCAGAAGTATCGGCATCGGCAGTGTAACCGACGTCGGTCACATACAATGCAGAAGGCAATCGACATCGGTAGGGAGTCGACTGACGTCGGTCAGCACCAGACAGACAGGGACCGATGTCGGTCACCTGTGGCGGTTCCAAAACTGCTGTTGATGAATAGTCTATTAAGTGAAGTGAGTGTTTGCATGTTAAAGGGCTAATTATAGTCTCGAGTTACGTGTCTAATTATTGTAATTAGAAGTCTATTTTTGTATGCATGGGATCCTATTTAAAGACCCATGAGGCATGTATTGTAATTAAGCAGGCAAGTAAAAGCATTGAAGCAAGGAAGCAAGGTCAAGGAGATCTACAAGCAAGTAAGGTCAAGGAGATCAGCTGAAGCATTCAAGGAGGGGATAACAACTCAGGTTGTTGAGTTGGTTGTGGTTGAAGAAGAGAGAGAGGGAAGAAGTCCTTGAGGTGTGGTAAGCCTTTGAGGTGGAAGAAGAAGTGGCATCTTCTTTATTGTATTTTCTTCTAAGAGTATTTAATACAAGATTGTGTATTGTCTCTCAAATTCTTTGTTGTTTCAAGTTTATAGTTACTTAATCATTCTGGTATAATTTCATGTTTAATTGCTTATAAGAAAAGTAATCAATTGTGCTTCCTTGGAGGGGTTCCTAACAGTTGGTATCAGAGCTTAGGTTGCAGGGAGTAGGTTATTGTTTGATTACAAGTCATTCACAGGGGTTTCTGTTTGAGTGGGAGTTCAGCAATGGCAAAAGAAAGTAAGCTACGAATGGAAAAGTTTAACGGCAAGAATTATCAACATTGGAGGATGCAGATAGAAGACTATCTGTATCAAAAGGATTTGTACTTATCGTTGGGTGGGGTTGCATGCAAGCCCACAGATATGAAGGATGAAGAATGAAATGTTCTTGATCAGAAGGCTCTGGGATCCATAAGGTTGAGCCTTGCATTGTCTGTGATTTCCAACTTATCACAGTGCAAGACAATGGAAGAGTTGATAAAATCTTTGGTGAATTATTATGAAAAGCCCTCGGCTTCAAATAAGGTATTTCTTATGAAGCAGTTATTTACTTTGCAAATGCAGGAAGGTGGATTGGTACATACTCATCTTAGTGATTTTCATGGTTTGGTAAACCAGTTAGCTTCAGTCAATATTGTTTTTGATGATGAAGTAAAGGCTCTCTTAATTTTATGCTCTTTACCTGAAAGTTGGGATAGTTTGGTTATGGCAGTAAGTAATTCTGCGTCTGCTTCTAAAATCTTAAAAGTTGATGATGTTGTGAGTGTAATCTTGAATGAAGAAATACGTAGGAGAAGCACAGGTGAATCATCAGGGAATGCTCTAAGTGCAGAAAGCAGGGGAAGGCAAAGAGAGAAGGTCGAGCAAGGGAAATCAAGGTCGAAGGTGGCAAGGAGATCCGAATCTAGAGGTGTCACCTGCTAGTTTTGTGGAAAGAGAGGACACACAAAGAAAGAGTGTTGGTTGAGGGAGAAAGAAAATCAACATGAAGGTAATGAAGAAGCAAAGGATGCAAATATTGTGGTACAAGATGCTCTCATACTTTCTTTGGATAGTCAGGTAGGATCATGGGTTTTAGATTCTGGTTCTTCTTTTCATGCATCCCCAAACAGAGATTTGTTCCATGAGTATGTCCAGGGAGACTTTGGAGTGCTTTATTTAGGGGATGGTACGCCTTGTCAAATAGTTGGCAAAGGGAAAGTGCAGCTAAAATTGCAGATGGACAACACATGGGTGTTGAAGGAGGTTATGCATGTCCCAGTTCTGAAGCAAAGTTTGGTTTTTGTAGGAAGGTTGGGTGATGAGGGATGCACAATAACCCTCACAGCGGATTCTTGGAAGGTTACCAAGGGTGCACTTGTTTTAGAAAAAGGTAAGAAAGTAGGTACTCTTTATCTATCTACTTGTATTACTGATTCTACTTTTGGTTTATCTACTTCAGCTGTAGATTCAAAGATGTGGCTTAATAGGCTTGGTCACATGAATAAGAAGGGAATGGACGTTCTTGATTCAAAAGGTATGAGTTTAGATTCAGAAGGCATAGATAGAGTTCATTATAGGAAAAGGAAATTTGATGCTTTTGATAAGAACATGGAAGCCTTGGTGTTTATGGAGGAGATGAAGGACAAAGATCAGTCACAAGGGCTGAATGATTCTGAGCAAGGCAGTATGGACAGGGGTTTGATCCAAGATGAGCTTGTGGATAAAGAATTCATCACTTATAGGAATACACAAACACCGATGTCGGTCACTTGGAACCGACATCGGTCAGGCAGATACCGACATCGGTCATTCATGTGTAGACCAGCAGGGTCGGTAGAGTCAGGCAGGAGAAGTCTGATGTCAGTCAGACAGGAACTAATGTTGGTAGAGGGGACACCGGTGTCGGCCAGGGAAATGACGTTGGCAGTCAGGGTCAATGCAGGGAATCGACATCGATCGGTTGCAGACTGGGAGATGGCCGAGATCGGTCACTGGAACGGATGTTGGGTGGACAACAAGCTGTCAAGGAGTCTCAAATGCCCATATGGAGGTCAGAAATGGTAAGTGAACCTCATATTCATTGTTCACCTTCTTTATATTGCTTACTGATGGTCAAGAACTAGGAAGATGTGAAGAGGCAATGCAGGTAGAATCCAGAAACAATGGGAGCTTGGCATGGATGAGGAGTGTGAGTCCTTAGAGAAGAACCAAATAGGTATTTGTTGGTGGAGTTGTTAGCTGGAAGAATGCACTAGATGAGGGATGGATTCCCAAGTTAGAGAAGAGAGTGGATGGACACGTGAGATAGAAGGCTATGGTATATGGTCTTGATTAGGCTGCAGGACAATGGAGGTTTGACCATTGTATTTTTCTTTACCAGGTTGGATAATATTAGCTACATTATCCTGTTATTGTATTGTGTTACTTGTTGCAGGGTTACATATAGAGGGAGTTTCTGAGCTAAGGGTAAAGTTAGTTCAGAGGTGTGTCATGAAGAATTTGGGAACAATAAAATTCTTTTGGCATAAGAGACATGGAAGATCACAGGTTGATTTTGTCTCCAGTGGGAGTTGTCAGAAAGTTCAGATGTGGCAGGGGACTTGGATGACAGGTATAGCATCACAGGTTTTGTGGTGGTTGATCTTTAAGAGTGATCTTGAAGAGGGATACAAAGCCAAGGGAACAAACTAGATGGTGTACAGTACAGGTACAATTGCAACTATTTATCTCTAAGTGGGAGATTGTTAGGTGGTGGAGCTAAAAGCTTCAACTGTTGCATACATGGAGAGGTTGCTGAAGTTCCAAAAGTACCGGCATCGACAGTGTAATCGACGTCGGTCACATGCAGTGCAGAAGGAAATCGACATCGGTAGGGAGTCGATCGACGTCAGTCAACACCAGACAAACAGGGACCGACGTCGGTCGCCTGTGGCGGTTCCAAAACTGCTGTTGATGAACAGTCAGTTAAGTGAAGCGAGTGTTTGCATGTTAAAGGGCTAATTATAGTCTCGAGCTACGTGTCTAATTATTGTAATTAGAAGTCTATTTTTGTATGCATGGGATCCTATTTAAAGACCCATGAGGCATGTATTGTAATTAAGCAGGCATGTAAAAGCATTGAAGCAAGGAAGCAAGGTCAAGGAGATCTACAAGCAAGTAAGGTCAAGGAGATCAGCTGAAGCATTCAAGGAGGGGATAACAACTCAGGTTGTTGAGTTGGTTGTGGTTGAGCAAGAGAGAGAGGGAAGAAGTCCTTGAAGTGTGGCAAGCCTTTGAGGTGGAAGAAGAAGTGGCATCTTCTTTATTGTATTTTCTTCTAAGAGTATTTAATACAAGATTGTGTATTGTCTCTCAAATTCTTTGTTGTTTCAAGTTTCTAGTTACTTAATCATTCTGGTATAATTCTGTGTTTAATTGCTTATAAGAAAAGTAATCAATTGTGCTTCCTTGGAGGGGTTCCTAATAGGGTTTTCTATTACCTTCACTATAATGCATTTAGATTTGGGTCATGGATTGTCATTCCTTATAAAATAACAAAACCCTAATTCTCTCTTCATAATAGATGTGGAAAAAATGGGTTAGTGGGCAAACAGTGTTGAGCTACCCCAAAGATCCCTCTATCAATGAGCATTGCCTTTATATCCAACACTCTTAAGAGGATCTAGGACTTATGTAGTTCTCCCCTATATGTTGGCTTGTGTGTGAATAATGCAATATGATAAGTATAATAGTGACCTAACTTGTAACTTGGCAAATCAAGCTCTTGGGCTGCTCTTCAATACTTCAGACCTATGTATGTGTTGTTCTTATGAATAGTATGAGAATAGAATAAAATAAAAAAAATTTGCTTTATCAATTGCTTGATTGAATGTTTTTGATAAGTTGCCTTGGTTTGTGTTAGGTGAGGAATGCGTGAGGGTTATTCTTGTATTTATATTAATCCCTTTGGAGAATAACTCCTATTAAAGAACTTAGTACAACCATTAGGATACATTTCATTTACAAATTAGATGACTTTAGGGCATTTGACACTTGTGTTAGAGCAGGACACCTATATTGACACAAGTGTCTGTCTAGGACACAAGTGTATAGGGAACATGGATATAAGTACATGATCATAACTTGTAGAGGCATAAAATAAGTGGGTTTTAAGTATTTTTGGAAAGATAGAAGGCCTAGATCATCAATATGAGACTGGTCATATTAATAAATAGTCCAAGGGGCACAAGAGAGAGTAGATGTGAGACTTGCAAAAGTCGGAAAGGTCTAGAACTGAAAAAAACAACCAACTTTTGAGTTTGCCAAGTGTACAAGATTGAGGTGCTATATAATTTAGAAATAGTGTCTATAAAAACCAACATGAAGGAGATGGAAAGCGAGGAACAAGCACAACAACAAACTCAAGTACTTCACGTATTAGAAAGGAACGCTATGACCACTATACTTCATGGTCAAAAGAGTAGTTTTTCCACTTATTCCATCTATGTGAGCAAGAACTTGTATTTTAAAAATCTTGGGTGTTTGATGTAGGAGAATCTAATGGTTCATGCAATATTACATCAACCAAAAATGAGTGAGATGTGTTTATTTTATTTTGTGGGTTGTGGTCTTGTTGATGAGATGTGGCACACGAGAGAAGAGCACAAGAGATAGATGACTTGATAGAGATGTTGAAGGAATTCCATAAAAGAATGGATATGATGGGAATGACTACATAAAGTGGTGTTGTTGTAGTTGTGAGTGAAGATGATGAGGAAGAGATAATGGTGGTTTGATGTCTCTACAAGTGATATTAGATGCTTTAGAAAGAGAATAAGCAAATAGAAGAAAAGATTCCAACTAAAGAAAAAGACCAACAGAGGTCATGGTAAGGAAAGAGGAAAGACTATTTAGAGAGCCCTGATAAGTTTATGAAATAGGTAGTTGAGTTAAAAGTTAGTTTTGAAAATGACAATTTTGAAGACCCTATGAGGGTAAAGATTGCAAGTAAGAAATTATGTGGAAGTGCAGATGTGTATTGGAAAGATTTCTAGGCAAGGAGACAAGGTAAATGTAAGAAGGTAAGTGGATGGAAACATATGGTTTCTAAGTTGTTAGGTCATTTTGTACACCCAAAATTGCATCAAGAGTGATTGCAAAGATTCATGTGTTGAGGCTTGAGAGATAAAGTTTTGGAGAGAGGGATGAGATATGGAGTAGAACTCTTAAGGAGTAAAATTAAGAGTTATACCAGTTCAAGAGGAACTATATGAGAGTCTATAACTCTTTCATGTAATGTAATAATCCTATAGAGACATGTGTAAGTGTGTGAGTGTGTTTAAGAGTATGAATGTATTCCACTGTAATGTTTTTAAGATTAATGCAATGAAAATGTGTTAAATGTGTGACCATGGATAAGTGTTCAACTTGAGCAACACATAGATAAAGGCAAACCTTAATTGGTTTCCCTCTCTTATTTTTATATAAGGATAAGGACAAGGAGTGGTGCAATCCAACATGCTCATTTATATGAGAAGTGAAAATAAATATTTCCAAGAGAGGCAATAAGAATGGGAAGTTGTCATGTGAGCAACCAACATCTACTTTATGAAGTATCAAGGAGAAGTATGTGTATGCATAGAAGAAGGTTGTTTTGGAAGATAACAAGAAGGTAAGGTTTCCATGTGAGAATCCCAAGTCTAATTTGGAAAACAATAAGGTGAAATAGAGATGTGAGCAACCCATAGGGGAAGGAATCCTCATGCAAGAGGATATGGAGGTGATAGTAGTTGAAGAGGATAGATTTGAAACTAGCAAGAAGGAGCTAGAAATGGAGGAACAAGCATAACAATCAAGTGAAGTACTTGGTGTGTTGGAAGGGAACATCATGGCCATTACACTTCATGGTCAAAAGAGTGTTTTTTTCACTTATTCCATTTATGTGAGCAATATCTCACATTTTATAAACCTTGGGTGTATGATGTAGGAGCATCAAAGGCTTTTTGCAATCTTGCATCAATATAAAATAGTGTGCGGTGTGTTTGTTTTGGTTTCTACGTCATGGTCTTGTTGATGAAATATGACACACAAGAGAAGAGCATGAGAACTAGATGACTTGACAGAGACATTGAAAGAATTCTAGGCAAGACTAGGTATGATGGAAATGATTTCACAAATTGGTGTTATTGTAGCTTTGAGTGAAAATGAATAGGAATAGATAATGTGGGGTTGATGTCCCTACAAGTAAGATTGGATGCTTTGCAAAGAGACTAAACAAACAGAGGAAAATATGCCAATAGAAGAAAAAAACTAATAGAGGTTGTGGTGAATGAAATAGGTAAGTCTATTTGTGATATTGAATTTTTATTTGGTAAAGAAAGCCTTGACAAGTTCATGAAATGGGTAATGGAGATAGAAGTTAATTTTAAAGATGAGAATGTTAAAGACCTTATGAAGGTAAAGGTTGCAAGTAAAAAATTGTGTGGAATTGCAATTGTGTATTGGAAAGATATCCAAGCAAGGAGATGAGAAAGAAGTAAGAAGAAGGTGAGTGGATAGGAATGTATGGTTTCCAAGTTGTTGGGTCATTTTGTACACCCAAAATTATAGCAAGAGTGGTTACAAAAGCTTCATGTGTTGATGCTTAATAGAGAAAGTTCTGGAGAGGGATGAGTTGTGAAGGATTTGAACTCTCCAAGAGTAGAACAAAGAGTTATATCGATTCAGGTGGAACTGTATGGGAGTCTATAATTATGTCATGTAATGTAATAATCATGTAGAGCCATGTGTGATTATATGAGTTGTTTGAAAGTGTGAATGTATTACATTATAATGTTTTTAAGATTAATTTAATGAAAATGTGTTACATGCATCAAGTATGAGTATGTGTTGAGTGTTTGACCATGGATAAGTGTTTGGTCTGAGCAACGTAGAGATATAGGTAGACCTTAATTGGTTTTCATCTCTTGTGTTTTTGCCAAGATTTAGGATGCTTAGTTACACAAGGATGATGATGAATGGGTTGATTGGGAATGGGAGGACTCTTCTGCTTTCAGTTCCATCCTCACTTCATCAAATAACCCAAGGTTTTACACTAGGGAAAATAGAGTAGCATTGGGGCTCAGTCAGGTTACGAACGTGATCTCCCTCTATTTAGATGGGCTTATTTATGGGGAGGTCCCACCAATCTAAATGTGTGAATCTTTGGTTTTGCATAAGAAAGCAAAGGATTCTCTAATAACAGTGGTATTTGAAAGTGAAGGCTTTTAGGAGAGCATCTAAAGTCTGAGGGATAAAGGCTTGATTGGGAAGTTTTCTAGTAAGTAGTCAACCATTGGGGATGTAGAACTTGATAGAAAAATAACTAGGGTTTGGATTGTGGTATTCACTTCCTACCAAAGGGTTTTATTGATGTCATTTCCCCCTATCAAGCTAAAAAATAAGAGATTATAGAAGGAGGGCCTTAGATGATGGATAGAACAGGGCTTTGGTTTTAAAATTGGTGCCCTAACTTTAACTTGGTTGAGTAAAAAAAGGGGAGGTTTCCCATTTGTATCAAAATATATGGGTTAACTTTGGAGTATTGGACTAAAAGATGTCTAAGGAAAATTGGATTAGTGGTTGTTGAGTTTATTAAGATTGACCTGATTGCCATTGAATGGGTTCTAGCATCTTATGCTCAGATGTGTGTTTTATTGGACCTAGAGGAAGACATATCAGATAATATTATCATCAAAACTCACAAAGGAGTTTAGGAATAGAGGATTGATGTGGAAAAGGTTCCTTTCTATTGTTACAAATGCATGTAAGTTGGGCATATCTGTAAAGAATGACCATAGCACCTATATAAGGTTTCAAATGAAGGTTTGGAAAGCTAAAGTGAACCCTCAACCTGAAGCTTTTTTAGATGTAATGGTGGTATTCTTCCTCTTAATCTGGGAATGGTAATTTCTCCTCTCAAGCCTAAATTCAATAGAAAATCCATTGAATCATTTAAAGTATGATTGAAAGGGGGAATAAGTCTCTCTCATCACTATGCTAAAGTGTAACTTCATCTGTAAGGAAGCCTGGAAAATCTCATCCATATTGGTCACAAACTCCCAAGCTTCATATGAGATTTTATTTGAGGGGATATTGAGGGATCTTACTCTAAAGAAGGAGGCTTAGGAATGGTGGGGGATATGCCATTATCTTCATTTACTAAGGACTTTGAAGACGAAGATGATGAAGAGCTAAATTTTGATTAGTCTTCCTCAAAAAAGGTTTTAGCTTTCACAACCTGATTAGGAAAGAGAAGAAGGAAGTTGGCCAAAGATATCACTGTGACAGAAGTATCGAATAGAAAACAAATATTTGTGAAGTAGTTTATCATGTATGAGAAGCGAGGTGTGGAAGCTCCCTCTTCCCTGTAATGCCCCTAACAAGTGATGCCTAGTCAAACATCAGCTGTAGAATCCAAACTTTAATGTGTTTTTACTCCAGGAGACTAAGCTCAATACAAAGGAATTTATTGGGTTGATGACTAAAGGTTGGACTAGATAGAGGGGTTATTCTATAGATTCAATAGGGGATTCGAGTAGTATGGCAATCTTAAGGACTTCTTCCAAAGTCTTTGTTGAATCAAGAGTGAATTGGTAGCTATGTAAGGTAACGAACTTTGCTTCTGATATTGTTTTTTTCTTATTCAATATGTATGGGCCAAACTCCAATATTTTAAAAGCTTGTTGTTGGGAAGAAGTCCATCATTAGTAGATCTATTGCCTAGATAGAGGAGTGTTATTTATGGAAATTTTAATATTATTTTGTCTAACATGGAGAAGAGAGGTGGGATATTGAGGGAGACTTGATCTCAAAAATATTTCTTTAGGTTTGTAACCTCCTTGGGCCTATTCGAATTAGTTCCTAAGAATAGTTTTTTTTGATGGATAAATTAAATATTAGATTTCAATAATATTGTAGAAAGGTTAGACTACTTTTTGAGAACTCTTAATTTCTTGGATATTGTTTGGGTGACGTAGAGTAATATCCTACCCATTTATGGTTATGACCATGCACCCATTGAGCTGAAAATTGTTGAGGATGGAGCTAAGTGCACCTTCATATTTGAGATGATGTGGCTTTTTATCCTTCCTTTCATGATTTGATTGAGGAATGGTGGATCAACACTCCTATGTTGGCCAAGACATAGATGTTCTTAATGAGAAAAAATCTTGGATATCTCAAGTCTTGCCTCAGAGCTTGGAATAAGAACTTTTTCAAGAATATCTTCAAAGAAACTTCAAGGGTGGAGACTAAGTTGATTGCTCTTAACCAATGGTTTTCAATGTGGGCATGCATTCCACCACTTACCTTATGGAAAAAGATCTCTTATCAGAGCTTCATATTAGAGAGGAGTTCTATTGGAAATAAAAGTCTAGAGAAAAGTGGCTCAAGGAAGGGGATAAAAACATGAAGTTTTTTTCACAATTCCACGCGAGCAAAGATGAGTGTCAATCACATTTTTTTACAAAAAAACAAGGGATGAGTAAGTGATTAAGACAAATTCTGAGATTAAAACAAAAGTTTCTAAGACTTGTTGGTTATCTTGGAGGGTTTGAATATTGAGGCCCAAATAAGTGTAGGCATTATTTTTGAATTATATAACACCTCAATCTTGTACACTTAGGAAATACATATCATAGATGTACCTTTGGCTTTTAGACCTTTCCTAATAGCAAAAGGCTCACATACATTGTCTCTTTATACCTCATTACTTAAGCTCTTAGTCTGACCAATGTTATTTTGATGACTTAGACCTTCTATCTTGTTGGGGATTAACCAACAATGTTGATTACACTTATGAAAGCAATAAACGCGGAATTAAACCAGATAGATAAGTAACTAGAATGATAAATAAAAAACAATAAGAGATACAAGAAACCACCCTGAAAACTTGTATTAAACTCTTTACAGAAGGAATACAATTGAAGAAACTTCTTTTCTTCCACACCTCTCTCAGATGTACATATCTCTCTCTAGATCTCTTTCCCTCAAGAGCTCTCTATCTTAAGTACAATCAACTCCAACAACCTAGAATGATTCACATATACAATTCTGTACTGTTCTTTAACATTCTACAATACCATAAGCTAAGAAGATCTAATCTTATATATAGAATTAGGAAACATGAGCATGCATTTACAAGCAATAGTTATGCCTCTTAAACAAGGGCTCTAAAATAGTCTTACTAATAATAGAGATGCGGACTTAAGACTATCACTTAATCCCATCATGCAAACACTCAGTTCTGTCCACAGAAATAGCTTTCTGGATGCACAGGTAACCGACATCAGTTTCTGCTTGCTTGCCTGTGACCGACGTCGGCTGATCCCTGCCGACGCTGGCATCTCTTAAACTGCACCTAACCGACGTCAGTCGCTCTTGATCGACATCGGTGACTGTGTAAACCTGCAACTACTGCAAAGTGCTCACTTGGTGAAGCTTTTAGCTCCATACCTTAACAATCTCCCACTTGGAGATAAACAGCTGCACCAGTACCTGTACAACAACATCTTCTAGCTCCTTCATCTTCAACTCAATCATGAAGACCAACAGAAGTTGAATGAAGATTCAACTTCTCCTTTGTAACTGGCTTGGTTAACATATCAGCATGATTCTTATCTGTATGGATCTTCTCTAGCTTCAACTCACCATCCTCCAATACCTATCTTATGAAGTGGTACCTAAGCTATATGTGTTTTGTTCTTGAATGAAAGGTTGAATTTTTAGCCAAATGAATTGCACTCTGACTATCACTGTATAATCTACAACTCTCTTGCTCCTTTCCAAGCTCTTTCATGAATCTTGTCATCCATATCATCTCTTTGCTAGGCTCTGTGACTGCAATATACTCTGCTTCTGTAGTTGACAAGGCAACAACCTTCTGCAACTTTGATATCCAGCTAACCGCCATTCCACCAACAGTGAAAACATACCTGTGGTGCTTCTCCTGCCATCCAAATCACCTGCCATATCTGAATCTACATAACTATGTAGAGAAGTATTTGAACCTCCATAGCACAAATACATACTGCTGGTTCCTCTCAGATATCTAAGGATCCACTGTACTGCTTTCCAGTGTTCCTTTCCTGGATTGGCCATATACTTACTTACAACTCCCACTGCTTGGGCAATATCCAGTCTAGTACACACCATTGCATACATTAAACTCCCTACTATGGAAGAATATGGAACTCTACTCATGTACTCTACCTCATTATGTGAATTATGACATTGTTCTTTACTCAACTTAAAATGTCCAGCTAAATGTGTGCTTACCGGTTTTGCATCCTGCATATTGAACCATTTCAACACCTTGTTCACATAATCCTCTTGAGACAAAATCAACCTGTGATTTTTCCTGTCTCTCTTAATGCTCATGCCAAGGATTTTCTTTGTTGCTCCCAAATCCTTCATGGCAAATGTGTGAGCTAGTTTCACCTTAAGCTCAGAGATATCCTGCATGTGTGATCCTGCAACCAGCATATCATCTACATACAATAATATAATAATATATCTACCATTATCCAATCTCTTAAAATACACACAATGGTCAGATTGACACCTACTATAGCCATGCTCAGTCATAAACCTGTCAAATCTCAAATACCACTGTCTAGGAGCTTGCTTGAGGCCATACAAGCTTTTCTTCAATCTGCACACTAACTTCTCCTTACCTTTGACCTCAAATCCTTTCGGCTGTTCCATATATATTTCTTCATCCAAATCTCCATGAAGAAATGTTGTCTTAACATCAAGCTGCTCAAGATGCAAATCCTCAATAGCAACTAAAGACAATACAGTCCGTATAGAAGTCATTTTAACAACAGGAGAAAAGATCTCACCAAAATCAATACCTGGCTTTTGTGCAAATCCTTTCACTACCAACCTGGCCTTATATCTCATCTGTCCATTCTCACCTTCCTTCAATCTGTAGGTCCATCTGTTCTTCAGTGTCTTCTTACTACTTGGCAACTCAACCAAATCCCATGTTTGGTTCTCTTTCAAGGACTCCATCTCCTCAACCATGCCACGCTCCCACTGATTCTTGGACTCCACCTGTATTGCTTCTTCAAAACTCTCTGGTTCTCCACCATTAGTTAGCAATAAATAGAATAATGAAGGGGAATATCGAATTGGAGGTTTACTTACCATTTTTGACCTCTTGATGGGCGTCTGAGACTCATCCACAACACGCTATCCGCCCAAATTCTCTGACAGTGACCAACCTTGGTCACTTCCAGGCCTGTTATTGGTCGACGTCAGTTCTGCCTGATCGACGTCAGTTCTTGTGTGACCGACATCAGTTACTGTCCTGCCGACGTCGGTTCCTACCTGGCTGACGTCGGTCTTTGTGTTTTCCTTTATGTGATTAATTTTTCCGGCGAGCTCATTTTGGACCATCACCTCATCTAATTCTCTATTGCTCTGCCTAGATTGATTCAGCTTCTTCAGCTGATCACTATACATCACTTTTTCATTGAAAACAATATCACGGCTCCTAATTATCTTGTTAGTTCCTAGATTCCAAAACTTGAATCTGCAATCATCAGAGCCATAGCCAATAAATGTGCACCTCATAGACTTAACATCCAACTTCTTTCTATTTTCCTTATCAACGTGCACAAAGGCTTCACAACCAAAAACTTTGAGAAATGAGAGATCTACCTTTTTACCTGTCCATGCCTCTTCTAGAATTCCACCATTCAGAGCTGTAGAGGGTCCTCTGTTAATCAGGTACACTACAGTATCAACAGCTTCTGCCCAAAACTCTAAGGGCAAACCAGCATGCAATCTCATACACCTTACACGCTCCATTATTGTTCTGTTCATCCTTTCAGCAACTCCATTTTGCTGAGGTGTCCTTGGAACCATCCTTTGCCTGCATATTCCATGCATATAACAATACCAGTTGAACTTATAGCTGTAGAACTCACCACTATTGTCAGATATCAGGCACTTCAATCTTCTATCTGTTTCATTCTCAACCATAGCTTTTCAAATCTTAAAAGTCTCAAATACATCAGATTTCTTCTTAATACAATAAACCCATACCTTTCTTGTAGCATCATCTATGAACGAAACATAATACTATGATCCTCCAATAGAAGCAACCTGAGCCGGTCCCTACACGTTTGTATGAACAAGCTGCAACTTATGCTTCTTCTTTGTTGACCCAGTCTTGAGAAAACTAACCCTCTTCTATTTTTCAAAAACACAGTGCTCACAAAAATCCAGATATATGCTTTTCAAATCTGAAAGCTTACCTTTTGACTTAAGAATTGACATTCCCTTCTCACTCATGTGGCCGAGCCTTGAGTGCCACAATTTTGCATCCACATCTGAAGTAGATAATACATAAAGAGAATTATTAGTAACACAATTACATAAATAAAGAGTACCTACTCTCTTACCTCTGGCCATTACAAGTGCACCCTTGGTCACCTTCCAAGATTTAGCTGTGAGAGTTATTGTACAACCCTCATCCCCTAACTTTCTTGCAGAAATCAAATTCCTCTTCAAGCTAGGAACATGCATAACATCTCTCAACACCCATGTGTTGCCATTCTGCATTTTCAGCTACACTTTTCCTTTGCCAATAATTTTACAAGGCTCATCATCCCCTAAATATACTATTCCAAAATCTCCATGGATATAGTCACTAAAATATTCTCTATTAGGGGTAGCATGAAAAGATGCACCAGAATCTAAAACCCAACATTCTATATTATTATGCAAAGAGAATATTAAAGCATCTTGTGCAATACCTGCAACCTTTGCTTCTTCTTTTCCTTTATGTTGATTGTCCTCCTTAGGCTTTGACCAACAATCTCTGTTTATGTGCCCTATCTTTCCATAATTCCAGCATTGTGGCTTTCTGCCATTTCTGGATTTGGATCTACCTCTCACCTTTGACTTAGACCTTGATCTCCCTTTCTTGCTCTTCTCTTTTTGCCTTCCCCTGCTCTCAAAACTTAAAGTGTTTCTTGATGTTTCCTCTGTGCTTTTCCTATGAATTTTCTCATTCAAGATTACACTAACAACATCCTCTACTTTTAAAACGTTTTAAGTAGATGCAGTATTACTAACTGCCATTACTAAGCTATGTTAGCTTTTAGGCAAAGAATATAATATTAAAAGAGCTTTACTTTCATCATCAAACACTATTTTGATTGAACTTAATTGATTTACAATTCCATGGAAATCATTTAGATGATTAGATACAGATCCACCTTCCTGCATACGCAAATTAAATAACTGCTTCATAAGATATACCTTATTAGAAGCTGAGGGTTTTTCATACAAATTTGCTAAAGTAGTCATCAACTCTACTGTAGACTTTGTCTATGATAAATTAAATATCACAGTAGATGCTAGACTCAGTCTTATAGACCCCAGAGCCTTTCTATCAAGAACTTCCCATTCTTCATCATCCATGTCTTTGGGCTTCTTTGCAATCCCACCTAACGGTAAGTATAGATCTTTCTGATACATATAATCCTCTATCTTCATTCTCCAATGTTGATAATTTTTGCCATTGAACTTCTCCATTCTTAGTTTACTTTCTTCTGCCATTGCTTCTCCCACTCAAACAAAAATCCCTGCAGAATCCCTTGTGAGTACCCTGTAATCAATACACACTACACAGATCTGAACCACCTGTTAGTAAACTTGAGCTCTGATACCACTTGTTGGGGATCAACTAACAATGTTGATTACACTTATGAAAGTAATAAATGCAGAATTAAACCAGATAGATAAGTAACTAGAATGATAAATAGCAAACAATAAGAGATACAAGAAACCACCCTGAAAACTTGTATTAAACTCTTTATAGAAGGAATACAATTGAAGAAACTTCTTTTCTTCCACACCTCTCTCAGATGTACAGATCTCTCTCTATATCTCTTTCCCTCAAGAGCTCTCTCTCTCAAGTACAATCAACTCCAACAACCTGGAATGATTCACATATACAATTCTGTACTGTTCTTCAACATTCTACAATACCATAAGCTAAGAAGATCTAATCCTATATAGAGAATTAAGAAACATGAGCATGCATTTACAACCAATAGTTATGCCTCTTAAACAAGGGCTCTAAAATAGTCTTACTAATAATAGAGACGTGGACTTAAGACTATCACTTAATCCCATCATGCAAACACTCAGTTCTGTCCATGAAAATAGCTTTTTGAACGCACAGGTAACCGACATCGGTTCCTGCCTACTTGCCTGTGACCGACGTCGGTCGATCCCTACCGATGCTGGCATCTCCTGAACTGCACCTGACTGACGTCAATTGCTCCTGATCGATGCTGGTGACTGTGTAAACCTGTAACTGTTGTAAAGCACTCACTTGGTGAAGCTTTTAGCTCCATACCTTAACATATCTTTCCCAAAATGTTATAAACATGGTTATCTTCTATCTCTACAAGCTCTTGACCTGCACCTTTTTTCCAACTGCCCAGACACTTCAATCTTAGTCAAATGCCTATCTTGACATAAGTGTCCTATTCCATTGTAAGTGTTGAGTTCCCTAAAGTCATCCAATTTACAAATGAAATGTATCCTAGAGGTTGGCCTAAGTGCTTTAATGTGATATATTCTCCCAAAGGATTGGTATAAATATAAAATCAACCCTCATTTATTCCCAACCTAGAAAAGACTTAACAGAGGCCAAGGCAACTCACCAAAAACATTCTATCAAGCACTTAAGTGAGTAAATTCCCTATTTTTTCCTATTTCTATATCATTCATAGGGACAACACATCTATAGGTTTGAAGTACTGAAGGAACAGTCCAAGATCTATATTTTCCAAGTTACAAGCTAGGTCATTATTATACTTGCTTATCACACATTGTTTGATTCACACACAAGCCAACACATAGGGGAGAACTACAAAGTCTGAGGCCCTCTTCGGATATTGGCTATGAGGCAACATTCATTGACATAATGGTCTTTGGGACAACTTGACACTATGTTCCCACTAACCAATTTTTCTCACAATCACTATGAAGATGAAGAACTAGGGTTTTACTATTTGACAAGCAACAACAGTCCATGACCCTAATCTGAATGCACCAGAGTGAAGGTGACATATAACACAAAAGCATCTAGGTGGTTGCATCTAGTTTCAATAGGTATTATATGATGGACATCTGTGTCTAAGTTAGATAGTAACATCAACGTAACTATCCCATGTTGACACAAGTGTCCATGGCTATAGAGGCATAATTTCTAGAATCAGGGGATTATTCCAGAATCTAGATACGATCTAATTTCTAGTTGTTCTAGATCTAGATCGATATTAACATTAGAACTAGCTAAGTATATTATTTTCATTATCATTGTAATATATACCATAATTGTACTTTATATATTTAGCATATCAACATAATAATTTTAGTATATGTTATATCTTAGTTTTACAAATAATTGCTTTGCTTTAGAAATAGTCTATCATACTTGTGCCCTATGCTATCTCTTCCCCTTAAACCCTAGACTTTAGGGTTAAACATTTGGTGAATCCAATTTATGCAAATGTATTTTTTGCTGATTTCAAAGGTTTATTGAGTCTCTATTTCTGATTTCTAGTTTTCAAAAAATATTTAAAATTTGTAAAAAATTGAATTTTTCTTTTTTCAAAATGGCATGTTTAATATGGATATATCTGCTAGTTACTTCATATTAAAATACTTCATAGTAATTATTATGTTTCATGTAAGCTTAAATAAATCTAATCTATAAGGTGTTCCAAATCTAATTGCTACAATTCACATGTATTCTTGTTGACCCCCTCTTGTTATAATGTTTACAATGAACTCTTACTTGTTACTACAAAACACCAAAGGGAGTGCATGAAACAGTCTTGCTCTTCCCACCATGCCATTTTTAGTGTATGCTTTTATTTTCCCATGTTTGTTTATTATGGGTTTATTCTCCTCAGTTGGAGTTTTTCTATTCTTATGGGTCAGTTTGCTTAGGTGTACTTGGGAGTTACAATTTGACGTTATTATAGGAGTAACTCCCTTGATCAGCTATTATGGGTATGGGAGTTACTCTTTTATTCTTGGCTTATGGATGTTACACATTCAACTCCCTATTTTCACATCTTGTATTGGTGAGTTATTCATGGAGTGTTGGAAATTAACTTGACTCATTTTATGCATTCTACTTTTGTGTGTGTAAATTTTGGCTCTCACCTTCTACGTAGGGTTTCATACATTAATGGATTGTTAGAGATCTCAGATGACTCTAATATGGTATCAAAACTCTACTAATAGTGTTTTATACCATTTTAGATCCTTGCTTCCTTTATTAAGTAACAAGGTTTGGTTATCAAGTTCAATGACCTAATTAGAGGTCTCACAACCTGGTATACTACCTCATCTCAATCACATAAACTATTCATGTTGGTTTTACATCCTCTTAGGACATTCTAACCACTTTATATGGATACTCGAACCATTACCATTTCATTACCTTCACAAAGGTTCTACCCACCATCCATCTAGTTTACCTCCATTCAGATCAACCTTTATGCCATTCAAATTGCCTGTGTATTGTTGGCGGTACAGATCTAAGAACCATCACCCTCAAATATCCATATGATGTCCTATCTTCATGACATGTTATCTTAAACAATGAGTCTAGGTTTTATTTATTTGAATCAAAATACTTTAAACCTTCTCAATCATAAAGCTCAATGTCACCATGCCTCAACTCATAGTCTATCATCTACTCTGATTGTTATGGATTTTAAGGGATTATTTTGACTTATTTTTGTGCCAACAGATAATATCTTATCAATCATTATCAACACTATCTCATGAACCTCCATCAATAATAAGTTCATGGAGTCCCCTATGCCAAATCAAATATCCCTCATCACCTACCTTTTCACCCTCATGGTCATGTTCTGACCATGTTGATCCAAGGTTATGTGTCTAATAAATGTTAATTATCATGTGTGGTAAGAAGAGGTTGTTTCACAGTCAAAATACATTTACATCTACTCTACACCCACACACTATCTCCATGTGACCATCTCTCTCTCACCATGAAGCCAATTGCCTCTTGATTGGACTATAGTATTCCACTCATCGTGCCACTCACCATCCTCCATTGGTACTCCTATAGATCTCCAATGAACTTCCTCTCTCCAATGGTAGCTTCTATATCTACACTCCATAGGTCCTTCCTTCTCCAATGGTGATGCCATTTTTGGTCCCTTACTTCTCCTTGAAAAAGTCTAAAAACCTAAAATTATGCCCTAAAATCCTTTTTAAATTAGTTGTTTTTTAATTATTTTAAATAGCTATTTTATTTTGCCTTAAAGGGCTTATTTTCTCTTGAGAGCACATAAGGGCAAGTACAAGGGTTATTTTTAACTTTAATTGACTTGAAGAGGTCTGACATTCAATTTTGATTCCATTGACAGGCTGGAAGGCTATGTTTACTCCCTTTCCACTTGTGCATTTAAAATTTTAGTGCAAATTCATTAAATAGGCCATTAATGACGAGAAATGTAACTTGTCACAATTTTTTAACCGATAACTCAAAATTGAGTACCACTTTTTGAAAATAAGTGCTTTATTTTCATTCCCAATCTATTAGTTTTTTTATTATAAATGTACTAAATTTATAAAGTGCCATATTTTGGGGGTTGCCTATGTTATGGGCCATATTGCTTTCTACATTATATCTTGTGTACTGATTGCTCACATGTGGATGCATTTTCATCTATGCCTGATGTCCCTATTCTAAGTGTGCACTTTTTATATTGATTCCTTCACTGGTTGCTCATTTGGGCACATTCTTAGCTATGTTCGACATCCCATTCATGATCATGTAATATTCTAACATCGTTGTAAAGTTTCTTGTGTAATTTAGCACTTTTTTGGTACCTTCTCTCATTCATGTCAACCCCACTTGAGAGATACCAGTTGATGAGGAGAGTTGATTCTACACCAGTGGTTATTCTTGGAAAGACCAATAAGCTTATTGGCATGCTTATATAGAACACTTTCTCACAATCAAAAATTATATTCCTTTCCTATATGGACAAATTCAAGCTCCCACTAATCATGTTTAGTTCAATAAGTCAGCTAACACTTGTGACAAGGTTATTGGTACTCTATTGTTACATGTTTCCATGGATCTTCATTGCCATATGGAGTATACATAGTTATCTTTGCAATATTTAGAGCATCCTACAATCTCACTTCTAATATCCTACTAAAATCTATATCACTCCTCCTCCTTTGCTTCTTATCATCTCTTCAAAGACTGTTGGATTCTATCCTCCTACTTCTATTTCCCGTGATGACACATCCATGGTGGATAGTGGTCTTCTTTCTATTGAGCCAACACTATAGGATGGGATTATGCTATAACTTAGATGTCCCATTGTAGATTCTACTTTTGGTTTTGTGTATGATATTACTCATTCAAATCCATCATATTTTGGTACTTTGAAGGACTACTATTTCCAATGAGAGTACACCTTGTGAGAGCATTGAAGACTCTTATCTTCCTGTAGATATTTAGTTTGTGGATCCATATGATTCATCCACAATATCTTATTCATATTTGAGGGTTATTGAGTTGTGCTCTCCACTTCTCATGGACATTATCTTCATGATTGTTTCAAATCATTCTTCATCAGACTCACATGTACTTGATGGCAATTCTAATCCTAAGCACATGTACACACCTCCACCATCTCCTTGTCACCTTGCAGATATTGAAGATTTATTTCCTGATCCACCTACCTCTAGTCCACTTTTTACATTATAGGGTGTTGGTATATTAATTCAAGACTCATCAAACATCAGGCAATCTACTACATAATTAATGGGCATTTTATAGTTCCTCATAGCCTCTACTTTCATTACACCCTCATTGCATAGAGTAGTTGGCCTTCTTACTATGCATGAGGAGCACAATTCCTTGTATAGGGACTACACCTTAGTTGGAGATCCATCAAGCACTTTACAAACTCATTTATTATTTTAGGGTGATCCAGTGGCATTACATTAAGTTTTTGTACACAATCTTGCTAAACCTATGCCACACTTTTGTTTTGGACCCTACTCGGATTTATTTATACTGCTACCTTCTTTCTCCTTTTTGGAATGGATAGACTTTTAGTACACACCTTGTGTTCTTCCTTTGGCAAAAAGAATAAACACTACTCGATGTAGATGGAGCTCTTTTAGTCTTCAGGCAGTGGATTTTGTTATCAACATTGGTTATCTTACAAGCTATATTTGGAGTGCAGACAACATCAACATATTCTTCTATGGGGATTTTTAGTTTTATTTTCTTTTTTTATTTTTTTTTATTTTTTTGGGGGGGAGGGAGTTTTTTCATATGGGTTTTCTCCATTTCTTCACTTTATGAGAGTTGTTTTGTACATGGTTACCTCATCAGGCCTTGTTTACGGGAGCCATTTCCTCTACCTACCTAAGCTACTCTTACGAGGGTGGGGGGATGTTAGTGTAGGCTTTTATTTTCCTCATATTTGTTTATTGTGGGTTTGTTTTCCTCACTTGGAGTTTTCTTACTCTTATGGGTTAGCTTGTTTAAGTGTACTTGGGAGTTACATTTTGACCACTATTGTAGGAGCAATTCCCTTGACTGACTATTCTGAGTATGGGAGTTACACTTCTATTCTTGGCTTATGGAGGTTATGCATTCACCTCCCTATTTGTACATCTTGTATTATTGAGCTACTCATGGAGTGTTAGACATTAACTTGAATCATTTTATGCATTTTGCTTTTGTGCATGTAATTTTTGCCTCTCACCTTCTACCTAGGGTTTTGTGCATTAATGGCTTGTTAGGGATCTTGGATGAATCCAATACCACAAACTCTTCCAATGATTTTAAGTTAAACCTTCACTCTAGGACTTGTTACACCGTTCCTCCCATTACAAGGATGTTCTTTTGGATGCATTATGCACGACCTTTTTACCAAGTAATGTGGAACCTCTTTGTGGCTTCCATGTTAAATTCCATTAAATAAAATGAACATAATATATCCTTTGAAAAGGAAACTCTACCACCATAAGACCTCATTAATTTTTATCTATCATTATACATTCAGGTTTGTATGCGTAATAAAATTGTAAAAAGAGTCCTTATGGATAATGGTTAAAGGCTCAACATTTATAACAAATCCTTTCTTTCCTTACTTAGCATTGGGCCTAATCATTTGGAAACTTCAAATCTGAGCATCAAAGGATTTGATAATATTTCATAAAAATTATTGGAGAAAATAACATTGAACATTATTGTAGGACCTTGTACACTACCTACTTTGTGTCATGTTATGCCAAATGATTTAAATTATAATATACTTTAGGGATGACCTTGGATACATGTAATCTATACAATTCCATATACTTTTCATGCATGCTTAAAATTTATCCATTGAATATTTATTTACACATGTCTAATGGATACTAACCTCTTAAAACATTATCCATAATCTAGCAAACAAATAATCCTATGCCGCAATCCTCCAAACCTGACTTTAGTTCTCAATATTTTCTCAAATATGGATACAAAAGACAAGGATTGGGAAAACATGAGAAGGGTATAACTCAACCCATCTCTCTTATAAATAACATAAATCGACAAGGATTGGGGTTTTTAGATAAATTTGTAACACATAAGCAACCTATTCGCACCACGCCTTGTTTCCAAAACGCCAAATCTGAATGTATGCATACTTCCACAATAGATATGCTTGTGGTTCACCCCCATTTGATTGATAAGATTGCTTCATCAAAAACTTTGATATTTGATGAATTTTAAATGATGAGTCATTATTATAGTACTTAGGGGCATATGAGGATCTCCCTTCCTTATATAATAAGAATAGGTTTCCTCATGTCACCTCTATTCATGCTTATTTTAATGAGAGTGATGATACTAATGTTCAATACATACTAATGTTCAATATGATGCACATAAAACTATTCCTACAACACCATTTATTATAGAGTAGTCTACATTGATAAACGAAGAAAAAATATAATTTAACTATGGAATAAAAATATATCCTCAGCCTGTATTACTTGCAATAATGATGTAGGATGATGAATGTAAGGCCTATTAGTAAGTCCTACATAATTATTCAGAACTATTTACCTAGGCTTGCTCAGATATGCCTGGGATTGACCCATCAGTGGTGATGCAAAATATATTATTGTATCCTAATGTAAAGCTTGTTAAGTAAAAGATTCATAAAATGCATCTTAAAGTGGCATTACTAGTTAAAAAAGAGATCCAAAAGTCACAATCATATGCACCATTGCACATTCTAATTGGGTATCTAAAATTGTGCATGTTACAAAGCCTAATGGTGAAATTTGACGTTTCACTTATTATCATGACCTAAATAAGGCTTGTCTAAAAGATGACTTTCTATGACCTAATATCGACATGATTTTTAATTTTGTAACTAGATATGAGACATTTTAATTTATGGATGGGTTTGTGGGATATAACCAAAATAAAATTAACCTAGAAGATCAAGAGAAGATAACATTTACCACTCCATGGGGCACATTTTATTATATGGTCATGTATCTTTTATACTTAAAATGCCATAACAACATATCAAAGGGCCATGACTCATATCTTTCATGATTTCATTCAAAAAACTATTGAGGACTATGTCAATAATTTAGTTGTCAAATCCAAGTAATGACAAAACCATGCTTATGATTTACGATAGATATTAGAATGCTTACACAAGTTTAATGTTCGTTTAAATCCCTAAAAATTTATTTTCAAAGTGTCTTCTATAAATATCCTTGTGTACATTATTTCTCAGTGAGACATCGAGGTTGATCTAAAAAAGGTAAAATCTATTGTTGAGATGCCACCGTCAACTAATCTAAAGTAGCTATGATGTTTATAAGGTAGAATTCAGGCTATCTAATATTTCATCACTCATTTGGCTAATAAAACATTTATTTTATGCGTTTGATAAAAAAGGACATCAATTTTATATGGGATGACATTTGTCAACAAAGCTTTGATAAAATCAAAAAATATTTAGCAAACCCACCGGTACTCATACCTCATATATCAAATAGGCCGTTACTTCTCTATATCTTGGCCACTCAGGAGGACTTTGGATCCTTATTAGCACAATATGATGGTAATCCTAAAGAAATGGTAATCTATTACATTAGTCTCTAATTAGTTGATTACAAAGGCAAATATATATTAATGGAAAAATTATGTTTAGCATTGGTTTTTGCTACACAAAAACTACAACATTATTTGATCAATAATGAGGTATATGTGATAATAAAATATGATCCATTAAGGTTTCTTGTGAACAAAACACACCTCACCAGCCGTATCACAAACTGGGGGATGCAACTTACCATGTTTGATCTCAAATTTATGTCCTAAAAGTTGATAAAAGGTTAGATTGTAGTTGACCAATTGGTTATCACTCCACTACCTGATTCTTTTCCAATTACCAATGGTTTTCATGATGAATTTGAGGCACATAATATATCCCCAACTTCATTGATAATGTTTCTCGATTGATCTAGATGCAGAGCAGGAATGGATGTTAGTATTATATTTTGTACCCTTGAGGGTAAATACATGCCTTTGTCTTACAAATTAGCTTTTTCATGCACCAATAATATAGCAAAATATGAAGCATTGATAATCAAGTTGTTAATATCACCAAAAATTCATATCAAGGACATTCATGTCTTTGGTGATTATGAGTTTATCATTAATCAAGTTACCAATCATTACCAAACTAAATAATAACATCTTATACCATATAAAGAAATGGTGGACAAATAAAAGAAACATTTGATGCATTTTATATTAACAATATCCCTCATAAAGATAACCACCATGTAGATGAAATGGCTAGTGTGACATCTTTAATGACTTTTGGTATGAATGATGGTCATATAAGCTTTACCATATGGATGCCTTAACCGTTGTTATTTCTCGTAGTTCTACAAACACAAAATGGTACAAGACTATTTATATTTTCTTTTATCAAGCTTAGAAACCATACCACTTTATGTGGAATGATAAATCAAAATTACAATGTGAATCACTTTGTTATGTTATTATTTGGAATAATTTATTCAAATGGGGTTTTGATGAACACCTCCTTCGATGTTCAAGCACATATGAGGCACGTACCACATTATTAGAAATGCATGATAGTGAGTGTAGTGAACATTTTAGTGGCAATACCATGTCTGAAGAACTCTTATGCTAAGGCTATTATTGGCCTACCTTATAAAAATAATGTGTTGAACATGCTAGATTGTGTTTACAATGCTAAAAATACAATAATTTGAACCATGCACCATCTCACGAGTTACAACCAATTATCTCACCTTGGCCTTTATCTTTATGGGCATTTAATTTGATTGGAAAGATAAATCCAGTGTTTGATGGTGGTCACAAGTTCATAATCATAGCCACAAAATATTTTATAAAATGGGTGGAAGCAATCCCACTTGAATTTACTATAGGGGATGACATATGTAGGTTTCTGATGACTAATATTTTTTCCTATTTTGGTATATCTTCAGCTATTATTTATGAAAATGGATCATTTTTCAAAAAAATATATAGTCAAACACTTTTTGTAGTAAATAAAAATAGAACATACTTTTTCTACACCTTACTATCCACAGGGTAATGGCTAGGCACATGCAACAAATAAAACCACTGTCAAAATACTTGGCAAAATAGTTGAACAATTCCATTTAGATTGACACTAACAGATGGTGTATGCTTTATGGGCATACCATACTAGTGTTTGCACACCTACTCAAACTACACATTGTTCTTTGTTTTATGGTACAGAGGTAGTGTTACTGATTGAACTTGAGATACCTTCCCTTCGTGTCTCTCTCAAAGATATTATAAAAGATAATGAATACTATGAAAAGAGAATACATCAATTAGAAAAATTCAGTGAGAGATGTAAAAAAGGCTAATGAACACTTATGAATTTATCAAGATTGCATTAAGCACGCATTTAACAAAAAATTTCAGCTACGGGACTTTATTGTGGGCGACCTGGTATTAAAAAAAAATCAAAAGAACACCAATGCAGAAAAAAGACAAGGGAAAGTTCAAACCAAATTGGTTGGCATCATTTACCATTACAAAAAAATTGGGAAGAGGTGTGTACCACCTAGCTACACTTGAAGGAAACCTCTCAAAAGAGTCCAATAAACATCATGCACTTGCACAAACATCTCGCTTGAGATATTCAAAAAATGCCAAAAAAATAAAAACCTTAAAAAATCCAAAAATATTTTCAGCATCTACATGTTCTTTAGCTCCTTGGCATATATGTTATTGGTTCCATGTTGGTAGATGGCATATCAGTATTCCTCTATACACATGTGTTTCACACATATTTTGAGTGTAGTATAGGCCTACATAGTAACATGATCTATGCACTTTTAGATGTTGTATTTTCTTTCTACTTACATCACCAAGGCATCGAGGTCATCCACCTCTATGATCATGATACATCCATATTATATAATTTTATGGTCACGTTACATTATCATGTTTGAGATCATGTATGTACTTACACATGCCTTAATTCATGCTTATATCTATCACAGTGTACTTGATATACTATGTACTTAACATTTTTTATTAACATGTATATCTAGGGACTAGTATGATATGTTTATGTTGGTTGATTTTACTTTTCATTTATGCACTTCCTTGAGTGTCTTGTATGTGCCTTTATTTGCCTCTTTGATATTTGTATATGTCATTATTTGTAGTATGTTGACATTTGAATATGTAATTCTTACTTTTGTAAACATTTGACTAAGTCATGTCCCTTTGTTTGTGTGACATTTGAACATTCCCCTTATTTGAGGTCTCCTTGGACCATTATATTTTGACTTGATTTTGAGTGCTCTTATGTGTGTGCGTTATTGTTTCTTGAGATTGTATTGTTACTATCTAGATGTTCCCATGATCTACATCATGCATCTTAGGATTTGGTGTGATTACATTCTTTGTGCTTCAATGCTATATCTACTTGGACATGTTACCTCTATATGCTACATGGTACATGTTGTTCCCAAAGTCTGTCACTCATTTTTGGGACAACACATGAACTATTTTTGGTCTTGCGAGCCAAAAAATTCTCTCTTCCCTTCTCAAAAATTGTTCTGAGCCTTCAAATTCTCTATTTTTCAAACTTTCTCAGCTAAGGGACTCTGTAGATACGTTTCTACGAACTTCGCAGGTTCAAATCTATGGACTCTGCAGGCTTGAAACTACGGACTCTGCAAGCAAAATTCTACGGACTTATTTCTATGGACTCTATAGGCAGAATTCTATGGACTCATTTCTACAAACTTTGTAGGAAGAGTTATACGAACTCAAAACTACAGACTCAAATCTATGACCTCCGCAGGTTCATTTCTACAGACTTTGCAGGAAGGAATCTACGGACTCTGCAAGCAGAGTTCTATGGACTCAAAACTACGGACTCTGTAGGTTAGTTTTTGGTTTCCATGGACTCTGCAGATAAATTTCTATAGAATTTGTAGGTTCATTTCTACGAACTCTATAGGAAGGATATGAGCTCTCGACACTTAGGCATTTTTCAATCAGTCGGTTCAATTTCAAAAGCTTGAAGGACAAGTGCCCTTGCGGAAGGCACTTCGAAGCCAAAAGGACCCTTGAAACTTTTTTGAAAAGCAACCTTGGAGGTCAAATAGCCCTTTTAGAGGGTAGGCAAGGATCAAATAGACCATTTCAAAGGCCTAAAGGAGCAAAGGAATTCCTTTGGAAGGATTTTCCATGGCAAAAATGCTAAGGCATTCCTTCATAAATTTGTTTAAAGGAATAAGCCCGACCATAAGCCTGATAGAAAGTGAAGGCAATCAGGAAAGAAATGCGAGGGAAGATTTCCTTCAGACAAAATGTCTGAAGGAATTCCTTCGAACATTTTGTCTGAAGGAATTGGAGCCCGAAGGCCACTCGATGAAACCCGAAGACCACTCGAAGGACCCCGAAGGATAGATACCCTTGCAGGGGGCTCTCGCCAAGCAAAATAGACCCTTTTCAAGACCCTAAAGGGTAGGTCCCCTCTGAGAAGGATCAAACAAAAAATCTAAAGGAATTGCCAAGGAGGATGATGGGCCCAAAGACGTCAAAGTTGAGCATCGTGAACTAGTCATTAGGATCTAGACATCCAGTGACGTCCTAAAAGAAGTCAAATTCATGGCAATGAAATAGCCGTTGATCTTTGAAGACTTGAGCATGGACTCGAATGTATTCAAAAGCCAAAACTCCAAAGAGAAGAACCACTGAGAGAAGGAGCCAAAAGAGCTGATAAAGCTAAGAATATAGCCTCGAGAGCTTAGATTCCAGGAAAAGACAAAACTAGGAAGAGACAAAGAGGGAAATATTTACGTAGTAGCTATTCCAGTAGCTGGAACAGTCCGTAAATTAGATTTTTGAGCTTGAAAACATTGAAGGCACGCCCTATTTGTCTCCCTTAGAGTAAAAAAGAAATGGACAGTTGCACAGACATCAAGTGACAAACCAGATGACCCAGACCCAGGAGGAGACATTTGAGATGACTTAGCATGCCATAGTTAAGGCAACCGCTCTATTTTTCAACATGGTCCTTTGACAAAATCAAAGATGCATTTAAATAATTAAATGCAACATGGGTCACTCCATGGAAAAAAGAGCCAATCCTTCCTTGGTTGCTAGAGATTGTAATCTCTGGTCTTAGGGAGAGGGAGACTTTCCATTATAGAAGCAAAGCTCTGCGAAAATTAAAAGGTGATTACTGAGACTTTGAGCTCAAATTGTTCATCATATTTCTTTGTTTGAATAAGAAAGCAAGTTACTTTTAGACTTTGTTCTATTATAGCTTATGTCATTTTAGGAGATTGATCTTATGTCTGTCTTCTGAATGTGTTCTTGTCTAGTTAATGAAATAAGCATAACTAGTGGAAGTAATCATGAAGGTGTCCTGAAGCCAACTGTGGAGAGACTTTGTGCTGTCTACAATTGCCTTTAGTGTGTTTGTCTATTTTTTGTTTTTGTGTAAAGGACCTTGGAATGACTTTGTGCCGTAATTGTCCTTCGTATTTCACTCTTGGGCATTCTAGGTGGAGACTTTGTGCTACATCTTAGTTTGCTGGTTACTGCGCCCTTGTTACCAGTTACTTGTCACTACCTGAAAGAACTCCTTTTGTTTCTTGTAAGATCACTTCTAAAAGAAGAGAAGTGCCTTCAGTGTTTTCACCAAGATTTTATCATTTGTTTGTGAACATCATCTCTAAAAAAAGAGAGATGGATGGTGTTATCCTACCCTTGAGTGTTACTTTCTACTTATATATATAGTATATAGCTCCCCATATTTAACAGGGAACCTCCCCTTGATGAGAGGAGAGATTTGTACCCTCTTGATGTAGTAAACCTACATACCTGACTGACCAATCTCCCTTGCTATGGTTGATAAGACCTATTTTTTTTATCAGTTGGCTGATTGACAAAATATTCACCCAACAGCATTTTGATGACTCCGCCAGAGAAGAGCACGTAGTTTGAAGCCTCAAGCTTCAAGTTGAAGTAAGACCAGTTCTTTCCCATTTTTATTCTATAATCTAGCAACTCCATGCTATACTAGAAGTCAGAGAGCCCAAGGTGTTGTTGACCCTATTTTTTAATTGGTGTAGAGAGGCAATTCTGATTTGTTCCCTCCCTAACTTCAAGTTCAATGATCCAAGAGTGTTCCTCCTACCCATACCAAGACACTAGCACAAGGTAGAGCTTCCTTTTCTACTGTAAGTAGAGCGTTGCCCATATATATGCCACCTAGATTTGTTATCCCTCTTTTTCATAATAAAATCATGGCAGTTCAAGGCCCCTGAGGTAACTCATTCGGCCCACTCAATCTTACTCCACCTCTGCATGAGATACCACACAATTCAAGGAAGAATTTATCCAAATTCTTTAGTGATGGGAGGGTTCATCTTGATGAACACATTACAACTTTCAGCATAGCCTGTGGCGTGATAGGGGTGGAATTTGAGAACATGGCAGTTAGGATTTTTGTGAAAACATTACAAGGCACTACTGCAAATTGGTTCTACCATCTACAGGCTAGGTCAGTGACTGACTGGGACACACTTAAGATGCACATGCCTTACTAACCCAGCTCACACAGATAAAGAAGAAACCTCATGAACCTATGAGGGATTTCATAGCAAAGTTTGAGAAGCTCAGGAACTAGATTCCTGTCATTGCTTAGCCAACACCTGAAAACCTCAAATGCTTCTTCATCAACTCGCAACTACCTGAAGTGAGTTTTATACTGAGACATGTTGGTCACATAGACCTTGTTATTGCTCAAGACTTGGCTACTGAGGTACAAGATGACTTTATCTTGGCAGGGAAGATAAAGAGAGACCCAAACAGAGGTAAATCCTCTTTATCTTCTGAATACTCACTTACAGCCACCACTGATCGAATGGTGTAGAAGTTAGCAAATGAGTTGCTGGCTCTCAAAAAATAAATAGCACAAGGGATGTCATCTGCTCCTTCATACAGAGATGTACCAAAGAGGACATTCCCTAATCAGTCTTACCAAGGTAATGCTACCAAGAATCAAAAGGCAAGCAAATCATCTTCCTCGCCCTCAGAGGAAAACCTTGCCATTGAAGCACCTCCAATCAATTCAGCAATTGGATATATTGAAGCAGAATCATATTTCTCCTTCTAGCTTGAATTGAACCCAAAAGATGACGCTAATATCTTCACAAAAGGAGAAGAAGAATTAGCTGGTGACTCCAACATTGGTTTCCTGAATTACTAGGATGAACCCAGAAGTGAAGGGAAAGTGGATGAAGGATCATATGATGTATTTACTCGGTCTAAGAACCAATCAGCCCAGCAAGCTGATAAAGAGAAGACAGAGGAGTGAGCTCAGCCTATAATTTCAATTGCCAACCGGGGAACCACTCTGCCTTCCTAGCCAAAGGACCCAGTGATTGCAAGGAAGGTAAGTACATCAAACATCCCTACACCTCCTACTTAAAAATCGTAGACCAGTCCTCCCCCCCCCAAAAACCAGAAGGATGATCTCCTATCCTCTATTCCTAGTTCATTTTAGACATTTGACATAATTGACCATATAAAAAAAACTAAAATTTAAATGTCTAAATTTGAATTTCTGCAGTCCAACCCTGAGCAGTTGGATAAGTTGGTTCAATATGTAAAGAACTAAGCCATCCTTTTAGGACAAACAATTCCAAAGGTAACTCATGATCCTCCCAAGAACACATCCACCAGGAATAACCTTGTCATTACTCCTTTTGCTTCTCCTGGAAGGACTGAATCATTTTATGTCTCCCTGCTGATAAATGGACATCAACTAAACAATTACATCATAGACTCGGGTCTGTCAGACAATCTTATGCCTGCCAAAGTGGTGGAATCCCTTGGTCTCACACTGACTAAGACATTTGGGAGATGATTTTCCATAGAAAATAAATAAGTGCCACTGCTGGGACAAATCAAGGATGCCCAATTTGTATTTGCAGCAATCCCAGATAAGAGAATCAAGATGACTGTCCTGGTGGCCGACGTCCCAGCTTCATACGGCATCCTTCTTGGCAAATTTTTTTGTAAAAATGTTGGTGGTGAGTTGAGCATGGACCTGTCTTAGGTGAGAATTCTTATCAAAGGTGTCATGAGGAGGTTGCTCCCTGAGAAGGGAGCAAAATATGTGGTTACTCAAACATCAACGCCTGAATTTCAAATTCTATTTGAGTCTTTAGGCATGGGTAATTATTTCTTGACCACAGAGGATGTTCATGTTTTAACTGATCAAACTTATAAAAATGACAGTCTAAAAATTGGTTTAGATGAAACAACAGAAGACATGAGAGAGCACAGTGTAAATGCAGAAGAATCCCCCCTTCCAAGCAAAGAGAAATCTAAGGAGAAATCAGTTTCAAATGATGTATGGATACTAGAATTTGATGGCAGCTATTCCTCTACTGATTCAGGAGCTGGGATTGTTCTAATATCTCTCCAAAGAGATATTTTTTCCTTGTTCATATAAATTACAGTTCAATAATACTAACAATACTGCTAAGTATGAATCTCTATTACTTGGATTGAAGGCTGCTCAAGACAAAGGCATCAAACTCCTTCATCCAAAGGAGATGTTGAATTGGTGGGTTTTCAGGTGAAGAACCTATATCAAACCAAGAACGAGAGATTACGCCACTACTGCAATCTAGTCTAGGATCAAATTGAAAGCTTTGATGCTTTTGGCATCTCTGCCATACCCAGGGAATTCAATGACAGAGCTGATGCATTGGCTATTTCAGCAACTCTATTGGTTCCTCACCTAGACTTAAAAGGAGATAGGTACATTATTGAGCTAGTCTTTCGATCAAGTGTACTTGAAATGCTAGTCATTGGCAAGTGTTCAATAATGACAACCATATCATTGCCTTCCTGGAGTAAAAGGATAGCTTTGAATAGCTTCATTTTGAAGGCAGTGAACCTCAAAAGCTTAAACCAGTCCCTGAGTCAAGTGCAGATGCTAGTGAAGAGTTATTGCAACTTAAAGGGAATAATATTCTCAAAGGCGTGGTTTCCTTTGAGAAGCTGTTTGACAAACATGACAGATTCATCAAACAAAAGCAAATAGATTCAAGCTCCTCCCAAGAGTTTGATCAGATAAATTTGGGTACCAAAGAAAATTCTAAGATAGTGAACATTGGGAAATGTTGCACTCAGGAAGAAAAGTCCGAGTTCACTACTCTACTCAGCCTGTACATGGATGTCCTAGCATACTCCTATGATGATCTGAAGTTACTCGGCCTGATGAAATTTGCCATGAGATACCTCTCAAGAGTGATTCAGTACCTTACAAGTAAAATTCCAGGCAGTACAATCCAAAGATATCAAGTACTATTCTGTCTAAAATACAAAAAATGCTAAATGCTAAGATCATTTTTCCAATCCATCATTTCACATGGATTGTAAACATAGTGCCTGTAAGGAAGAAGAATGGCAAAATTTGCCTTTATGTAGATTTCAGGAACTTGAATTAGTCATCCTTAAAGGATAACTATCCTTTGCCAATCATAGATCAAGTGCTTCAGATAGTGACCAGTTCAGAGATGTTATCAATGCTAGACAGCCTCTCAGGATATAACCAAGTTGAAGTTGGTGAGGCAAACCAGCATAAGACTGTATTTACCACACCTTGGGGCACCTTTGCCTATAGAAAAATGCCTTTTGGCCTGATAAATGCTAGCACCACCTTCCAAAGAGCAATGGACCTTGCTTTCAAAGATGAGATAGGTAAGTTTATTGTAGTATACTTGGATGATTTAATAGTCTTCTCCAAGCATCGCCTTGAACATGTGCGCCATTTGTAAAAAGTGCTGGAACGTTGCCACCAGAATGGCATTTCTTTGAATCCCAAGAAGTCTATCTTTGGGGTAACATAAGGGAAACTTCTCAGACACATTGTGTCCCAAGAAGGCATAAAGATTTACTCAGATAGAGTCAAGTCCATCTAGGAGCTTACTTTGCCCACCAGTAAGACTGCAGTTCACTCTTTCTTTGGAAAGGTGAATTTCTTACGAAGGTTCATCTCTGAGTTTGCTAAGAAGACTCGACATATTGTAAACATGATGAAGGGAAAGGACACATTCAACTGGACTAAAGAAGGGAAATTGGCATTCCAATACATAAAGACAACTATTGCCCACGCCCCAATTCTGGTTTATCCGGACTATAACAAGGATTTCACAATGTATAGTTATGCTTCTGAGCACACACTTTCGGCAATTTTGGTTTAGAAGAACCAAGAAGGTGTGGAATCTCCTATTTATTTTATGATCTATCCTCTCAAAGCTCACGAGTTGAAGTACTCAACCATGGAGAAGCATGCTTATGCAGTGGTAAAGACAGTGAAGCATTTTTGCTTCTACAACCTGAATTCACACACTACTGCCCTGGTTCCTGACACCACAGTCAAATCCATATTAACTCAGCAGGAGTTTGGGACAAAAAGAGGCAATTGAATTGAAAAAATCTAGGAGTTTGATCTAGTCATCAAAGCTGGTGCATGGAAAAGGCCTATGCTAATTGATTGCTAATAACAAGCTAGAATAAATAGAGCATGAAAAATTAGAAAGAGAAGACATGCCAACAATCCTCTTTGTCTCCACCACAAATGAGTGGTATTTAGGTATTGATCATTTCGTTACTTATGGTGAGTATCCCACTCACTTGTCTTGTAAAGAAAGGAGGACTGTTAGATTGAAATCTGCCAATTTTGTTTTATGGGACAACGGCCTATATAAGAGGAGCCTTGATGGAGTGTTCCTTTGTTGTGTGGATAAAGAGCAACAAAACCAACTTTTGAAGTCCTTCCACAATTTGGCCTGTGGAGAAATTTTTTTTGTGCCTGTGACTGCCCATAATATTTTACAAGCCAGGTACTACTGACCCACTCTATTTCAAGATGCATACAAATGGGTAAGAAAATGTGAACTATGCCAACAGTTTGTTGGAAGACCCAAGTTAGTTGCCTTGCCTCTCAAGCCAGTGGTGATAGAAGAGCAATTCCAGCAGTGGGGAAATGATTTCATTGGTGCTATAAACCCATCTTTGAGTGCTGGACATGATTGTGTCCTCACATCCACATATTACTTCACCAAGTGGGTGGAAGCTATCCCAACCAAGCAGGCCACTTCAGAAGTAGTGTGCAATTTCCTCAAAGAGAACATCATTTCAAAGTTTGGGGTTCCAACCAAGATTGTCACAGACAATGCAACTTGTTTCACTTCCTAGGAGATTACTCAGTTCTATTTTTACTATGGGATACCCTCTCCCACTCCTCTGATTATTTACCACAAGGAAATGGTCAAGCTGAATCAAGCAACAAGAACTTGGTGACCATCATCAGGACGTTGGTAGATGACAACCAACGAATGTGGCATAAAGCATTGGTTGATGCCTTATAGGTAGACAAAATTACATGAAAGAGGGCAATTGATATGTCACCCTTCCAAATTTTATATGGTCTTAATGCGGAGATACCAATCACTCTAGAGTTGTCAGCATTGAGATTGTCAAAGGCAATCGAAGATCAGATATATGAAAGCTCCATTGACAAAAGGATCATGTGCTTGATTGAGCTGGATGAGTAGCAAACTATGGTGGTGGACCGAATTGCTGCACATCAAAGTCTGGTGAAGAATCTCTTCAACCAGAAACCAAAAACTTAGGATTTCTAGATTGGAGATCAAGTCCTTTTATGGGACAAGAGAAGAGAACCAAAGGGAATGCATGGGAAATTTGATTCCCTATGGAGAGGCCCATTTAATATCCATGGGCTTAGTGGTGAAAATAGTTTCCTGTTGAAGTATCAAGATGGCACGCTCTTTTCTCTACCTCACAATGGATAGCATCTGAAGCACTTCAATTCTTGAAGTATCAGATAGGTTCACCTATACATATGTACATATATATATATTTGTATAGTCTTTAGTTTTGTTTTGTGATATTTGTTACTCATTTTTATTTTTGGTGCCTTTATTTTTGGTTAACATAACTCCATAGCCCAATGGCATACTTAAAGGCACTGGAGATTCTGGTTTTTACTCCCCTTAGCCATTCTAAAATTTCAACTGAAGGAAGTTCCCCAACTGAAGCCAGCTATTATTCCCAAAGTCTATCACTCATTTTTGAGACAACACATGAACTATTTTTGGTCTTACGAGCCAAAAAATTATCTCTTCCCTTCTCAAAAATTGTTCTAAGCCTTCAAATTCTCTATTTTTCAAACTTTCTCAGCTAAGGGACTCTGTAGATATGTTTCTATGAACTTCGCAGGTTCAAATCTACGGACTCTAAAGAAAAAATTCTACAGACTCATTTCTACAGACTCTACAGGCAGAATTCTACAAACTCATTTCTACGAACTCTATAGGAAGAGTTTTATGCACTCAAAACTATGGACTCAAATATAAAAACTCTGCAGGTTCATTTCTATGAACTTTGCAGGAAGGAATCTACAGACTCTACAGGCAGAGTTCTACGGACTCAAAACTATGGACTCTGTAGGTTAGTTTCTAGTTTCTATGGACTGGGTTTTATGGACTCTACAGATACATTTCTACAGACTCTGTAGGTTCATTTCTATGAACTCTGTAGGAAAGAAATGAGCTCTCGACACTTAGGTATTTTTCAATCAGTTGGTTCAATTTCAAAAGCCTGAAGGATAAGTGCCCTTGCGGAGGGCACTTCAAAGCCAAAAGGACCCTTGCAACTTTTCCAAAAAGTAACCTTAGAAGTCAAATAGCCCTTTCAGAGGGTAGGCAAGGATCAAATGGACCATTTCAAAGGCCAAAAGGAGCAAAGTAATTACTTCAGAAAGATTTTTTGTGGCAAAAATGCTAAGGCATTCCTTCAGACTTTTGTCTGAAGGAATAAACACGACCATAAGCCCGATAGAAAGTGAAGGCAAGCGAGAAAGAAATGCGAGGGAATATTTTATTTTGACAAAATGTCTAAAGGAATTCCTTTAGACATTTTGTCTAAAGGAATTGGAGCCCGAAGGCCACCCAGTGAAACCCAAAGATCACCTGAAGGACCTCGAAGGGTAGATACCCTTGTGGGGGGGCTCTCGCCAAGCAAAATAGACCCTTTTCAAGACCCCAAAGGGTAGGTCCCCTCTGAGAAGGATCAAACAACAAAGCCAAAGGAATTGCCTAGGAGGATGACGAGCCCAAAGATGTCAAAGTTTAGCATCGCAAACTAGCCGTTGGGATCCAGACGTCCAGTGACGTTCTCAAAGATGTCAAATTCATGGCAATGAAATAGCCATTGATCTTTGAAGATTTGAGCACGGACCTCAATGCATTCAAAGGCAAAAATTTCAAAGAGAATAACCACTAAGAGAAGGAGCCAAAAGAGCTAGCAAAGTTGAGAATATAGCCGCGAGAGCTCAGATTCCAAGAAAAGACAAAACCAGGAAGAGACAAAGAGGGAAATATCTATTTAGTAGTTATTCTAGTAGCTGGAACAGTCTACAAATTATATTTTGAGCTTGCAAACATTGAAGTCACGCCTTATTTGTCTCCCTTGGAGTAAAGGCAAAATGGACAGTTACACAAACATCAAGTGACAAACCAGATGGCCCAGACCTAGGAGGAGACATTTAAGATGACTTAGCATGCCACATTTAAGGTAGCTGCCCTATTTTTTAACATGGTCCTTTGACCATATTGAAGACACATTCAAAGCATTAAATGCAACATGGGTCACTCCATGAAAATAATGCCAAGCCTTCCTTAGTTGCTAGAGATTGTAATCTCTGGTCTTAGGCAGAGGGAGACTTTCCATTATAGAAGCAAAGCTCTGCCAAAATTGAAAGGCGATTACTAAGACTTTAAGATCAGATTGTTCATCATATTTCTTTGTTTGAATGGGAAAGCAAGTTACTTTTAGACTTTGTGTTGTTATAGCTTGTGTCATTTTAGGAGATTGTTCTTATGTCTGTCTTCTGAATGTGTTCTTGTCCAGTTAATGAAATAAGCAGAACTAGTGGAAGTAATCAGGAAGGTGTCCTGATGCCAACTATGGAGAGACTTTGTGCTGTCTACAACTACCTTTAGTGTGTTTGTCTATTTTATATTTCTGTGTAAAGGACCTTGGGATGACTTTGTGCCCTCATTGTCCTTCATATTTCACTCTTGGGCATTCTAGGTGGAGACTTTGTGCTACATCTTAGTCTGTTGGTTACTGCACCCTTATTACCAGTTACTTGTCACTACCTGAAAGAACTCCTACTGTTTCCTGCAAGATCACTTTTGAGAGAAGAGAAGTGCCTTCAGTATTTTCACCAAGATTTTCTCCTTTATTTGTGAACATCATCTCTAAAAAAAGAGAGATGGATGGTGTTATCCTACCCCTGAGTGTTACTTTCTGCTTATATATATAGTATATAGCTCCCCACATTTAACAGGGAACCTCCCCTTGATGAGGGGAGAGATTTGTACCCTCTTGATGTAGTAAAATTGCACATCTGGCTGACCAATCTCCCTTGCAATGGTTTATAAGACCTATTTTGCTCATCAGTTCGCTGATTGACAAAATATTCACCCAACAGTACATTCATAGTTTTTATGGTTATATTATCCTTTTGAGGCAAGATAACTACCAATTACTACTTTCCCTCACCTCAAAAGGGGGCCACACTAGTGGGGGCATGCCATAGATGCACAAATTCCACATTACATCACAAATTCATATTGCAGTGGAGGCATGCTTTGAAAACATGTTCACATTTGTCACATTTTTAGAATTAGTGGTGGCATGTTTTGGAAACATGTTCTCCACATTGGAGCTTATATCAATTTTTTAGATTTCTCCACATTAGCACTCACACAAGTTCTTAGTTTCAAATTATAGTGGAGGAATGTTTTATAAACATGTTCTCCACACTTACACCAGCTTAAATTTTAGATTCTAATAGGTGCATGTTTGGAAAACATATTCTCCACACTTACATAGTTTCAAATTAGCCAAAATTTCACAATTATATGATTCAAATACACATTTGTGGTAGAATTCTATACATCATGTCCATTGTTATACATAATTTCTACATGTAACATATATAAGGTGCATATGTTATGCAACGTGTGCCTAATATTTCTAAATAAACTTAGTTTTAGATTCCAAATACTTTTAGGGACTATCATCACCCACCAAATTCTAATTTTATGGACTGTATTGAGCCAGTCTATTGTAGTAGTTGGTTAACTTTTTTGTATGGTTGATGTGATTAAATCACATAATCTTACCAAGTTTAGAGGTTGGACTTGATTACATCATCCAACCTCACCATATTTATAGTGTGATTTATTTTGGTTCATTCACACTCACCAAGATATAAGTATGATTAGGTTGCATGGTTGAGCTAATCTCAACTATCAGGTGGCATCCTATCTTTTATTAAAGATTGGGGGCATGTGTATCTATATCTCTTTAGATATATGCACTTTTGAAATTTTATATTTATCTTAATCTCAGTTTTAATGATTCATAATGATACATCTTTCAAATCAAATTACCAAAATGTAAGACGGTTGCATCAATACACATGAGTACTCCTAAACCTTGCTCTCTTCAATTTTAATTATTAAAATGCTTTCAATTTTAGATTATATGCATTGACTACATACTATAACATGCTCTTGGTTGCGGGTCAATCGTTAATAAAATACTCAAGTTGGACTAAAGCAAAGACAATATGTTTTATACATGCATAGGTACACATTCCTTTTCCTTTAAACTATAAACTTATTTACTAGATTAAGGGGGAGGGGTAAATGTAGAAACTATTTCTAAATTATAGAGGACTTTAGTCTTGTACACTTGGTAAATACATATCATGGATGTACCTTCAGCTTCTAGACATTTCCTGTTGCCAAAAGGCTCATAGACACTCTCTTTGTGCCTCATTGCTTCATCTCTTAGCCTAACTAATTATGTTGTTATGATGACTCAGACCTTTTATCTTGCCTAAAATGTTATAAACATGCTTATCTTCCATATATACAAGTTTTATACCTACACATATTTTCCAACTGCCCAAACACTCGTGTTTTAGTTAGATACCTATATTGATGCAAGTGTCCTATTCTAATGCAAATGTCTAGTGCCCTAAAGTAATCCAATTTAAGAATAAAACATATTTTAAAGGTTGGACTAAGTGATTTAATGTGATACATTCTCTAAATGGATTGGTATAAATATAAGATCAATGCTCATTCATTATTAACGTAGAAAAAATATAGCAAAGACCAAGGCAACTTACCTAAAACATTCTATCAAGCACTCAAGTGAGTAAATCTTCCCTATTTTCTCCTATTTCCATGTTAGTCATAGGGACAACACATCTCTATGTTTGAAGTACTGAAGAAGTAGATGTGTCACTATTGTAATTGCTTATCACACATTACATGATTCACACACAAGCTAACACATAAGAGAGAACTGTATAAGTTTGAGGCCCTATTCAGAGTATTGGCTATGTGGGCAGTGCTCATTAATAGAGGGGTATTTATGATATCTCAACATAATGTGTTCATTAATCCATGTTCCCATAACCACTATGAAGATGAAAAACTAGGGTTTTTCTATTTGATAAGGAGTGACAGTCCATAACCCATATATAAATGCATCAAAGAAAAGGAAACATAGAACACAAAAGCATATAGGTGGTCCTATCTAGTTTTATTAGGTATTGCATACTCACCACCAGTGTCCAAATTAGATAGTAGCATTGATGCAACTATCCCATGTCAACATAAGTGTTTGTAGATACAAAGGTACAATTTTTAGAATCCAAATCCAGTCTACTTTCTGCCTATTCCAGATCTAGATCAATATTAGCACCAAAACCAATTAAGTGTATTGTTTTTATTATCATTGCAGTATATATCATAGTTGTACTTTATATCTTTAGCATCTCAATATAATAGATTTAGTATATGTTCTATCTAAGTATTGGAAATAATTAGCCTACTTTAGTGATAGTCTATCATCCTTATGCCATGGGATATCAACATGAGACATATCCAAGCTGCATATACTATGTAATGTGTACCTAATATTGTAAAATCAAATTACTTTTAAATTTCAAACACTTTTAGGGACTGTCATCACCCACCAAGTTAAACATTTATGGACTGTATTGAGTCAATCTAATATAGCAGTTGCCTCATTCTTTGGTATGGTTGAGGTGATTAAATCACTCAATCTTACCAAGTTTATAGGTTATAATTTATTATATCATCCATCTTCACTATATTTATAGTGTGATTTGACTGGGTTCACTCACACTCACTAAGTTATAAGTATAACTAGTTTGCATGATTCAACTAATCTCAACTGCCAAGTGGCAACCCATATGTTTTCCAAAGCTGGGGGCATATGTCCTCTAATATCTCTATCCCTTTAGATATATACAATTTACATATTTTATATTTGTCGTAATCTTAGTTTCAGTGTTTTTTTATGATACATATTTCATATCAACTTTCCAAAGACAATATAGTTGCATTGATACATGTGTATTCCTAAACCTTGCTCTCTTTCAATTTTAATTATTTAAATGATTTCAATTTCATATTATATGTAATGATTATATACTATAATATGATCTTGGTTACAGGTCAATCACCAACAAAGCACTGAAGTTGTACTTAAGCAAAGTCAAGGTTGTTATACACACCTAGGTAGACATTCTTTTAAACTAGCAATTTCATTACTAGATTAAAGGGGGGGGGGGAAATGTAGACAATATTTTTGAATTATATAACACATTAGTATACTCAAAAAAAACATATCATGGATGTACCTTCAACTTCTAGACCTTTTCCATTGCTAAAAGGTTCGCATACACTATCTCTTTGTGCCTTATTATTTATCTCTCAGTCTGACCAATGTTATTTTGATGATTCATACCTTTTATATTGCTCAAAATGTTATAAACATGTTTATCTTCCATCTTTATAAGTTCTAGACCTGCACCTATTTTCTAACTACTAAAACACTTGCTTCATAATTAGATGCGTGTGTCCACACAAGTGTCATATTCTAACATAAGTGTCTAGTGCCCTAAAGTCATATAATTTGCAAATGAAACATATTCCTATGGTTGGTCTAAGTGTTTTAATGCAATATATTTGGATCAGTATAAATACATGATCAATTCTCATTCATTCCTCACCTAGCACAAACCTATAAATGACCTAACAGAGACTAAGGCAACTTACCAAAAGCATTCTATCAGGCACTTAAGTGAGCAAAGCTTCCCTATTTTCTTCTATTTCCATATTAGTCATAGGGACAACACATCTACAACTCTAAAGTACTTCAAGAATAACACAAGAGTTATATTTTCCAAGTTACAAGTTAGGTCACTATTATAATTATTTATTACACATTTCATGACTCACACACAAGCCAATACATAGGAGATAACTACATAAGTCTGAGCTGCTCTTCAGAGTATTACCTATGTAGGCAGTGCTAATTGATAGAGGGGTATTTTGGGTAGCTTGAAATTATGTGCCCACTAACCCATTTTTTCCATAGCCATGAATATGAAGAACTAATATTTTGCTATTTGATAAGGAGTGATAATCTATGACCTAAAAATGAATACACCAGAGTGAAAGTGACACATAAACTAGAATCATCTAGGTGGTTACATTTAATTTTAATAAGTATTATATACTGGACATTTGAGTCCAAGTCAAAAATTAATGTCGACACAACCATCCCAAGTCAACGTAAGTGTTCACAACTATAGAGATATAATTTCCAGTATCAAGTGACTATTCTAAAATTCATATCCAATCTACTTTCTACCTATTTCAGATCCATATTTATATTAACATTAGAAACAATTGCTAAAACATTTTTTTGGGACATGGCATTGCCACTAAAACCAAATAATTTTCTACTTTCCAACACTTGTTGGTCAGCTTGGAGGCTTTAAATATCGAGGCCTAATTAAGAAGTATTAGCCTTATTCCCGTAATTATGATGGATCATCAGAAAAACATGTTAATGGTGCCTTTCACCAAGGGGCAAGTAAGAGTGATAATTCTATTAATGGGACAATAGAAAGCTCTAGGCCCATATAGGTTTCTAGTGACATTTTCCAAAGCTTTTGGGACATAGTGGGAGACTAGATGCTCAATATGGTAGAAGAATCTCCCTGAAAGCAGAAGGTTAGTCTAGATATCAATTATACCTTCATCACTTTAATTCCCAAGGGGGAGAGTTAATCATCATTTTATGACTTCAAGCTAATTTTTCTATGCAATGCAATATAAAAGATCATTTCAAAGGCTATCTCCTTCAAAATCAAGCCCCTTTTTGGTTCATTGATATCTAGTGAGTAAGGTGGGTTCATCCCTAGAAGAAATATCTAGGATGGTATCATAATCGCACATGAAACCATCAATTCTCTCATGGATAATCATAAGAAAGGGATGATATTGAATTTGGATATAAGAAAAGCTTATGATCAGGTGTGTTGACAATTATTAGTTAAGACTCTTGGAAAATTTGGTTTTTATTAATGCATCTAGGTATTTAGCTACATTGCAAGCCCCAAATTCTTGATCTTGGTTAATGAGGAACCAACTAGTTTCTTTGAAGCCTCTCAAGATTTAAGGCAAGGAAACCCACTCTTTCCATTTCTCTTCATTCTGATGGTGGAGGCTCTAAAATGGGCTATTTTGAGGGCCTTTGTTGAAGGTTTGATTAGAGGAATTAAGGTCACTAAAGGTGTCTATAATCTCACACATCAATAATTTGTTGATGATATACTGATGTTTGAAACAACTTCAGAGAGTGAAGCACTTTCTTATAAACAAATCTTGGATGAATATGAAAATGATTTGAGACAGTTGGTAAATACAAATAAGTCTAAAATTTATTTCACTAACACTCGTAGACAAACTCATTTGGTAATTGCAAGCATTATGGATTTAAATTTTGGAAAGTTATCTACCAAATATCTGGGTATCCCTCTCTTTATGGGAGTTGGTCAGGCATCCTTGTGGGACAATCTAATCAAGTATTTTTGAGCAATGCTTGTGGAGCGGAGGGGTAAGTGCCTTTCTCTTGCTAGTAGGATAACCCTCATTAAGTTAGTTTTAAGTGCTTTACCAATTTACACTATGTATGTCAAAAGAGAATCCCTCTCTTTTTTTTATTTACTTTAAAAATATATATTTTTTTAATTTTCATCTAAGATTTAATCTAAAAATAATAACTTTCCATTATTATTATTACATAAATCACTAGATTTAATTAAAACTTGCCCTTTTTATTTTATTTATAATTCAAATAATCCCTATGCTCACTAATTAAATTAGCACTTTAATTTCATGACGGTTTAATGATAAATTTATTAGATGATGACCCGAATTTAATCTAGTTATGTAAATCATGCAAGACAAAATTCTACAAAACCATTAAGCTATGCTAGTAAATCATGATTAAAATTAATATTTACTAGTTAAAGTGTTGAAGGAGATCAATCATATTATGAAGATTTTTTTTTGAAAAGGTACTCATGACAAGCAGAAGATTCCTCTACTCAAGTGGGATAAATTGTGTTTACCTCATATTGGGGGCAGAGTAAGGATCAAAATATTAGTGGTTCATAATTTAAACTTGGTGCCAAACTAGTGTGGTGAATGGTCACCCATCCACAAGCCCTATGGAATAAGTTGTTGCAACACATGCATTTTGGGAGTTCTCTCTAACCAATGTTCTACTTGTGGATATCCTCCTAAGGCTTCCCACCTTTAGAAATTTATCCTCAAATGTTAGAATGTCATCAAGAATCATATTTCTTCGGTGGTCAACAATAGGCATTCGATGGAGTTTTTGGGGACTCATGGAATGGACATATCTGTTTCAAGAATTTTAGGATCTAGAAGATGCTAAGGATGTTTTCACGATGGAGTGGGGTAACTAAGTGTGTGATTTTTTAGAACCAAGGTTCTATGTGGGGTTTGTCTATTGTAAATGGAAGGGTTTAGATTTAATGTCGATCCTAGATAATAAAAAACTCTTTATCACATGCATTCTTGTTAAAAATAAGGTCTTCACAAGTAATAACGAAGGCTTTGTTAAATGGATTAGTGTGAAGACTAGTGTTTATTCAATCAAATTAGGATATAAAATGGCAGATTAGGCTAAGCCATCCTTTAGATGGGAAAAATTCATGTGTTGGAGTAAGGTAGGCCTTCTCAAGTCTATGGTGTTTACTTGACTTGCCACATAAGGGAAGATCTTAACTCAAGCTTTACTTGACAAGATGGGCATCATCGAGCCATCTAGATGTATCTTGTGCTTCTTGGTAGAGGAAGACACCAATCATATTTTATTCTTCTATCCCTTTATGGTGGCTGGCTAGGATTGGTTATGCGGTAAACTTAGTTGGTGTTGGGCTAGGACAAAATCACTTCTATAGGCCTTTTCCTTTGGGTTGATTAGGTCTCATTAGGCCACTTTTTAATGTTTACAGTAGGCTTTCCCAACTATTATGATTTAGAATTTATGGAAGAAACATAATTAGACCATTTTTGAAGGGAAGGACATCCAATTTGAATAAGTGATTAAAAAAATAGAAGTGGTTGTGTCAGAAATTGGCTCCACACACACAAAAATGCATAAAGGGAGTCTTTTAGCATGGGATTTGTAGATTATATCATCTCAAAACTTGCTGAAGGTACCCCACATTAATGGGTTGATCATGTCTTCTAAGGCTCTTTGATGAGCTGGTAAGTTGGATTGGTCACTCCTACTCATTGGGAAGTTTAAATGAACTTTGATGGCATAACTAGGGGTGATCTAGGGGCATCAAAGGCAAGCTACATGAGTCATACTTATGTAAGATCTTTAATTAGAGTAGCTTCATTGAATCTTATTAATGGAACAAATAATGAGGCATAAGCACATGCTTTTGTGTTAGGTTTGGATCTAGTGATTTAATGTGGTATTGAAAGGGTTGTCATTGAAGGTGATTTAATGATGTTAATCTAGGCTCCTCACAATAAGAAGGCAGGCTTGTGGAATATTGAAAACATTCTAGGACATGCTTGAGAAGTGTTGGACTCTTTCAAAAACTAGAAGGCTAAGCATTGCTTTCATAAAGCCAATGTTGCAGTAGATTTCTTAGCTAATAAAGGCATTACCTAGGTTGAGGATATAATTGTGGATAATTCATGGAGTGCTTTACCATATATAAGGATGAGTCTTGTATCTACTTCAATGTTAAAGATTATTGTGGGTCATTCCTCATGATTGGAATGTGTGGGAGGAGTAGTCATTCATATGAGATTGATTCATTCCCCTTTGTGCATGTGTGAAATTACTCTCACACCTAGTTGCCCTAGCCTTGTGACTATTAATGATTGTATTTATGTTTTTGGGGGTGCCCAAATTGTTTGACATTGCATGTTATGGTGTTTGCTTTACATAGGGCCTTTGTAGTCATGGATCAAATGATCTAAATTGCATTAAGTGAACCATTATTGCAAGTGATTACTTATAAGTGAGAAATGGCTAGAGAAGGGGGTGTTTCCAATGGTAGGCTGAAGAAGGTTTCTGCCATACATTCTGGGGGATTTTTGCATGTTATCAAGGAAATTATTGGGTTGGTTTACCTTGAGATACCTTATCACATAAGGTTAATTCACTAATTGCACCAATGTTTATGGGTAATTTCTTATTGGTTATGAGGAATAAGGACCTCACACTATCAATTGTGGAGAAGATTATGTGCACATAGTTCATGGTGGGGCTTGAGTTGGTTATGGAAGAATTTTCATCGGTTGAGCATTGCATCTTGATGTTCTCCTAGTCATAACTCTAAGACTTAATCCATCTTAGCAGCTTCAGGGATTTGGAGGACCAATTTTGAAATATGTTGGATCACATTAAATTCATGTTGGAGTGCCTCAAGAATCTAGGCCTCTCAGGTTTAATGTTGTCAACTTTAGAGTTGGATTCACTCAAATCTCCCTTGGAATCAGTGGTGGTAATTTTGAGCTATCAAAAGGCATCTAGTTTGGTCTTGGTAGTTAATATAACAGTTCACCTGTTTGGTAATAAAATGCCCATATTCTCACCTCATAAATAGGGGATGGGTCCTACAATATGAATTTGGGTTGCATCATGTCATATGCGAGTTCAATTTGAGAGTGTAGCTTGTGCTTTAGGTCTTGGTGGTTACTTCATGGAGGAATAGGGTAGGTGGTCTCGACATTGATGGTGGAGGATAAAGGACATGGTAGAAGAAGGGGATTTTAGCATCAGGGTCAGTGGTAGTCAAATAAGGAATTTATTCAAATGACAATGAGGTGGCATGACTTATTTGGGGGAGGCTTTTGGTAGTGACACTCCGGTTGGCGATGATGGTGCCATAGACATTGGCAACAACACTATGACTAGTGATGGTGTTGGTAGCAGGGCTAAAGGCCTAGGTTTCCCTCAAGCGGGTATAGTCTTGGCCACCACTTGGTAGATTTTGGTTTGTTAGGGTGGTCATGGTTTGTCAATTTTGGTTTTGGTCTATGGTATTTGTCTCTTGGTGGTCAATTTGTAACCTTGTTTTTGTTTGTTTTTTCATTGGAAAGGTTTCTTCTTATGGTTGATGTCTTGTTTTGACTCTCGAACTTGGTCCTTTCTTGGCATATCATGTGGATTTATGATATGGCCAATGTCACTTGTATTTTGGTTCACATTTAATGAAGGGTGAGGGACCCATAAATACTCAATTACCAATAAAAAATAACAATAACAACAATAACAATAATAATAAATAAATATGTGATGTTGGATTTATGTTAAGGGTGAATTACAATCTACACTTGGTATAAGTTTGTCAGAGAAGCGAATTTATCAGTGACAAGTCTTTATAGGTACTATATTTTTGTAGACAATTGTTTGTAAACATGCCAAAAAAATTATAATGTTTTACGTTTTTATAGTTGTGGTGTTAGCATGTAGACAATAAAATCTTATTTTAGTTTCAATATCATTTTTTAGGTGTATGCAGAGATATGAGTCCTTTCATTGTCAAAAAAATGAGAGACCTTTTAGATATGTGTTTACTTTCTCTTTGTTGGGGTATAGATTTTGCCCTTACCCATATTAATTTATTATGTGGTTAATCAAAATGAATATTGTCTATTCATTTTTTGTAGTGTGCAAAAATAAAATTATTCTATTCAATTGTAGACCTTTAATTTGAAAAGAATTTTATCTGGAAAAAATATTTTCTTTCACTATCATTAAAATGTAGAAATAATAATAATTATATTTGAGTATAGGAAAAATGGAAATTGATATATTTTATTTAGACAATGATAATGATAGACAATGATAACAAAAATATTTTATTTAGACAATGATATATTTCTAGGTTTATGCTTTTGTCCATAGTGAATCTTCCAACGTATTTGCCTATACTTGTATTTGCTTTTGCTTTGTTTCTTGGTATTGGCTGCTGTAACCTACATGTTAGTTGCATTTTATTGTAACCTCTACTTGACTCCAATATACTTCAAACCGCCTATTTATGTATGCTATGCTCATGATTTTTTAAGAATTATGTTATGTGAATATTGAGATGCACCTATGTTTGAGTATGTAGAGATCCACAAAATACTCGGATTAAGAAAAATTATGTTGCTTATTTACATCAAATTGTATTGTCATTTGTTTTCCCAACTAAGTTGACAATATTGTAATTAATGAAAAAATAGATACTAACCTTCTTAATATGGGTACATATGATCAATTAATACTCAACAAGCATTTTAACAGGTCATGGTTTTAATATTTAGATAAAGATTTGATGTTTACATATACAGACCATCATATTAAAAAATTTAATGGTATTTTCCTGGTGATTAACAAAAGGAAGATAGCAGGGGAAAGCTGAGATGGATGCCACCTATAGTGGACTTTAGCAACCACATTATCATCACTAAAATTGATTCCAACATTAATAATTCTCTAAATTTATATGATGATTATGCTGCCAAATTAACCACAGCTCCTTAAATGGATCCATCTAAGCCACTCTAACAACTTCATATTTTAAACATCAAATCTGCATAAACATTAGCCACAATGATACTGAGAGTCCACCATTGTTTAGGAGATGGAGTGTCCTTAATATCCCTCTAATTTGCTTGTGCACATAAAGTAACTGACCCCAACCCTTACCCACATTACCTTGCCCTGCTTGAAAACCCACGAAACATATCAACTGTTTGTCCTTAAATAATAGTGGCAAAAGTAAATTGGTTTGGTTGGACACCAACACCTACCATTTAAATTCTCAGTCAAATAGGATTGTAAAAGCAACATAATCGCAAAAAAAAAAATGCAAACAATTTTTTTTATGGTCTTGGGAGCACTCAAATTAACCGAAATCAACAATATAGAAAATTTCATGAAAAAAATAACTCAAAATAGGTACCTTTTAGACTGCATCCAAGGTTAATGGGAGATTTATTAGATCAATAAACAAAGACCAAATGTGATTTTGAATATTCCACCAAAAAAACTCAGAAAAACCAATTGGTTTGATGAAAGAGACTATCCATGACTTATCGAAGTGACAGTAAATGTGGTCGTCTATCTCCCCTTTTGAAGATTTTAACCCTGCCATTTAATTTCTAAAATAAATCCCTTAAAACCAATCATAAATTATACTGACCAACTATTATATATATGTAATGTCCACACATGGAGATAAATGCATATTTGTAGTATGTTCAAAGCATAGATGGGCTTTCTGAGTCTGTTGAAATCCTTGACTAAAATGGAATGCGGTTCTGCTTGAGTTAAAATAGCTGAGATAAAAATAATGGAGGTGGTGTTACTCTAGGGTTCTATTAAAGAAAAGAACATAAAAAAACTTGATATGACAATAACATTAATGTTGTTGGACAAAAAGGCTACTTCGAGACATTCGAACCCTTGTGATAACAAATATTCCTGAATGTAATGAAGTAGTGAAGATCAATGGTGCGATGCAAAAGTGGCAACTACAGAGAGGGCTAGCAAATCATGGTCTCCATTTGTACTTACTCCCTATAGACACATTCTCCAACATGCCACTGTAACTATTAAGAAACTCTAGGCCATTTAGAAAGGAACAGGAAGGAAATTAAATCTAATTATTATTTTTTGATTGGCTGCCACTCCTTAGATTAATCATGGTTTAACTATAACTAGGGAAAAGAATATTTTATTGCTACTATTCTCCAAACTTTAGTAAATAGATGGCATGCATAACAACGAACATGTGTTGATTGTCTGGAAAAACTGATTTGACCAAAGTAAATGTCTTACATGAAACATATAGTACAGGGTAGGTACTAATAATGAGTAGTTTATAGATAAATATCAATGTAAAATTAGGTTCTTGGTTGGTTATAATGCTATTACTATGATTTTCCACTCATGTAGCTATATTATTTTATATGTGATATAAATTTTTTACTTTCAGAAAATAGTAGTGTGTTTGTTTTGAATATTGTGTTTTTTAAGTGTACGAAGAGATACAAATCCCTTCATTGTAAAAAAAGCCAATTTTAATCTATGTTTGCTTCATCTCTTATCGGGTTTCAATTTTATGCTTCTCAATATTAATTTATTATGCGATTAATAAAAATGAATATTGTCTATTCTCTCTCTCTCTCTTTTTCTGGTATTGTGTATTTTTTAAGTGGCAAAAAAAAACTATTTTATTGTTAATTTTATTCTTTTATATTTACTATCTTATTGCTAATTGATATATTTACTTCACATAATGTTAAGATTTAAATAGATAAGAATGATTTGCCTCTTGATACATTTGGCTATGTTGCAAGATTTCGTTTGAAGATGTGAAGAGTATGATATGGTTTGCAAATAACATTGCATTCATATTGATATGTTGTTGTATTATAATTTTTTTATTATAAGCCACCACTCTTTTTGCCTTTAGAAAACATAAGCATTTAAAGAGATGAGAATGTTTTAGCCACTATTATGTTTGGTTAATATATATCTGAAAATGTCATAAATTCTCATTTATAAATGTCAAGAAGATGGTGTCATTTATAGGCAATATCAAATTCAACTCAATTTCTCAGTTAATAATAATTTCATTATTAAGATTTACCACTCACATTACTATATCATTTTATATGTGATATCAAAATTTTACTTTGAAAATATAGGAAAGTGTATGTTGATTATTCTTCATTAAACATGCTCTTTACAATGCCTAATATTGCTAAAACATTGTTGGTGTAGTCACTCAAATTTGGTTGTGAATTCTTTATAATGTTAATTTTGGCCACTTTCACTTTAATTGACTTGAGCACTTGGTCTAGACCTATTTCACCACCTCACTCTATCCTAATTACCTATACAAATTGTTTCCTCTCTAAGTTGCTATCTTACACCTACATAAATGTTCTTAATCATTAAACACCCCATCCAAGCATCTTTATGGACATCCCAAATTTCAAATGTCATGAGCTTCCTTTCAAGACAAAATTGACCAGTATGGGTCAATAGTAGCAGTGGATCTTAACCCCTATGGGTCGATCCTGACCTTTACCCTTAACAATAAATACTTAAAAAATTTACGCCCTCCCTTACAAGTTGGTTCATATTTTTAGGATAGGTAGCATGAGTTTTTCCCCTTTTGGATTGTCATGAAGGCACATCTAAGTCAAATATTCCATCACTTGGCCATTTCAATATTGAGGAACACTTACACTATTACACATTGAACAAAACTTCCCTATTCTTTCCAAATCCAATTCTAATCATTTAAATAAATCCTTAACCAAGTCAAGACCATGTTTTATCCAAGTCAAAGTAAAACATTATCAAGTATTCAATCCATTTTTAAATACATATATGCAGCAAAATGAGCACAATTGCATAAAGTACTCTAAGTGGATACTATTGCACACTAATCAAAGTTTCCATATTATTTTCACATATGATTCTAGTCATTTGAATTAGTCTTTGGCCAACTCAAGATCTTATTTTATTGAAGTCAAAGCAAAGCTCAAGTATTCAAGTCATTTGTAGATACATACATGTAGAAAAAGGAACATAATCACACAAAACACTTTAAGCATGATAACTACAAGGGCTTGATTTCCCTCTTCAGATTATTATATATGTAGACAATAATCAATCATAATGGAGGTGATTGGGGTTTGCTCGGTCCATTACACTCCTCCATTTCTCTTTGCAAGTTTTCAAGCTATTACAAGCCCTATTAGGGTTTTAACTTTGAATAAGTTATTTGTAAGTCATTTTTATGCATCCAAAGGTTAATTTTACATACACATGCATGTTTCAAGTAACCATAGATGATTGTGCCCTAATTCCCCTAATTTTCTATAGAGAACATAATTGACAAGTAGAGGATAATAGTGTTAATCAATCATGTCCTCTTCAAAATGTTCTTGACCCTAAGTAGTTACACTTTTAGTTTTCACAATCATAATGAGATTGTTGATCAGTTCTATCCACTTTTTTAGTTTCACATAGTTAGATCATAGAAAATAAATAACTAAGTCTTTTGTGATGTTCATAATCAGTCTTCCTTCATTTGATCATGCTTTGTCAATTTTAATACTTTGCTTTCATTATGATTGTTACAAGTTATTTTACAACATTTACATTCTTTTAAAATCATTTATCTTGATTAGGGTTAATATACCTATTAATTCCAAATTATGATAGAACATATTGGTGAACCTACATTTTATTCAAGCATTATTTCAAAAAAATTATCCTAGGGTTTAGATAAATTCTCGATATTTGACACTAAAAAAATTCATTCGACCTTGGGTTAAATTTCTGACACTAAATGAACTTATTATCAACCTCATATTTAATACCTAACACTAAATGCATTTTATTTTGGCCTCATCTATGATATCTAACATTGAAAACACTTTCTTTTGACCTTGAATTTTAGGGGAATTTATTAATCTCCATACATAGAAAAATTCATTTTCTTTTAGGATCTAGATTTTTATTTTATATTTTTCTCAATTTGCAATGAATCTATGGCTCTATTGGATAACCATTTTTTTGTCCCAAGATTTCTTAATTTTCAATACATGCTTTATTCCCTAATAAATAAAATCATTAAAATCATGTGATAAATGAATCAAATCACATATTAAGGGACAAACATCATTAATGCAGATTTTTGTAAATTCAAGTATGACATGGGAACAAGAGCAATCATACATTCATGATACTATAAAGCTTACTTATGAACAACCTCAAGTAGTACTCAATTCTTATTGCTTCAATATTCAATCAAAGCTTTTACTAGTTACTACTATATGACAAATGACACATATGATTCATTTCATTACTCCTCCTCAAATGATACTCCTCCTCCTAGACCCTAAGGCTCTAATAGTTACCATCATATTCTCATTGTCCACCCATGACTTATATTGGATTTTACGGTCCATGTTGTTCATAATTGAAGAGGTAGGTCATTGCACCATGGAAGAAGTCAACATGTCCTTGTTCAACCCCCTCCACCTCCAAAGAGGCAAGAAAATCAATGTAAATGGTATGATATCATGGATAAACTAAAAAATACACATGATAAATTTTCAACATTGGGGTTACTAAAGTGTTCATCAACTTATAAGGATATTTTTTATGTTTCATTATGAGATAATACTCTTTATAGTGATATACAACCTGTTGCTTTTGCTTCCATGATGAGCACCTTTAAGGATATTGAAAATATTATCATTTTCAAGGAAGAGGAATTACCAACACAACATGCCATCGCATAAAAAAATTCCACTCTTTATTCACGTTATAGTACAAAATAAAGGAATCAAAGAATTATTAATTGATGTTGGTTCTGGCATGAACATTCACAAAAGTTATTTCTTACAATAATTGGGTATAAACATTGAAATTATTCAACAAAAAAATCAAACTGTTAAAGGATTCGATGATTCTTCAAGGTAATTACTTTGAATGATATCCCTAGATGTAACATTGAGAACTAAAACAATGTCTAATTTATTTCATGTTATGCCCAAACATCTACATTTTAATTTACTATTAAGATGACCTTGGATACATATGATGTCAACAACACCATCCACATTGCATAAATGTATTAATTTCATGCATGAAGGATATTCATATGTTTTTCCTACAGATGATAACCCTTTCAAATATTGTAAAATAACGTCTCAATCAAAGTGAGATGTTCCATCTATCATCTCTCTTTCTCAAATATCCCTTGGGACCAAAAATACACATATGAAATTGGAGAGTAAAGTATTGATAAAAAGCAAGAAAAACAAGATAAGTCATAAATGAACCAACAAGAGTTATATAAATCATAAAAGGAACTTGAGAAATTGAAAATAACATAATCAAAGGTAAAATAGAACTCTAAAAGTTACAAGAAAAACAAGTAATATTGCATAAACAATAACTACAAATTAAATAATTAATAAGTTCAAAGTTATAAATAAAACAACTTGAAAAAAAAAATCACAAAAGGAAAAAAAAGACCAATCAGAACAAGAAAAGTTACATAAGGTACAAATAAAACAAGAAATAGATACAAAAGGCACATCAAGAAAATGTGGATCAACAATAATCTATTCTTGATCTATTTTTATTTGTCAATTTAGAAGTACAAGATGGTAATGTTTTATATTATTATGATAGTGATGATGACGAGACTCACATGGTTAATGTGAGAAATGATCAAATACATGAGCTAAATTTCAACCCTGTGGATTATTATTTATCTTTTACTTTATTGACACTCATTAGACCAAGGGTTTGCCATGATGATTCAAAACTAATTATTAAAAATCAGCCAGATTCAAAGGGTAAGCATCTTTTAGGTAGGCCTAAAGATGATAATGTTAAAAATTATTGCAATAGTAGATATTGCATGGCATTTATGATAAATTTAGTGAATAATGTGGAAATATCTACTACATAAGTTTAACCATTGTCAAGAATAATGCAACATCAAGATACTCCCATAGTAATTTTGTAAATGCTATTGGATAACAAGCTTATCACATTACCTGCTACTAGACATCGATCAACAACACATATTTTGCATACAAAAGGCAATCCATATTGTGCTTATCATAGAATTAGAAGACATGATATGAAGCATTTTGAGACATTACAAGATAAAATTCAAAAATACAAGCATGAAGGCATTATCAGATTAATATAGAATCAACAAGTATATCTTACTAGAGGGGTTCAAAATACATCATCCATAGATACAACACATATAAAGAGTCCTCAAAAATATGATTTAAACATCGTAATATATATGTAAGGAGATTATTATAAACATAATCCCATTGATACCACTACATGGGAAACTATTTGCAGTGTTAGAAGATTACAATAATTGGGGCATAATCCATCATAATGAAAATTGGGAAAAAGCTCTTAGATTATCATATACCCAGTGGCTTGTGGAACAAAATTTGTCAATAGAAAGGTATAGTTTATGCCTCATGCACATCAGGTACCATTCACATTAGAACAAGCATGGTTACAATAAGAAGGAAGAATAATTCAAAACATGATAGATACAATTAAATAATGTATAATCTTTTCACAAGAAGGAAGAATAATTCACATATCACATGATGGTAATAATTAATATTACGATGAAACATCTTAAAAAATAATAGATAAAATATAATATGCACATTTATGAGACAAAGATGGGATGCCATGTTCTTGCACAACTCTAATGATTTCAATTTTGATGAGGATGACTTATTGTATGAACATTGATCACAACCAAATACTCTTTAAAAACATTAAAATAGAAAAGAAAAAAAAGTATTGATCGTAAAAATATTCTTGATTGTTTCATCATGTTTTTCTTAAACATCTTGCACGTGTGATCAATTTGATCAATTTTATTCTAGCCCTTAGCTCTTATTGACATTTTTGGCCTCTTGGATCTTCTTTTCCACTTTCCAGATCTGAACAATCCAACCCAATGATATATACTTCCATCATTGGCCAGTTCCCTTGTTTTCATAGTCTAAAGTAAGTAAATTAATTTTTTCAAAGACAATATTGTCCAATAGCAAATAGACTTGACTGGAATTATTATCCTGAGCTGGTTAATCCTATCTTGTACCAATTTTCATATTAAAATTAAAAACTAAGCAAACAAATCCTTAATACATCAAAATTTTTGATAATCCACTCAGTTCCAGTCCACACAATAATACCTATTCATGCAAAATCTTTCTTTTGAGTGTTATTTTACTCATACGTGTGTATTACATACATTGACAAGTGTACAGTTGATGAGACAAGGATGTATAATCATTTCTCTACATATCTAGTCTATCTCCCACATTCACATACATACAAGGCATATTACTCATACATGGCCATGCCATTAGTTTTAATGCATACTTTACATTGACACATATTGCGAATTGTTCATATCCCTTTCATTTCTTCTACTTTCAAACCCATGGTTTATCACTAGTATTCTTTGGTTCTAGTTTCAAATACAAAAAATTACAAAAAACATGAATATTTCAAGAATATAAAAACATTCAAAATATACTAAAAATTAAAAAATGGGGCATGAGCATGATTAAATCTTTATTTTGCATCATTAAAATATGTTATTTATCTCATGATTGGTAGGTATCATAAATTTTTTTTATCACACATGCATTTCAAGTGTATTCATGAGTGTTATGTAGAACATAAATATTTTCACCTGGACTAATATGTTGGACTTGCCTCTACCTAATAGAAATGCTAAACTAGGTGCATCTTGTTCAAAAGTTATAATATTTACAGCGGTTACCATTCTATGACTCCTATATTGTTGAGCTATATACTCTTTACATATGTCTTGATAAAATATCTATCTTACATTGTGAACATGGATATGCTATTTTTGAGGATATGATCACATTAAATATATATGGTGTAGACTATCTTTCTAGTTCTATGCTTCATTAATGTTATTACTTGTACATTGTAGATTAGACTCTTGTTTGTCTATTGTGTGTTGCCCTTGGCCCTTGTGTACAATTTGCTTGAACATCTCTATGAGATCTTTGTTTGGTATATGTGATATTTAAACATGTCTATTATTTGAGGCCCTTGGTTCTATGTTTTATGGGACATTTGAACATGTCCCTTATTTATGACATTATCAATATCCTTTATGTGTGGCCCTTGGCCTTTTGGGTGCAAATTTTTCTTATAATACATCTAAGAATGTCCCTTATATGCAACCCTTGGCCTTATTGTATGACTTTCCTCTTATTTTTTTGTGTGATTTTTGAGCTTGTTATGTTTGATGGGTGCTATAATCCATAACATGCACCACCTATTGTCTATGCTTCTATTACAACTTTACCATGAGCTTCATTGAAACATCTTTATAGGCCTTGTGTTATATGCTACATACATGATTATAATGGTACATATCTTACTATGTTGACATAATTTTCACATATGCTACAATATTCAATGATTACATCTTCATACACATGTATAGTTAACATTTATTTTGAGACGAGTGACTTTTAGGATACACATCCCTCACCTCAAAAGGGGGGAATTTTAGTGAGATTTTTGTTGGCCCAAAATTTTGGCTAATTATTTTATCCATTTTGGCATGAAACTAGCATGACACAAAAGGACCATAGCATGGAAAGTCTATGGTGTTGAACTTAATGGGCGCAAAAGCACCATGGTGTAGAACCTATAGGGCACAAGAGGACAAAGGCCCATAAGCACCAACATGAGAGGACCCAGTCAAATGAGAATTGGTCACGAGGAACTTGAGAGCATAGGACTCAAAATGATAGTGGAAGACATGGGGAGCACATGGGAAGCGAGAGCAGTTAAGGAACAATTCACAAAGGTCATCCATACCTCATTCTTTAGAAGTTTTGCACCAGCCCACAAGGAGATCAACACATTGCAACAAAGATCCAACATAGTGTGAGTATATAGGGGGCATAAAGGCCCAAGTTATTAGGAGGGGTTACTTGGTTGCATGCTATGACTCTCAATTTATTGAGAGTTCCTTGCATAATTACTCCTGTCATTAATATTGTAAACACTTGGTCAAGGATAAACAAGTATAAATACCCCTATTGTAAAGTACTGTGACAACATATTGTTGGTTAATTTGATGTTTATGCTTAGTAGAAGAATTGCAGATATGATAGTGATGAATGGTTGTATTATGTTGAATCCAACATAGTCAAGCTAACTAATTTAACTAATTATGAAATCTAACTAATTTTTTCTTTTTCTAAAGTAACAGCTCTAAACTGAAATGACATTAGTCTATGTAATCATGGTAGTCAAGCTTAGTAATCCTAGAATCAAAGTTGTTTACCTATGCTTTTATGTAGTATATATTTAATTATATAAGAAAAGGAAGAATATGATTAAGTTGATATTACTGTGCAATAAAATCTACTAGAACTAGCCTCTAGTTACATGATTTAGGTAAGTGTGTAAGACCACAATCTTGCATGAAAGGGTCAATGCGATAACTCATTGGGTTAGACTTCAGCACCGAAGCTATAATAACAATAAGAACCCCAACATTTTGGTTTCATTATTGGGACCCATAACACTTGTTGCCCAGTGATGGAAAATGTTTGAGTGCATCACTCTTGAGAATATAGAACAATCGATTACCAGAGGGTAAGATAATTTTGTATTTCCCTACCTTGAACTAGGAGTTTTTACATGACAGTGGGTAGAGTAGAATCTCTATAGTGCACTGTATGAAACTTTATTTACTGAGATCTTGATTCAGTTACACACTTGGCTATCTGCGTATGCTTAAGGATGATCACAAAATCTTGGGAGAAGATAGCCTTAGAAAAAATAATGAGAAAGAACCTTAGCATGACTTGGGACTCTATGGATGAGAGCTATCAACATTTGGTGGAAAAGAGTTTTGAATAGCTACATTCTAGAATACATTATAATTACCTATTCATGTCTTAAAGAATCCAAATTCTAGTTCCTCTAAGAACCACGTAGTCATTACATTAGATATTTTTCTTTAGAAATCAATAATTTATATATTCATTTTGGACTTGAGACTATGCAAATCAAGAGCTAAATCCTTCTGTGCATGAGCCATACATTTGGAAGGGGAGTATAGAAGAATTGGTAAAAATATTGTGGGTTCAGAGTGGTAGCCAGTTAGTGGGCATTACAGAAATGGAAATATGATGAAGCTTGACAAAATATTATAGGAGTCAACAGTGCGAAAAAAGATCAAGAAAACTCAGGAAGTGTTATTAGGATCCATAGGGAAGCATAAACACACAAAGAGAACCCCATCACCTTCGAACCATGCCCTATGCCACTGATATCATATGAAGGAGAAACTAGATGGATGAGAAAAATCGAAGAACCAATTTTGCATCAACTAGGCTTCCCAACCATAGTTCATTCTCATGCTCTTGAATCAGATAAAGTACACCTACATAATTAGGATACAGACAATGTGGAATTAGAGGTTGAACTAATAAGGGATACTAGAACTGAACCATTTGATGCACATATACACTTAACACTTTCCTTCCATCTTCAAGGGAATTACATGGCATAATTTGGGATGCCTAGAAGACCTAGCCTTTAAAGTGGATAGAATACAGGCCCAAATTTGGTTAATCAACTGACTACTGTGCCTCATATCATGAGCACTAATACTAGAGGTGTTAGGGGTGGATTAGGTGGTGGCATAGGAAGGAGTAATGGAATTCCCCCTCCAGGGACTACATCTGAAGGTTCTCAACAACCAACAGTTTAAGCACCTCAACCAATAATAGTGTATTATGAGATGACTACCTAAGTACCAAGGCATAGAGAATTTAGCTGAACACATCCATAAGTGTGAACTCATCTAGAGGGCATAAGGCATCACTTATTCTAAAATAAAAACTACCTAATTTATAATTATTCTATTGGAGCAAGCGCATAAATGGTATAGGAACTTTGACCCTCAATAAGTGGTGGTTGACTATGACCAGCTTAAAATGATGTTTCTTCAAGAATTTGGCATCCCTAAATTTGAATAGCAAAGCATAACCATGCTGAAGGACATAAGGCAAGAACTTAATGATAGTGTACTAGAGTATACCATAAGGTTCAACACATTATTGTCCAAATTATCATTTAATATCAATTAGCTTAGCATGTACAGTGGTTTGTGGGAGGATTATTACTTCCTTTTCGATGAACATTATCTCAAAAGGACTTTACTATCCTACATAAGGATTTGAAATCCACCCTCTACATTGAAGCGGTAGGAAGTATTGATACAGGGATCAATCCTTTCATGGAATCTCAAATAGCTTCAATGGCATCACATCTTGAAAAATTAACTGCAAATAATTCACATGCAAGAACATCCGTGCTGTACTAAAGCAGTCATGTGAAATCTATCACGAGGAACATGATGTGTGATCTTGCCCTATTTTGTAGTGAAAAACACACTAAAAGGTGTGACTATTGTAAGATATGTGATGATTATACTCATGACACTAATGATTGCTGATTGATTAGTGACATCCATGAAGCATAAGTGTGTAGTATGTGCCAAACTTTTGTAGGCAACAATTAGGATAAGGGTGGCTACCATGGTTGAGGTAGAGGATGAGGATGAAGAGGTGGTCATTTTACACCTAGGATATGTTACAAATACAAATCCCCAAACCACTACCAAAGAGATTGTTTGGACCACCCTACATGTACTTTTTGTAAAAAAGACCATCAACTGGAAGAGTGTCCTCACTTATATGTGGTTATCACTAAGGAACAAAATGAAAGTGGTATGAGTATGATACAAATTAAGAAAACACATTGGAACACACGTTCATGCACCCTAATTATTCAACATGCATAGTGGAAGATAGTCTCAATCTATCTCTAATTCTAGTGAGAAAGTTCAGCATGAAGAATCATGAGCAAGAAAGTATCCTGATGCCCAATAATAGAAAGATGTACTCTAGGACATATTGCGTTGGTGTGAGAACTCCAAGGAGAGATTAAATTACTCAAAGATAAAGAAGCAATGCAAAAAAATGATATGAAAAAATTAGTTGAACCATATAATGTGGCATGAGATGACTTTTAGGAATTGTGCAAGTGCATGCTAGATGAGGACATTGTTCCACAAAAAAAAAATCTTGGCTTAAGAATCATGCACAAGTACCAAATTATGCTTAACCTCAAGTCACTCAGTAGACTAAGGATTCTCTCTTGAATCATGCTCAATGACAAGACACTCCTATTCCCCTTACCCCCCAAAAGATAAAGAGATATTAGTTAATGTTGTCATCGATGTATGGGTAACCCAGGACATACTAGTTGACACTAGCATAGAAGCGAATGTCCTCACCAAGGATGCCTGGTGAAAAAAGGCTTTTCCATCACTATATTCATCTTCACATGTGTTGTTCATGGTTTAAAAGACTCATGATTTATCAATTAACATCCTAAAGAATGCCATACTTGATATGCGTAGAGTACCCTTTAAGGCAGACTTTGAGGTTCTTGAACTAGTTAAGGTAGATGACTTCCCAGCTCTATTGGGATGATCTTGGTGCTATGAGAATAATATAGACATGAGTTTCAATAAGTGGTACATTAGTTTTGAGAATGTTGACCAGTAAATTTTTATTCCCTTGGATCAAACATAGCCCCCCCCATATATAAAACTTATCAATGTGGAAGAAGACATTAACCACATCTATAATGTCATTGCCAAGAACGATGAGTAAATATATCCAACTCTTAATGGCATTCTTAGATGGTCAAATACTGAGTAAATTTTTGACACTACAAGTAATTATTGTAATTGTTGGGCCCATTGTGACTATGACCTCACTAGAAGAGTGTGTAGTACCATTAATAGTCAAGAGAATGTTCTACACCAGTTCATAAATGACATAGGTTTGTTCACCTTACCACTGGCAAAGTCATGAGGGGACCAGTCATAGAGGCACCTATTGATAGACTCAATAAGGCTCCACATTTCCATGAATAGATGAAAGTCTGAGACTTTGTACAATGCCTTGAAGAGTTTTACCACATTGACATGGATAATACTCGATCTTTAGTTCATCTTTTTGATGGTATAGCTACAATATGGTGGCATACCCATTATGAACAACTCCTCTAGTAGGATCAAGTACACTTGGCCTTACATCAATGGTTCCATCATGGTAACAAAGTAAAGGGAATAGTCAGTTATAGTGGAGTACAAGCACCTGAGCCTTACATAGAAGCCTAAAAAGTAATGTGGAGAGATGACGAGTCCTACTTATCAAAGTACTTATGGGTACATGCATTCTATGGGATTTTACACCCTTGGGCATGGGCATGGTATGTTCATGAAGATCTCCACATGGGTAATAAGTTATGACATCTATTGAAGGAGAACATGAACTCAACATTATCTTATTCTTCACCAAGGATGGATTTACACCTCACTCTCTAAGCCATGTATGAAGTGATTGTAGGAGACCCAAATCCCCTAGAAGATCACCTTAGAAGTATCTATCATGACTCTGAAGAAGCCCTATATCTCTTCAATGAACCATCAACACAATTGGTTTCCATGCCAGCACTAGTCCTTGATCAGGACTGATTCGAAGAAATTCATCTAAGGAAATAAATGCTCATGTTTCAAGTAGAAGAAGGTGAAAGATCTAATCCACTTGATCCTCTGTTTAATCATTTAGATGTTCTATGGATTTTGACACAAGAATTGTTTGTGATATGAGCATTGATATAGAAAACCCCTATAATAGGCCCATTTAAACTATTCAATGCAACATCGACATGGAGCAAGAACCAAAGATGGCTACGGTAGGAAATTACTAGACTGACACTAAAATTTCAAAAATATTTGAGTTGTTAAAGGAATATTAGAATGTCTTTCAAAAAACTATATAAAGATGAAGGGATTTCGTCCATACTTAGGAAATATGCATATCAAGTTGATTGACGATGTTTGACCAGTCAAAAAATGACCATATAGAATGAATCCCAATCTACGAGTGCACATCAAAGAGGAAATTGATAGTATGTTATGTGTTGGAGTAATCACCCCCATTAATGAATCTAAATGGGTTAGTCCCATGGCGATTAGTATCAATAAAGATTGACACATCCATATTTACATGGACTACCAAGTACTTAATGCATCCCATGTCACTGATCCCTTCATAATGCCTTTAATGGAGGAAATCCTTGAAGGTGTTATTGGATGTGAGATATATACCTTTATAGATGGCTTCTTGGGATACCATCAAGTACAAATAGCTAAAGAGGACCAATTAAAGACAATGTTTGCCACTAAATGGGGATCCTTCATGTATATTGTCATGCCTTTCAGGTGAAAAAATGCCCCAACTACATTCTCATGAGTAGTTATTGAAGCCTTTAAGGATTTCATCCATAGTTTTCGTCAAGTCTACTTAGATAATTTGATAGTTTATGGCTTGGTCAAGCACCATTTCTCTAACCTAAGGCTTATGCTTGAGCACTATCAGGTCTTACAAATATCATTAAAATTAAAGAAGTGCCTATTTACTACACCCTTCAGTGTGCTTCTAAGACATATTATTTGTAAGGAAGGACTTTTGGTAGACCCGATGAAGGTGTCTATTATTCTTCACCTCCCAATGCCTAAGATTCAACATGAGATCCATGCCTTTTTGGGCCATATCGATTACTCTAAAAAATTCATCCGTGGATATGGAAATATTATCATATCATTTGAGAAATTTTAAATCAAAATGAACACTTCATATGGACTTGCTCTTGTAAAGAAGCTTTTGTGACACTAAAAGATAAACTGGTCACTACTCTTATCCTCTAGTTTCTTAATTGGACAAAACCATTCCATGTCCATGTTGATGCATTCAAAATGGCCATTGGTGAAATCCAAGCACAACTAGGTGAAGGTCACCTGGATCATCTAATATACTTTTCCAGTAGAAAACTCACTCCAACTAAAAGGAATTGTATCACTATGAAATGCGAAGCATTGTCTATGGTCTATACTCTACAAAAGTTTTGATAGTACTTATTAGCCACTCCTTTTATCTTCTATATAGATCATGAGCCTTTAAAATACCTCATCAATAAATGTGTGCTACATGGACAGATCTACCGTTGGATAGTGTTGTTCCAAGATTTCTAATTTTCCATCATGGTAAAACCTGGGAAAGCCAATTGTGGACTTGACCACTTGTCCTGAATTGAGTTTGGAGAACTACCATGTGCCCACTATGAAATGCGAAGCATTGTCTATGGTCTATACTCTACAAAAGTTTTGATAGTACTTATTAGCCACTCCTTTTATCTTCTATATAGATCATGAGCCTTTAAAATACCTCATCAATAAATGTGTGCTACATGGACAGATCTACCGTTGGATAGTGTTGTTCCAAGATTTCTAATTTTCCATCATGGTAAAACCTGGGAAAGCCAATTGTGGACTTGACCACTTGTCCTGAATTGAGTTTGAAGATGAATTACCTAATGTTTAACTCTTTCATGTTACTCGTGTACCTAAGGAGCTGGAGGATATTACCACCTTTCTGATCACTAGCTCAATACTTGATTGTCTCACTCCTTAGGCCAAGAAATAACTCATGGGTTGTGCCACACCTTTTCAACTCATAGGAGGGATCTTTACAAACTTGGTCATGATGAGATTCTTTGGCATTGTGTTATGTGATATGAGCATCCCAAGGTACTTTGAGAAGTTCATGAAGGTATTGCCAAAGGACACTATGCTGGAGAGGCTATTATACATAAAGTTTTACTAGCTGGATTATGGTGGCCTCCTTTCTTTCAAGATGCTAAGGTGTATGTTAGAAAGTGTGACATATGTCAACATAGAGGAAAACCTAACAGATGATATGCCATGCCTCTATGACCAATTCCTTCTCAAGAACCATTTGAGAAATGGGCCATTGATTTTATTGGCCCCATCACTCTAGCTAGATGAAGAATAGGTTCTCAGTATATCATCACAACAACTGATTACCTCATTCACTGGGCTAAATTTGTGCCTACAAAATATTTTACTACTGCTACTATTGTGCACTTCATTTGGGAACATATCATAAGTCAGTTTGGATGCCCATTAGGATTCATTAGCGATCACGATACCCATTTTCTAAATGAAATAATTCATGTCTTATTAAATGGGTTCATTATTACACACCAAAAAATGATATCATACCACCCTCAAGCCAATGGCACTATCGAGGCATTCAATAAGATCTTATGTACCACCCTGATGAAGATTTGTAATATTGGCCAAAATGACTAGGATGACAGGGTATTTGCAGTCCTATGGGCTTACTGAACAACTTACAAGCGCTTGAAAAAAAATGCCCCATTCAAATTTGTATACAGTAAAGAGGCAGACCTTCTAGTTGAGTTTTTAGTAACATCTCTCTGTATAGTGCACATATGATAATTAGATGAAGAGTCATCCTTGAAAGCATGCCTAGATACTTTGTTACAATTTGATGAATCCCTTTTCCTCGCTCATTAGAGTCAGAATATGGAAAAACACAAATAAAAAGCATGACATGATCACCACATAAAGCACAATACATTTACTCTAGGCATGAAAATATTGCTATATGACTCCAAGTTTGTGCACCATCCTGGATAACTATGGAATCACTGGGATGGTCCTTTCATCATTCATAGCATTCAACCTACTAGAGTATGATGGTTACAAAGGTTGGATGACCAATTCCTTCTTGGGCATTATAATGATAATTGTCTTTGGCCATATTTCACTTTTGAATAGCTAAAATATTGTAATCAATAAAGCTTTTGCCATTAGTTTAGGATTTCCTATTTTCAATAAAAGCACTGCCCCTGTTGTGCATAAACACTTCTTAATATACTTGTCTTTTTGTATTTGTCTTTTCATGGAGGACCATGACTCAGTTTTAGTGTGGGGTAAGATATCTAAATTTTTAATTTAAAGTTAGGAGCACAAGTTACATGGATGCATAAATTACTAGGTGTGCAAAGAACCTAAGCATGCAAGGTATTTAAGGTGCATAAGGAACCTGGGTGTCCAAGGTGTTTAAGGCGTGCAAGTTATTTAGGGCACACAAACTACATAGCCTAAGGATAAAGTGTTTCTTCCATAAGTTTGAAAATTCAAAAGAAACACATATCTTTCACTCCAAAAAAAGTGTAGGACATAACTGTTATAAACCTCAAAGGAAGGTGTGAGACGAGACATACCATTAATGTGAAAAAGAGTAATAATGGAAAAAAATGTGCCAATGGCATGATGTGACAACACTATTAAATGCTTTAATTACTAAAAGTGATGATCGAAGAGCGATGGCCATTAAAGAATGAATTTATGATGAGAAGTGATGGGTGAAAGGAAAGGAATAATAATTACAATGAACCCTCTTGAGCCTATAGATAAAGAAGTAAGTTCATTTTTATGGTTTACTTAAGCATTTATTTACAAATTATAAGAGCTGAGAACAAAGAGAATATCAGAGCTGAGAGTCAAGAGTGAATGATTGAATCCAAAGCTAGAATGTGAGAACTCATGAGTTGAGACAGGTATTGAGGTAAGTGTCAATCCACTTCAGTAAGTGAAAACATAAGGGAACTCTAGGACACAACCATGATAGAGAGAACTTACATGTTACAAGTTATATAAGTCTGCCATTAAAGGGTATTTAAGCTCAAAAAGCCAAAGTCTTAGACCATAATCACGTATTCATTTGGAAATGTTGGATAGTCACATCTCAACCTTTGGGCTCCTCAGAGGGTGATGCAGCCTAAGAAAAAGGCCTTGAAAGCTTATCCATTACTTACAATACTGGAAGAAGAGGAGGTAGTTGGAGGAGAAATAGTCTTTATTAGAGAGGAGACACCAGAAGAACAAGCTCAATGTACATAAATGGAGGAAGCAAGTATGGTGTGGTAAGCCAAGAAAACACAATCATCACCACCCCTGTATCTACTGATTGAGGAAATGCAATATCCAGAGTCAGTGTTACATGTAGAGAACTAGGTCTCTAAAGTGTCCTCCTGCACAATCCTTGACTACAACCATCATTAACTTAGGAATGAGGCTAAACTACAGAATGATTATAGGGTCAAATGCCTGAACACCAGGAACTAGTTGGTGTTTGACCTGAAGATCTTTAACATGTTGGATGTTACCAGGTTATTTTAACTCTTCAACTTGTAATATTTTGGAAAACCCATGGAGGCAATCAAGTTCCTTATTTCATGTATCCATGAGGACTACATATATTTTATCAGTCATAGTATAAAGATCACACTCGAAAGAATAAGCAAGGTATTGGGATTACAGTGCTCAAGGTTATATGTGGCTGATGACCTGATAAGCACAAAGAAGGTTCAAAAGACTACCACAACATGAATGTATCAGAACCAGGGTCATACCATACATGTAAATAACCTACAAGATCCTACCCTCCAGGATGTGGCATGGATCATCATGACAAGATCAGTGGGACCGATCATTAGAAGGAGGTTAATATGAAGCATTTATACATTGCCCACCAAGTCACTTAGGGATCAAAATATAATTGGGCTATGTATTTTAGCCAAAATATTGTTGAGGATGCTGAGAAGACCCACCAGGTAAGCAACCATAGGTTTTTATGGGGTGTGTTCATTCTATTGATGGTTTTTGATGAGATCACTGTACCAGAATACACCTCATGAGTGCTAAAGTCAACATACCCACCTGAGCATAGGTCCCCTACTGAGCACTATAAGGTGTTCACATGCCCACAACACATCACCCCCTCCTACAAAATAAAGATGAAATATTGGTTTGATGTTATGAAGGAGGGGTTCAAGAATGAATGGCACATCTCAAAGGATTTAACCCATTTGGCTATTGAGAAAGCATAGCATATAGTGAATTAACACTTCTCCCTTGCATGCATCAGGATGATCCCTTTTGAAGAGCTCTCTACATGTCTAAAGTTATCGTATGCCTTCTCAACATGATACTTCATTGACTATATGAACCAGATCTTTGACTCGTAACCCATTACCTTAGAAGTCAAGAAGATTGATCTGGAGATTCATACTCTCCAAAAATTAAATGTCTATCTAAGTAAAAAGGCATATGGAAAGATGAAGGAGATGGACCTTACAGATATAAAAATCAAATAAATAATGGTGGGATAACAAGTACATAACTTGTTATATATGCTCTAGCTTAGAAAGGATCCAAAGGGTGGGGAACCTAAAGAAAATCTCCCATCAGTGCCTCTATTGAAGAAGAACTGAGCTGAGCATGATGCCACCATAAGTGGTCAACAGGTACCACAAAAGTGGTATAAGACTACCTAGGCTCTACAACCAGGCCCCTCACCTCCTCAACCATCTCTTCCACACCCATCTCCTCCATGCCTATCTACACCTCACCCTTCCCCACCTCATCCTTCTCTATTGTGCCCTTCTCCACCTCGCCCTTCTCCATAATGATCTTCTCCACTACACCCATCTCCACCATGCCCTTCACCTCCTCAATCATCTCCACCTGAATCACCACCATCACAAGTCCCCCCACCTCCACTCTCTCCTCCACATATTCCTCCAACTCTACCCTCACCCCCTAAAATAACTCCATCTCCCCCCAAAAGTGTCTACTTCAGGAGATACATAACAACAAGCCATATAACAAGCACTTGAGTAGGAAGTCCCTACAATATAGGTGAAAGCATCATATTTTGACTCTAAGAAGACAACCTCCCTAGTGTGGAAGGAGGAGGCCACCTTTGATGACTCGCCCCTTGATGTTGAACTACTCTATGGTGAAGAGGGGGATGCTGAAGAAGAAGAAATGAGTGAAATGCTCATTGGTAAAACTTTTATGGATACCAATTTAGAGGTTAAATTAGTCAGTGACCCTAATAAAGGGAAGGAATTGGTTGGGTCTATGAAATAACTTGAAATTGATGCCTCTATTAATCCATGTGATTGTTATCAATTTGGCATCCCTAATAGGATGTTATATCTATGGTTGTAGTTTATTCCTCATGATGCAACCATGGAAACAAGGAAACAAATGTCCTTTTTACTGGACATGTATAATGAGGAGTGCAAATTTGAGCTCCCCTGAGATAGCCTCTCTTTGGGACCTAATGCTCCTGTGCTACGTAGCTGCTATGGGTAGATCCCCAAAAGATCCCCCATCTTTAAGTGAGTGAAACATTTTTAAAGATGGCCATGGAGGTCACATGCAAGAACATTTTGTTGGATTTTGATGCATGCAATGTAAAGAAGAAACATACCCAAGTAGCGGGTATATATAATAAGGAATTTGTCATCAAATAAGTACTCATCAAGGAAGTGGTTGCTCTGAAGTAGCAGGTCAAAGAGGTCACAGAGGCAAAAGTTAGAACATTAAACCTCTGTAAAATAATACTTTAATAAGAGTAAGCACTGGCAGATGATGTGCCTCTCGATGGGGATGTTATAAGCAAATTAGAAACCTTGGTGAATCTCTTGTTGAAGTGCTATAAAGAGCAACCTACATCGAAAGATGAGAGACTAGAGATATCAAAGCAATTCACTGAGGTAGTATAAGTCTACAAGTGTGCCTAAGAGAGAGTTGGAGAAGTCATCCCCATTTTGGATGGAATTTTTAAGCGATTGACTTGCCCTAATAAGATCTTAGAGGCTCAGCTCCAAGTAGAAGAAACCCATATGTAGTAGATGGCTAATGTTGCACTCTTAATAAAGGATCACGTCGAGTACACCAAAGCATTCAAGGATGTGGAGATGGAGGAAATGATCAACACACATTGTCAACAACTGATGCAAGTTTTGTAGCCCTTTGAAGATAGGTTGCCAAAGAATTCTCAACACTTGAAGATGCCAAAAAATATGCCACCACATCTTTGGATGAATTAGTCAAGAAGGCCAATTAGATATCTAACCAATCTGATGAGATGAAAAAGTCCAAGGAGGCCATGAAATTTTTTTTGCCAAGATGCTCGACATATTATCATATTGGGATAATGTCAAGAAAAAGATTGAGCAGATGGGGCTCAAGTTTTTGGTAGATGCCACTATCAAGACATAATCCAGGATGAACTAAGAGCGTAATATGGGGTAATGTTGGCCCCAAATTTTGGCTAAGTATTTTGTCTATTTTGGCATGGAATTGACACGATGAGGAAGGACCAAAGTGCATAAAGTCTATGGCATGAAATTTAATGGGTATAGAAGCATCGTGGCATGAAATCTGTAGGGCATGAGAGGACAAAGGTGCATAAGCACCAACACAAGAGGACCCAGTCAAAGAAGAATTGGTCATGAGGAACCCGAGAACATATGACTCAAAATGATAGCAAAAGACATGGGGAGTGCATGGGAAGCAAGATCAGTTAAGGAATGATTCATAAGGGTCACCCAGACCTCATTATTCAAAAGTTTTACACTGGCTCGTAAGGAAATGAACACATGACAACAAGGATCTAGCATAATGTGACTAGATAGGGGGTGCAAAGGCATGAGTCCTTAAGAGGGGTTAGTTGGTTGAGTGCCACGACTTTTAGTCTATTGAGAGTTTGTTGCATAATTAATCCTATCATTAATGTTTCAAACACTTGGTCAGGGATAAATAAGTATAAATACTCCTGTTGTAAAGTACTGTGATGATGGATTATTGCTTATTTTGATGCTTATGCTAAATAAAAGAATTGTTGATATGATATAACTTCTTTTGTCCATGATGAATGGTTGTATTATGTTGAGTCCAACATAGTGATTGGAACTTAGTATGAAATCTAACCTACTTTTTTTTCTGAAGTAATAACTCTAAACTAAAATGACATTAGTTTGCATAATTATGGTGGCCGAGCTTAGTAATCCTAGAATCAAAGTATTTTACCTATGATTTTATGTAGTATCTATTTAATTGCATAAGAAAGGGAAGAATATGATTGAGTTGATATTACTGTGCAATAAAACCTACGGGAATTGACCTCTATCTGTGCACTTTGAGTGACCATGTAAGACCACAATGTTGCATGAAAAGGCTAACGTGATAGCTTATTGGGCTAGACTTCAATACTAAAACTATAATAATAATAATTTCAATAATTTTCATACATGAGATAATCTTTCATGAGTAAAGATTAAATTTTTGGTACATAATACAGTTTCAAAGAATGCAAAAAGGTTGAAACAAATCAATTATTGGTACAAATTATGGGGGCATATGCCATGCATATTCACTCACATTACATAACATGTTACAAATTCATACAATTTTTGGTGCATGATATAGATTCAAGTACAAGCTTCAAATAGATTTTACAAAATTGCATCTACATATAGTTACAACTTTTGCTTTTATCAATGGAGGCATGATACATATTCATATCATGATTTCACTACTATTTTCTATTCATGGTCATGGTAAGAGCATGTATGTACTTCATTCTCCTTTGATCATGAATATAGGAACTAAGGAACAAAGTGATAATTGAATCTACAAGCCAGATATAATGGTTGATTCAATTAAAGTGCACAATGCATAATTTGGAGGTTTAATGCCCTTTAGCATTATTTATTATGAATACATTATGGATTCCAACCGATTTCCATATTGGGTTTACAAATACCAATAATGAAAACTACGGTTTATGCATTCCTCAATGGGTTATATTTTTCTATTCATGTTTAATTCAAATTAGGTTTTGATCACCCTCAATTTTCCATTGGTTTAGCTAAGAAACATATCTTCTCCAAGTGCTTCATAGGAACAAAAAATTCTCCAATGCTTCAAGGAAGCATCATCTTCAAGCAAAATTACAAGAGAAACATTGGTTTCATGCATACATGTCTACTCCTTCCCTATTATTTTCAAATTCAAGTTATATTTCAATTTTTAATTTCACATATGATTATTAACTACTTCTACATCATTGTAAGATTTTCTATGGAACACCTTACATGATTGGAGTTTTATCCCAAAGACACAGTGTGTTGTACACACTCAGGTATATCTTTCTTTTCACTATATTAATTTCATTTCTATAATAAAGGGTGGGAAAATGTAGTCACTCAAATTTGGCTATTAATACTTGCTAATGTCAACTTTGGCCTACTTTCACTTTAATTGTTTTGGACACTTAATTTGGACAAATTTCACCACCTCACTCTATCCTAAGTACTTGTATGGACCGTTTGATTTCTAATTTGCTATCATACACCTACATAAATGTTTTTAATCCTTTAAAACCCCTCTAAGAATATGTACAAACATTTTAAATTCTAAATGTCACATGTTTCCTTTCAGAATAGAATCAACCAGTATATATCAATAGTGGCAGTCGTTCTTGATCCCTATGGGTTGGTCTTGATCTTTACCCTTAGCAACATATGATTTTCAATTTTATACCCTCACTTACAAGTTGGTACATATTTTAAGGATAAGTATCACGATGTTTTCCCCTTTTGGATTGTTATAAAGGCACACCTAAGTCATCTATTCTATCACTTGGAATTTTCAATTTTTGAGGCACACATTATTGCACACTAAGCAAATCTTACATATTGTTTCAAAACATGGTTATAATAATTTGATGTAATCCTTAACCAACTCAAGAGCATGTTTTATCCAAGTTAAAACAAAGCATTATCAAGTATTAAAACCATTTCTTGATACATTCATGTAGTATAAGGAACACATCACATAAAGCACTCTAAGTGGGAGAACTATACAGGTTTGAGTTTCCTCTTCAGAATATTGGATATGAAGGCAATGATAAATCATCATGGGCATGATTGGGGTCATATCAGTCTATTACATTCCCTCCTTTCTCTTTGTAGGTTTTCAAGCTATTGTAAGCCCTATTAAGGTTTCAACTTTAAATAAGTTATTTGCAGGTAATTTAAGTGCATCTGAAAGTCAATTTTCTGCACACATATGTGTTTCAAGTAGACATAGATGATTGTGCCCTAATTTTTTGTAAAAGACATAATCGACTTATAGAGGATATAAGTGCTAGTTGATCCTGTCCTCTTCTTAATTTTCTTAACCTTGAGTAGTTACATTTACAATTTCAATTTTCGTAGTCACTGTCCTATTTGTTGATAAATTCTAGCCCCTTTTTAATTGCACAGGGTCAGATCATAGATAATAAATATCCAAGTATTTTATGTTGTTCATAGTTAGTCTTCTTTCATTTGATTCTTCTTTGTTAATTTTGGTACTTTGCTTCCATTCTTCTTATCACAAGTTGTTTTACAACATTTGCTTTCTTTCAAAATCATTTATCTTAATTAGGGTTAATACACCTATTAATTCTAGATTATGGTAAAATAATCAAATTTGTAATCTTGTTGTTTATTTCAATTTAATGTCACAACTTAAATATTATTAATTTACAAAATTATCAATCTATGATTCAATGTACAATGTTTATGATTTCATCTTTCAATCTAGATGATGGAATAAAAAAAATGTTTCTTGTAGTATAAATAATTTATTTGAGTGTCATCTAAGTTAAACTATTATTTTTTTGGGAATGTTTGGTTTATTTTTAGAAATAAAACTTAGTTGAGAGTACCTTCTTGCAAAGAGATGTCTTTGTAAATTGGAATTCTTCTTTCTTGCATATTATTTGTAGTGATAGCCTTGTTCTAATACAACAAAATGGAATAGAAAAATTAAAATCTTACATCAAAAATCAACAAATTGTTTGACTCTCTTTTATGTTGAAGTATTATTTTAAATAAGTGTTTAGTCAATTTTTAGAAACAATATGTACTTGAGGGTTCCTTTTTGCAAATAAATTTCTTTATGAAATGAAGTTCTTCTTTACATGTTATTTATAATTTTATACTGATATTATTACAATATATGTCATGATTTCCCTTATAATTATTATAGTTTATATCTAATGATATTTAATATTTCACTATAGAGAAAAAATTGACACAATTCCTTTAGATACTATCTACATTAAACAAAGGCAACAACACTTTGGTTGGAGAAATTTTTTGTTATAAATTTTTTAAGATGAATGGATTTAAATGTATCAAAATTAAAATATATATATATATATATATATATATATATATATATATATATATATATATATATATATAACTTTTTTTTAAAGATAATGCATTGCCGAAGTAATAACATTCTTTGAATAACAAACACGATGTTTCCATTTATTTATTCTTTAATATAGGTATTTACTTATTTTATTTTGTTGAATAATTTATAGCTTGATAATGAATTTATACATAGAACCTCTTAAAAAATAAAATAGTCAATTATGTTTAATTCATAACCTTTATATGTGTTTACCCTAGAAGTTACAAACTTGTGTTTATAAATGTCAAGAATGTGATGTGATATACAAACAAGAATATTGTTTTAACCTTTTAAGGTTTAGCTAATGTAAATCCTATGTGTGATTAAAGGACTTAGTAGACTAAATAAGGGAAATAATATGCACTAAAATAACCACTGATTTGTTGCAAAATTGACTAGCTTTGACTTTCTAAAAAAAATAATAAATATGTGCAAGTAAAGACTTATCTGAAAAATACCTGATATAAATGATTTGAGTACTAAAAATTGAGATGGAAGTGGGTCTAAGTGTCATCAACTGGATCTCTATATCATAACCCCTCTTGGATAGTAGCACCACATTTGGACAGTAACACCAAGTGGCTCTAGTATCTTGATATTGGCATTAATGTCCTTTATGGGTGCACCTGTGTTTGGATTTTTGGGTTATGTTCCTATGTGCACAAAGTCTAGAACTCTATATTATGCCTATAATAACTAATTTTATGATGCAAAACCTAATTATCCTTTCAAGTAGGGTATGAGCTGAAAAGGGTGTTAGTAAGATGGGTTGGACATCCTCAACACCCTATTGTGAAGAGAGTTGCTTACATACCAATAATCTGAGCAGGGATCAAACTCGATGTAGTTCTCCCCACCTAAGTTCTAGTGCAAGTGCAAGTGATGCTAGTATAATAGTGGCCTTGAGTGCCTCTAGTGTGTTTGAGATAGGAAATCTAGAGAATCTGAGCTTAGGGCCGCTATAGATGGTAATATGCAAAAGTAGGGCAAAATAAGGATTAAGAACCTTGATTTTGCTCAACTGATTTCATGTTTGAATAAGTATTTTGCATCTAATTTCTATTTAGTGGATAAAGGGCTAAGAGTCATGTATTTATAGTGTTTTGTTACTTGTGCAGATAAAATAATATCTCTGGGTTGACCTTAGGATGGTTTTACTTTTGAAAATGTATTCATCTAGGAAAGCTAGGGTAAAGGACATATGCACCATTTTAGGGACACTAGTGCCATGTGGCTCTAGTGTCCTCAATGTGGCGCTAATATTTAGCTTATAGAACATTGGGCATAGAGGGCCAAGGTCAGGAAATGAGGGTCTAAGACTATGTTTGAGTTGATTAGAGATGCATATGGCTCATACAGAGGTTAGATAAGTGTGATAACAGGCTCTAGGATAGGTCTAGGGATAGTTAGTCTCAAGTATAACTCTTAGCACTCAAATAACACTTTTAGGTGATTACATTTGCCCCTCCTTTATTCTAAGAATGCAACAAAGTGAAATGACTAATATAAAGGAAAAAAGAAGTGTACGTAGACTTACCTAGGAAGTGAAGCCTGTGAAACTGAGTCTAAATATGTGAAGTTGGTCTACATCTATGAAGTATGATAAAAAATGTGTCCTAAAAATGAAATGTGCATAAACCAATCCTTACTTAAAATATATCAAAGTAAAAGACTGTGCTTAGTAAAGAAGTAATTGAGTAAAACAAAGGAGATGGGAAAAAGGAAAAGAATGAATACACCTCATTGGGTATGCAAACTAAAGCATGAATCTAGGGTTAACCTCTATGTGTGAATGTATATAGTGATCAATAAGAAAATATCCTGGATTGATCAAAATCTTGCTCAATTGTCATGTATGGGTGGCTGAAGAACTCAATCCAATTTTGACTCCATCATTACCCACCCCTGCTTGGTGGGTGGCTTAGGTTGGACTAATAGTGTGTCTAACCCTCTCACGTGGGTGGCTCAAGAGCTCAAGTAGGTTATGACTCCATCATTTTCCACCTACGTGTATTAGAAGCATCTAAAACTAAACTATGTAAAGTACTAAAAATATCTGACTATGTCTATCTATGTATGCCAACTTTGTGGCCACTCGGGTACATTAGGTGACTCTTGGCCACTCAAGAATACCAACCACTGTAGATGGAGTAAGGCATGAAACTGGTGATAACCTGGAATATGATGTCAAGTGTATACAATGTAGAGAATGACATGGAGTTTGTCATTCCATCTGATCAATCAATGTGTAATTGGGCATATGGAAATAATGTGTCATGCACATGCCCCCAATTTGGTATCTGAGTCTATTGATTATGGATTAAGTATTTGAACTAAATATGAGAATGGTCATGTCATGAATAATTCCTCTAATCTAATCAAACTGATATGAATTTGAGTTGAATTAATGTGAATTTTATTAAAAATTGAGTAAATTGATAAACTTATAACTGGATCTATGCAAACTTGTAATGTACCTACTGTATTGTTCTACCCAATTTGAGTTGTTCTAAAATTGAGGCTACTAGATAATAGCACCATATCTTGGACAGTAGTGCCTTATGGTGCTAGTGTCCCTATTTGGGCACTAATGTCTTTTTGGTCTAAATTCTATGTTATTTTATTACTTACTGAGTCATTATTTTTCGTGTGTTTACTTGTGTCTAATTTTTTGAAACTAAGCCTATATGTTGAAAGATGTTTTCTGAGTGCAATATATGAGCTTGATCTTTGTGACAAATCCCTATGAATTCCACCTCTTTTGAGGCTAGCTGTTAAACCTATGCAATAATTATCTTCAAAAGAAAAATCTCTACAAAATGTGTGTTAGTCGAAGCATATATGATAACTATGTGATAATATAATATAATGTGCATACATAAAATCAAAATGTAAGATGATCTCAGCACACATATGTAATGTAGGATATATGTCATGTCTAGAATTGCACAAGGGTGTCAATATAGATGCAATCAATAATTGTAATAAAAAATATGAGTAATACCAAGTAGCTACCTATGGGGATGGGGCATGCTGTCCATCATGACACCCAAGTAGGAAGGGTAGATGTAAGAGGTCCCTCGTGGCATCAAGAACTTGTGTGTGTCACAAGTAAAGACAAGTGTCATGACCATGATGCATATAATAAATCATACATATAAAATGCATGAGTCATGAAAAATAGGCCAAGGGGCCACAATACAAAGGACATGGGCACATGTCACTAAATTTGAGAAAATAAGACATACAAGGACATGTTCAAATGTCCACATACGTAAACAACAATCAAGTTTTGCTTAAAGCCACATAGAAGGACATGTTCAAATGTCCGAATAAAAAATTAAGAAAGTACACACAAGGGACATGGGCACATGCACAAGGCATACATACTGTGAATATAAGTGGTTTGGAACCAAAGAGCAATGAACCAAAGAGCAATGGCATATTAAAATGCCCTCGAAATAAAGAAATATAAAGATACAATCAAGTCTAAACTAAGAAAAATAGAAATGAAAGCATGCATGAATATGTACTATAAATTTATGTAAGAGTTAATATATACATATGCTGAGTCTAAAGTAGTAATATTTACCAAAATAATTTAAGTATGAGTGGCAATGATTAATATCAAGATATAACGATGCTCAAACTAGAATATAGAGTATATAAATATGGAACCTAGGGATCGAAACTAAGTATAAGATGCCACCAAGTGGGAGAATGTGTAAATTAAAGAACCATGAATTAGTGTATATGCCCCCAATGGGTAGATAATAGCAAGTCTAGATCAATGTAGTGGATCTGAGTCCTATAACAATCTACAAGCACTCGATAAGAACAAGTGAAACATGTAGTATGATAAAATTGACTATACTAAGATAGTTAGCATATGAAGTGTCTGACAAATATAAGAAGTGTAAACATAAAAGTACATAAAATCTATAAAAACTTTGTGTTTTCTAAGCAATATTTAAATGTTTTTGTATTTTTGAGATATTGTATTGTTTTTGTATTTTTTAAAAATAAGCTATGTACAAGTAATATGAAAATGAACTATGTACAAGAAGAAAGGGAGAGAGGAAAGTATGTACAAGATAAAATAAACCATACTAACTGATGAGTCAAATAAAGGAACTGTGATCATGCATGTTGTGCAAAAGGGCAACAGTGATCCCATAATTTACTATACTGAGTGATTTATATCTATATTTATATCTACATTTGTAGTGGTGCTATAAATCTATGGCACTGACCATGGTGTGCTATGAATTATAGGGGTCTTAGGAACCCATATGGTAGAAGAAGATGTAAGTGATATAGGTGCCTTGTGTTAAGAACCATGGGAACTTGATAATACTAATCTTAGAAAAAAGTGAGTAGAGGAAGGCCTTCTAGAATATGTGACATATCTTTGATGTAGGGGTCTCTCTAATAATGGTCTCTATAGGATAGTATGTGTACGTAGTGATACTATAGGAGTAGACCTCACATGCATTGATGGCTCTACTGAACTATGTGATGTATCAATAGAAATTATGCTCTAGGTTATAACTAATAATTATGTTATATCTGGTAACTATGATGGAACTGTAACTTGTGACTGTGTTGTAACTGTTGGTGGGATAGGTAGACGATACTCATATGGAAGACCCTCAACTTTGACCACCTGATTTGTATGTATGTATTTCAAGCATCTGTTCACTATGGATGGGATGGATCGTAGTTATTGTATCCATGGCCTACCTAATAACATATCAAACATGCCTACACTAGGTACAACTAAGAATCAAGTGGTTATATGTGTTGGTCCAACCTATAATGGAAGCACAATCTCCCCAATGGAGCTCTGAACATGACCACTAAAACTACTAATAACAATCTTTGTGGGGAGTATATCCTTCTTGAATACCCCAAATGTTGTAAACGTGTCAGAGTGCACATCATAATGGTTGACCCATTGTCAACCATAACACTATAGATAGGATGATGATCTATGTACACTCATACAACGAGTACATGTAAATTTGTATCATCATCAACAATCTCTTACTCTAAGAAGGTTATAAGTGGTCTAATTGGAATTGTAGTATGGTACATACTAATGATGTTGTGTAATGGGTGTGCCTCCCTTGTAATAGTATGCTATGAAGTTGGTGGTGGATGTGCCTGATATGTGTACTGAAAACCAGAGGTGCTCCCTACCTTATTTATTATGTGATTTGAAAATAGATCCAATAATATATTTAATGCCTTAGGTTTGTTTGATGTACTTTTGGTGCCTTTATGGGTGTGCCCACATCAATAATGTTAGCCTCAAAAAAATCTTGTATCTTATTTTTTAGGTTTATGTATTTATTTTTTGTATGGCCCGGTGTCTTATGGTACTCTTAGAATGCATTGGAATCATAAATTTTTGGAAGAGGCCATGTCATATCAACTTCTTTAATGGGAGGGAGAGCTATGACATTACATTCCAAGAGCTACTATAAAACCTATGTTGGTGACTTCAGAAGGTTGGTGAAGATTCAACATTGAGGCACTGATAAAACCAAGCAAGGAGATGGATTTGAAGTTGCGTTAACTATGGAGTTTTGATAAATATTATTCTTAGTGGAACTTACCTTATATGGAGGCTTATTTGAACTCTTAGCAGCTAATTCTGATCCATTAGTATACTTTAGTTTTCCCATTGATAAAAGCTTGACCTCTCTTTCTTTTACTATGTAGCACAAATATGTGAATGTAGGAAACTTCTTAAACAAGATTGCTTTGTCTAATGTTGGTAAAAGACCCTATTTAAAGATGTCCTAAAGCTCTTTGTCTACCATGGGGCTAGTCAGTTTACTTAATATAGTCTTGTATCATAAGATGTATTCTATGATAGGTTCATTTGACTTTTGTTTTAACTGTGCAACTTGGGCATATGAGATGTTGTCACTTATATTGATGGAGAAGTATGTTAAAAATATGTCTGTCAAATGATTGAATACTATGATATATTGATTCGGTAAGTCATAAAACCACCGTAGGGCATAATCCTTTAAACTACATGGAAACAAATTTGGGAGAAGCTAATCAATGGACACATAGTCCAAACATGTTGCATCAAAATCTTGAAGATGGTGTCTTGGTCACCCTTGCCATCATATAATGTAAGCTTAGGTGCTAAAAATTTGGATGGCAAGGGAGGTGTTGCTATGTGATGTGCCAAAGGTATATGTAATAGAATGTTAGAATTTAAGGCAGGTGATGGCCTAGTGGCTCCCTTATCAAGATGTAACACCTTTGCCTATAGAGTATGAACCTCGTGCACAAGGGATTACACTTCTCGAGTGGAAGAAATAGCCATAAGAGGTGTAGTTGGCATTGGAGGTTGTTGAATTACAATTGTAGGTTGTGCTAGCTGAGTTGGCCCCACTGTAGGTGTAATAATGTTATTAGCTGGGGAAGTTGAAGATTGACCATTGTTTGATTTCGAATATGGCTTGTAAGATTTGTGCATGATTAGGAGTTTATTCATGAATTCTATCTCTGAAGCTCTATAAGACCTCATCTTTATTGACAATTATGTTATCATTGTTAAGTGGAAGGAAAGTGTCCCAATTTCTAATTTGTGTATCATATTGTTCATCTTCAAATGTATTATCATTAAGATCCATATAATTAGGATGTGAAGGATCAACAACAATAGTTACAATAGGTCCCTTATCCATGTTATAAGCTCAAATAGTAGGAATCTAAATATGCTGTATATGATTACCAACTAGCCTAGCACTTCTTCTTAATGGGAGAGAGATAGCTTTTTTAGATGACATATAGTAAACAAATTGGAAGAAAGTTACTAAAATAAAATATATGAAATTTAAAAAAATTAAAGCAACTAACAAAAAAAGGAAAAAGAAGGATACAAACTCTATGATCATTAAGGGTTACGGTTTGAGCAATGTTCGAAGTAAATTAGGTTCACCAAATGTTTTAACTTTTTAGGGTTTAGATTATATAAATCCTATGTTTGATTAAGGGATCAAGTAGACTAAATCAAGGAAATAATATGCATAAAATAACCACTAATTTATTGTATATTTTAATAACTTTGGCTTTATAAAAGTTGTAACAAATATGTGTAAATAAAGACTTATCTAGAAAACACCTGATATAGATGATCTGAGTGTTGGAAAATGAGATGGAAGTAGGTTTGAGTGTCATCAACAATATCCATGTGTTAGAACCCCTCCTAGATAGTAGTGACACATTTGGATAGTAGTGCCATGTGGCTCTAGTGTCTTGATATTGGCACTAGTGTCCTTTGTGCAGGACTATCTTGAACTTCTGTGTGTACCTATGTCTGGGTTTTTGGGTCATGTTATAGTGTGCATAAAGCCTTGATCTCTACATTGTAACTGTAATAACTAATTTGTGATGCAAACCTTATTCTTCTTTACATGTAGTGTATGAGGTGAAAAGTGTGTTGGTTAGTATGATAGGTTGGACATCGTTAACACCTCATTGTGAAGAGAGTTTCTTACATACCAATACTTCAAGGAGGGATCAAGTTTGATGTAGTTCTCATTACCTAAGTGTTGGTAAAAGTGCAAGTGATGCTAGTATAATAATGGCCTTGAGTGCCTTGAGTGTGCTTGAGATTGTAAATCTAGAGACTCTGAACTTAGCGCTGCTATAGATGGTAGTATGCATAAGTAAAGAAAAATAGGGACTAATCATCTTGATTTTTAAAATAGGGACTAATAATCTTGATTTTTCTCAATTTGTTTCATATTTGAATATTTATTTTGTGTCTAATTTCCATCTAATAGATCGAGTGCTAAAATTCATGTATTTATAATGTTCTATTACTTGTGCAGATAAAATAAGAAGTCGAGGCTGACCTTAGGAGGGTTTTACTTTTGAAAATGTATTCATTCTAAAAAGCTAGGGTAAAGGATATAAGCACCATTTTGGGGACACTAGTGCCCTTATGTGGTGTTAATGTCCAGCTAGCAGAACACTGGGCATGAAGGGTGAGCATTATGAAATGAGGGTCTAGGACTACATTTGAGTTGACTAGGGGCGTTTATGGCCTGCATAGAGGCTAGATAAGTGTGATAATAGGCTCTACAATAGGTTTAGGGTTAACCTAGGGATAATTAGTCTCAATTATCACTCTTAACACTCAAATACCACTTTAGGTGATTAAAATTGCATTGAAAGAAACTTATTGCTTCATTGGAATCTTGTTATTGTAGGTTTCCATTTTTATTCCTGACATTATTTTTGTGGAATGTTTAAGATTAAAATTATAAAATTAGTGTTTTTTAAGTGCATGTTTCTTTTTAAACCTATAATATTTAAAAATATATTTATTTATTTGCAATATAAAATGATCATGATTATGAAAAGTGTTGTGGCTATTGTCTAACTTGGTATGATCCACATGGTGGTGCCTAGGGCTAGTTGTGTGGTGGACCAAACCACACTTAAATATTGGTAATGGATGGTAGATTATGCATGTAAATATCATCTTATTAATCTATTTAAACATATTTGAGATAAGAAAAACACTTATATGAAAAAATGCAAATTCTATTCAAAATGCAAAATAGCGAAGTACAAATGTGTACAATAAGACAATTAGGATAAGAGAGTAGGTTATTGTATCGAAATGGGAATGTCATTATTGGTTGCTGATACTATTTTAAAATAATACAAAATAGATATATTTGAATGCTGGATCTAAACAAATAAACTCCTATCTGGTACGGGTTGATTTCTTGACTTTGTGGTAAATATATGCATAGATTGTGATTTATCCACCTAGATGATGTTAAATGAGGAAATCTAATTTATGGAGATGTTATTAACCATAATGGTTTTAACACAAAGACACAGAAAGAATATTACAATTATAACTGATATTAGTTGTTTAAGATATGGTTACAAATTATTTCATACATTAGATCATGTGATAGTTGCGGTCCAACACATGACATGTTGCAGTAATTATATAATATGTCAGTGACATAAAGTGTGTCATATGGCATATTTTAGGGTAGTGAAGTGTTGATAAGTGAACATTGATGTGTAACAGTCATACACAAATATGTAGTGATGCAAGGCATGCAAATAAGCAATGCATAAAATGGTTGATGCACAAGAGGACTAAAAAGTTACGTGCAATAATGAGGTGATTTGTGGGCATTGTGAGATGTTTCATGGCATCACAGAGACTAAAAATTAAATGAAATGATAAGTAATGATGCATAAGTTATGAACACGATGATATAAAGTGCACAAGACTACAAAATTTATGAGAATTATGAAGCACATGTGAGATAAACATGGGATTATGTGTATCAATGTTATAAGGTATCCTAACACTTTGTGGAGAATGCCAAGTGTTGGGGAAGCATAGAAAAGAAGAGACACACAAAATGTTGTAATAAGTTAGATTATCATTGCACATTACCATAAAGTTTTATATTTAATGCAAGATGTTGTAAGTGAGGAGTCCAAATTCAACAAGAGGAGTGATGAAGATTTCATATCTATTAGTGGCTATGAGATATGCTATAAGGCTACACATAGATCATTTTCCCTTTCTTGAGGAAAAAATGCTTTCTAATGCATTAGAGGTTAGCAGTGATAACTGAACTTAAAGTTATTTAAATTTATATGACTCAAACCAACTAATGAGTGTCATGATGGGTGCATGTATCTATCACTTCAATGATATAGTATTTGTCTATGGTACACAAACTCTCATGATATAAATCAAAAGGATGTTATGTTATAACTAGTTTAATGAGTAGACAAAAGTAAGGCTTGATAAGCTCCACATTGAATACTAGGTGCATGCCCAAATTTGGGGGAAAATCAAGAACAAATACGGATTCATTAGTCATGCAAAGAATGGTGTAAAGACCATAACATAAAGGCTTGATCTTTTGGTGTGGACCTTTGAAGTGTTACTTTTGAAGGTACAAATATAGTTTATCACCAACTCAAAATGCATGAGGTGTGTGATTTGATTCATGATGCTCCTTGTACTTCTATTGTGAATAAGAGAGAATATATTAAACCTGTTCATGAATACATTTTATGTGGCCTAACTATTTTTATACTATGTTTGTTTCCATTTCATGTGTGCATGACTCAATGTTAATTTATGCATGGTAAAGGATGTCGAGAGGTGTTATAGGTTAAAACCTTAAACATGTCTAAAATGTACTATGCCCCATAGAATTGTGAAGATTTGTTATTGTAGGAATGTTGGATGTATAAAAGATTACCATCTAAATGCAAGCATGTGTATGATTTTACATGAAGAGAAGAAGAACAAGTATGTAGTTGACAACTTATATTTATCCATCTATCTGTAGTAGAAAATATATTGACCAATCCAACTATGTACACATTAACTCAAATAATGCTTACCAAAAATAATTCACAAAGTGAGGATCACGACTAGATTATATTTGTGTTTGGAATCTAAAGTGTACCATACATGGTTGAAGAAAGCTTGCATAGTGCCAACTACATCATTATATTTCTGATAAAAAATGATGATATCCATCTACTAAGACTAATACACTAAAGGAAATACCACATCATGTTGGTCCTCTTATCATAGGTAATCCAACCATGAAATCCATGTTGTTGGATTCCCATGGTTTGGATAGAGCTGAAAAAGTTGTTTAGAGTCCTAACTTCATGTTTAAGGGATTTGTGATGCAACAAGAAATACAATAATTTATGTGGCACTCCACATTTACCTGCATGTATGGATAGAATAAATGAGATTATAATGCAGACATAGTCTTCATAATGTTGAATTTAATGATGTTTTAGCATAGTATGCCTCACAAATTAATATCTGGTGAGACGTTCCATAAAGTACATAAAGGTGACCAACCTTGAAAATAAACTTGTCATGTATGTAGAGATTCTAAACCTATTTATCATTTTTGAGTATGGTGTAAGCCTCTGAAAAATCCTTAGCATATGAGTAAAGTGATACCCAATCTAAAAAGTTATGGCTACGTGTATCCAATACTTTGATTAGTGTGTGGATTGATGGTCATCTAAGGTAATATGTTGGATTATTATCCTTTCCCTTCTTTTTTTTGATCATGAGATGGAGTTGCTATGGGAAAGTCATCCATTTCATGTGGTGTGAGTTCTCTATCTTGCGTTACGTCTGTAGGAATTGAAGGGGCTTATGATCATAATGAATGACTGTCTACTTACCTAGAATGTAGTTCCACTATTGCTTGACTAATTACATAATATCATAAAATTATTTATCATAGGTGGAGTTATGTTGAACCATGTCATTAGATGTCTCTATGTGGTATACAATAAGATGTCCATGTTACATGGGTATTGCACTGAATGCATAGTCAAATGAATTAGTGTTAAGTTTAAAGTAGTTTATGATTCTAGGCATTGCACTCAAAAACACATTATGATGCAAGTTTCCAACTAAAGTTAAATTTAGTATGCATGATCTAACAAAGAACCCATGTGATGCTTAATAGCTTGAGAACAAACCTACAATAGAAGTTTTCAAGTCCAATAAAACTCCTCAATTATGTGAGATTGCATAGGGCAAGCCAATACTGGATCACCTTGACCTTCTTTGATCTACATGCATATCGCTACAATTGATTATGTAGCCTAGGAATTGGATGTTTATTATTCTAAACAAAAAATTTGATAAGTTGGTTTTTAACTAGTGCTTATATAGAGTGTCAAAGATACGAGTTACATGGTATAGGTGTTCCTCCCAAGTCTTATTGAATAAGAGGATGTCAACTGGCTAGATAATGGCCAAGGAATTGGGAAATAGCCAAATTATATCATCTATAAACTAAATTAATGTGGTTAGGGCATTGGTTAAACCAAAAGGTATGACCATCTAATTATGCATTCCCTCCCATGTCTTGAAGGTTATCTTCTAGACGTCTTTAAGATGAATTAAAACTTGGTCATAACCTAACTTTAGGTCGATCTTGGTAAAATATTGAGTGCATTGGAGTTAGTATAGAAGGTTGTTAAATTTGGAATAAGATACCTATTTTTCACCATAATTTATTTGAGTGTATGATAATATATGAAATGGAACCAATTCCCATATTTATTAGGATTGAGGACTATCAAACTATCACAAGGAGAGGAATTAGGCATGATCTTGCCTTGATCAAGAAGTTATTTTATCTGACATTGAACTTCATCATTTTCCCAAAGTGATTTACAATAGAGAGGGATATTTTGAAGAGGGGATCCAGGGACAAAATCAATGTGGATATGAATTAGTGCAATGTTTTCACTATTTAATATCTCTTAGGTGTAAATTAAGTAAAACACCTACTACCAAAATGACGTTATAAAAATGATTATGTGACTTAATTAAAAGGTTATGCTAGCCATAAGTTGGAAACACACATCCTAATACATGTTGTATGCTAAGGGTATAACTTGTTCTCCTTTTCAAAACAATTTTGTCCTCAACATCGATGACTGCTAAATGATTTTATAGGAATGCTTCATACTTCGACATTGCATTTTAACTAGCCATATTCCTACACTTGATTAGATATGTTGTAATCACCTTCTTCTTAAACCTCTTAATTCATGTTTGAAATATTATCTTAGTTTTCAAAATTATTCTTTCCTCTTCATCTATATTTGATAACTTTTTATGAACTTAAACTCTTTATCCAGTGACCTTATTCAAGCAAGAATCATGGAAGACTAGATGGATTTTCACCAATTAAGGTAACTTATATTGGTACTGATTGTGTTTCCTGATAGCTCAGACCTATGGTTGTATCTTTAAGAAAGAGATTTTTGATGGCAAGTTGTAATCATAAAATATCCTAAATGGAGACCTTTTGGAAGAAGTGTGTCTCTTTATTTGTCGATCCTCTACATAAACTTAATACTTTTCCACCCTTTCTCAAAAATATGGAGGTATTTTTGTATTGAATATTTTAATACCACTAAAAATAATTTTTTTGAAGACCCCATCGATCCCTTTTGGAAAATATCTTACATTTGATGAGAGTTTACCATCTTTTGTGACTTTGAATCATGGTTGGGCTATGCACTAGTGAACAATGGTTGTTTTTTAGAATTATTTTTCAAGGCAATCATGATATTCACCATTTTTTTTTTTTAATGTTTCTAATATTTCTTTGATAATTCTCAATTCTCGTTTAATGTTGTCTACATATCCCTTGGTGGCCATATTGTATTGAATGTTTTGCGTGTTGTACTCAAGCTAGCTCACTTTGTGATCTTCGAATAAAAAATGGAATAAAAGATCCATTAATTGTAATTTATAACCCTATCTCCTCTTTGTGATGATTTTTTCTTGGAGTTTCAAAACCCTTGCCTTGGCCTCTAATGTGAGATAATTCCATACAAAGGTTTGACAATGGATAATTTGATTTTCACCTTTGACCAAACTTTGACGAAATAGTTTTAGAATTATTCTAGCCTCAAATATAATTCTTCAAAGAATAGACCCATCTATATTTTTGCGAGCTTTTTTAAAATGTAAATAAAGTATAAACAATATTAAATTATGACATATAGATCAAGTCTATAAAAAAAACTAAAATCATAATAATTTACTAAAAAATTAGCACATAATCATATTTTTTTCATTGACTAATTCTCCAACTTCAATAAAACAACTTTGCAAAAAAATCATAAAATTATAGCCTACAAGTCAAATTTACGAAAAGCCCTAAAATAACAATAATTCGCTTAAAAATAATAAAAACATTATTTTTTATTGTAATTTCCTTAAGTGATTCTCTAACTTAAATAAAAATTATACAAAAATTTACAATGGTTTGTAAGATATAATGATTATTAAAAATCAAGGGTTCAACAACACTTTTCTCCAAATCAAAGCTATAATACCACTTGTATTGAAAAAATCATACCACTAGAGTAGATAGTAATAAATAACCATAATATGATTGAAATGGAGCAAATTATTTGAATACATGATGAGCCACTATGAGGGGCAACCTAGAAAACCTTATAATTAAAAAAATTACAATATGATGATCTAATACTAACCATTACCTCCTATACATATATCCTATTTATGTTATGGAGACACCCTAGGCCAACCCTACTACCAATGTGAAGCTATCGAGAAATGACCATGTGACTTGGTCAAAGGTTGTCATAGAAAAAAATTGACCACACATATCTTGATTCATGTGCTTTATGCTAATGGAATAACAACATCAAATGGGGATATAAGGGTTGTTGGGAAATTTTAGAGGATGTTTTGAAGGAAATTAGGCATAAAACTAGATTTTAGTTCAACCTAGAATCCTCAAATGAATGGACAAACAAAACTAATAAATAGAAGTTTCAAAAACATTTTGAGATGCTTGCTAGGAGACAAAACAAAAAAATGGGACATGACATGGGCACAAACTATGTTTTTGTACAATAACTCAGTGAAAAAATCTATAGCAATGAGTTTTTTTAAAATTATTTATGGTTGCATCCCTAAAGGCATTTGTGATTATATAAGTACAACTAATCTGGGGATAAGAAGAGCTAAATTGAAGGATTATATAACATGCATGCATGGTGTGTGTAAATAATCAAAGAGAAGATTGGAAGTGAATATCGTTAAGTATAAATAACATAATGATTAGAAAAGAAGAGAACCATATTTTCAAGTGGATGACTTGGTTTTGGTATATTTGTATAAGGATAGGTTGTCTAAGAGAATGCATAGAAAGCTCACATGGGAAAAGATTGGGCCTTTCAGAGTTTTGAGGATATTTTTTCAATAAATTCTTGTGATATTGAGCTACCATATGGGTTTAGCATGTCACATATCTTCAATGTATCAGATTTGTACCTTTACTGTAAGGGATAAGGGAGCAAAGAAGGAGCAAGCTCAAAATTTTAATTGTGCATTTGAGAGAGAAGTTTCTTGAGAAGGCAAGGGAAGAAGTTGAAGTAGTATTGTATACATGATGCAAAAATTAGAAGAGAAGTAGTGAGTTCAAGGAGTATCCAGTCAAGTGAAAAAACATAGCATTTAAAGACACAACTTAGATGAGGGAATATGAAGTTGACAAGTATGAAAAAATAACTGAAGATCTCATGAAAGGTCCATGAGTAAGATTTCATAAAAAAATTATTTACCCTGGGCATCTAATGCAAGTGTGTTCAAGCTCACAAATAATCTTGCATTTATCAAAAACTTGAGTTCAGTTATTATGTGCATTTGTGCACATGTGTGTATGTTTATATGACTTGTTGATATGTCAATAAGGTTGCACATGAAGAAGAATATTGGAAATAATCCTGATAACATTGTCAAGAGTCGAGAATGTTATAAAAAGAAAGTTAAGATTATTTTAGTCACCTCCATAAGGTCAAATGATCCCTTTTTAGGATGGTGATAAAATTGATGCTTAATGCAAGTAGTGGTTTATGGTGATGAAACTTACATTAAATGTAGACAGTGGTTTCAGAAATGATGTTTTACATTAATCGATGTAATCATTAGTCTGTTATAAATGATGGTTTCACCCACATTGAAGATATAGGTAGAGTAACTACCTAGAACTAAAAAACACGATGTGTGAACTATTTTCCAAGATGGAAAAGGTGAAGGATATTTTGTAGTGGCCAACACCAAATAGTATGCATTAAATTAATTGTGTACTCAGGTCAGATAGTTTCTACTAGAAGTTCATCAAAAATTTTAAGGGAATTTTTGCTTCAATATTTGGGGCCATGAGATGTGATAAAAAAGAGTTCAAATGCGAAAATATTTGAAGTTTTGAAGAAAAAAGTAATAAAAAAAGAAGTGTTAGTGTAACCAGATTATAACAAGGTGTTCCAAGTTGATTATGATGTTAATGAGATAAAATAGGTGTTGTATTGAGTCACAAGGGAAAACCTGCAACTTATTTAATAGTGATAAGTTTATTGACACAAAAATGAAATGTTCTATGTATGATTAAAAGTTCTATGAAATTGTACAAGCTCTTAAAAAATCGAGATACTACTTGCTACAAAAGGTTTTTCTTATACACACATCACCAAGCATTGTGATTTATCAATAATAAAGGTAAGTTGAATCAAAGGTATATAAAGTGGGTATAATTACATTAAAAACACTCACTTCTTTCAAAAGATGTAATTATAGAATATAACAAAGTTATTGTTGTGTTGAGTAGAATAAGTATATTATTAACAAAGATGCATGTTGAAGCAGTGGGATTTGATTCCATCGAAGACAAGTTTAGGGAATATGTTAATTTAGTCAATTTATGGACAAAACATATCAATTTCTTTTCTCTTATATTTTCCCCCAAAGTACGGTCTATAAACTATATATTTTACCTAATTCTTTACATAGTCATGCACACGTGGGGCATGATCTTCCCCCTCTAGCTCCTTGTGGATGTCTTCTATCATCTCATCTTGCTAATTTATTTATTGATTAGAGGATTCTCTCAGATGGTTCTGAATATGCCACACACCATCCTCAATGTGTGTGCATATCTGGTTTGAACTGCAAGCATGGTATGAAAAATACCATTAGCATTCATGACATTTATAGAGATAGTGCACATGTTAATTTTGTCTCTCATTTTATTCATTTCATTATAAAGCAGGGTTTCAATTTAGTCAATTTGTGGACAAAACATATCAATTTCTTTTCTTTTATATTTTCCCCCAAAATACAGTCTATAAACTGTATATTTTACCTAATTCTTTACATAGTCATGCACACGTGGGGCATGATCTTCAACCTCAAGCTCTTTCTGAATGTCTTCTATCATCTCCTATTGCTACTTTATTTATTTATCAGATGCTTCTCCCATATGGTTTTGAATATGCCATACACCATCCTCAATCTGTGTGCATATCTGGTTTGAACCGCAAGTATGGTATGAAAAATACCATTAGCAATTATGCCATTTGGTGATAGTCCACATGTTTATATTGTCTCTCATGTTATTCATTTCATTATAAAGCAGGGCTTCAAATATGTCGACGATCCTTACTTCATGTTTCATCGATTCTTTTAATGACATTTTTTTGATCTATTTTAGTTAACCTTCCACACAATAGACACACATAATAACACAATCTATCTAAACCTACAATGTGTTATCAAACTGTTGACCTTGGTGCTACGTGTGATGCAAGACCTCCCTTAATCATTGCACCATTTCTTTTATAAGAAGTTTTATAAAGTAACAATAAATTTAATATCAGTATAATATAATCAAATATTATATTATAAAATTAATATAATATATAGTATATCAATGATATTAATATAATATATTATATTATTAATATTAATATGTATAATAAAAATAATATATTATAATAATTTTTATTAATATTATAATATAATATAATATTATTATAGTATATTTTTAAATTATATATAATATTATACGAGGTTTATAAGTTGTAGGGTGGTGGCATCTTTCATTTGTCATTTTTTATTATCAATGGTAGGCGAGGACTTCATGAGAGCTTATTTGATTATGACACAGAGCCACATTCGATGTTTAGCTTGAATTAACATTGCATTATCATTGATATGGGGATAATACATTAAGGTCCACATGTCTATATTTTAGTTTCCATTTATCCATGTTGTCAATCTATTGAAAGATATATCAATTGTATCCAACTTAAAAACATACGGAAATGTCATACTTAGATCCCCATAAGAAAGGGTAAGGCTATACAAAACATGAAAATAGTGAAACATTTTAAGGTGAATTATGCAGTGATGGTGAGGGGTATTGACAAGGTATTTTAGGTGATATCATAAAAGGGGCTCGTATAACAGTATAGTATTATATATAATATAATAATGCAATATAATATTAGTATTGAAAAACACATTAACGTTTGGAAGACAAGAATCTCTCTCTGTGGTGGCATATGGAGCACATTTAAAACTACACATGCAAGTTCTACAAAATTTTGTGAACTAGATGAGTATAAGTTGGTAGTCATACCTCACTTGAAACCCATCACCACCAACTTCATCTCACCTTTTATGCATGAAAAGTTAAGAAAAAAATGATTTTATATTTGTGGTGGAGGTTACAGTAAAAAATGAGGTTGTGTGTTCCTTGTTACGATGTGCTAATGTGATGTGCGATTAGGTGAGTGAGTTAGCAATGGTTTAGAAACATGATATCTTATGCCACACCCATATTTGAGGTATCTATTAGATTTACATGAATCACACCCATTGTAAAGGGGTACATAGCTTATAGGGTCACAGGTTCTTTGATTGGATGTTTACTAGTATCAAGGGTCGATGAGGACAAGATGAGGCTGATGTAATTAAGAGAAAGTTCCACGTCTAATGTGCAACTCAAATCAACACTGCAATACAACTAATATAAAGAGAAAACATTAAGGCTCAAAAGTCTATATAACAATGTATGTTTATCTATGGTGCCAATATTTTGACACTTAGAGAAATTACATCAAGGTTAAGAATCTAACTACAACATATTGATAACATGGATAAATTAGACAATATGATATATCAAGTGATATTGTACACTAGGTGGCTGATATAACAATATAATATTATATACAAATATAATAATGTAATATAATATTAACATCGATGAACATGTTACTATTTGGAACATAATAATGTTTTTATGTAAAGACATATGGATGGCATTTATCCCATATAGGTTACACATACACATGTAACTACATTAAATTTTAAATTGGCATGTCAATGCAATAATAGTGCATATTTATACATGTCAATTATATCAAATCAATGTGGTGACATCTTTGATTGTCCATTTTATATTGTCAAAGGTAGATGAGGATATCACGATATTTGTTTTGATTGTACCAAGACTCAACATCTCATGTGAAACTCGAGCAATTACATCTTGGTTACATAAATACAAAAACATTGAAGAAAGGGCAAGGCCATACAAAACAAATAAATAGTGAAATATTTCAATCTAAGATGAATGATAATGGTGAGGTGAAATTACAAGGTATTTTCATTGCCATCATACACAAAGGGGCCCATATCAAAAATAATCAATCAAATATGTTACTAGCTTGCAAGTTACATACCCCTTTACAATGTGTGTAAGTAATGCAAATCTAATAGTGGCCCTAAATCCAAATATGGTGTGTGATATGGGCCTTGTGGTGTCTGATATAACATAAAATACTATTTCATAAACACTGGAGAAAGGGTAAGGTCGTACAAAATAAGGAAATACTGAAAGAAAATATCCCTACCACTTTGTCATTGCTTAAACTCTTTGGGAAACAAAATGTCTCCTCCCTGTATAGTTCATTGTCATGTTGTATGAAATAACACACAAGGTTTCTAGTTTTTAAGTTCTCAACAATGGCTATTGGATTGATGTACAACCCACTCCTCATTCAATATGTGGGTGTTTTTCAAGGCACAAGATTTAGATGAGAATTCTTTGGATAACTAGGTTGATATGGGGGAGGCTTTGACATTGAGTGCAAGTTACAAGGTGTTTAACAATTTTATTGAATTCAGGGTTAAGTTGTTTAAATGAAATCAGTGAAATATTTGAAGGCGAGTTGGGTTGTGATAGTGAGAGGCAATAATAGGGTATCTTAGGTGCTCATCATCATCACCCAGTGCCTTTGAGAGCTTTCACCACTTTCATGTTTTGTATGGACTTGCCCCTTATTTTAAGGCTTCTATATGTTTTGAACGTACTGTAATTGCTTCATGGGTTATTATATTGATAGCATGGACGGATAAAAGCTACAAGATAAATAGCAGGACATCAATGTCTTATCCCTTCAACATAATTTTAATGCTTATTCAAGCCTCGCATCAGACATGGAGATGTATTACTTTGAAACTATATCTCATGACGCCCTCAACCCCCCTTCATAATATAAAATGAATAATTAATGCTTCGTGCACAAAAGCTAAAATAAATTTATTGGTAATAGATTTTGAATGAGGTATGACTACCGAGTTATATTCTTTCTCTTTATGAAACAAAGTTGTACCTAAACAAAAATATATATATTATATTTATGTCTTGGCCATCATTCACAACTTATTAACTCACAAATCTTTGGTAAAATCTAATAAAAAATTAGTTAAAGGTCATACAAAATGAATGCTTAAGGGGATTAAATTAAATTACTTGCAAAGTAATTTTAAAATAAATCTCAAGGTTTTCATCCTTCTTAATAATTTTGCTCTCTGTAAATAATACTAGGTTATGGAATCCATAATTCTAAACATTTTCACCCTTCTCAATTATTATGTCAAAACTAATATGCTAGCATTTATTGCATGTGGTAATCCTTCAACCACAACATTTAATATAAACCTAAAATATTACATTTGGTGGATGCATACCCTGACTCATAAAGTTTGGTTTCCCTAGTTTGTGGTAGTCTCTGCCTTCAAACTCAACACATGTCAATATAAAAGTGAATTAACACTGGCTTGACATTAGTAAACAAGATCTCAACACAACAGAATAACTCATAATAACTCCAAATCCTTCATAATCACTAGTAGAAAGAAATTTAAAGATAATCTTATGGGCACAAATAGAGATGAACAAAAAAATATAGTAGTACAAATGTCTGCAATGTTTTTGTGTAAAATAGTTGGTAGAAAGATTTCATACAATAAGCAAGCCTAATCAATTTTGATGTATTTACAAAAAGTCAGCCATTGCAATCTACAAAATAATAACAAACATGAATGATATGTCTGGGACTAAACTAAGAAGAAATAACAAAAAAAAGAGTAGAACTTTGGATTATAAAAGTTTGTTCATTGTCCATAGACTATCGAATTATTTTAAAATGAAGTACAGTAAAATGGAAGTTGCCAAGCCCAATGTTAACAAACTAACAAGAGAATAAAATAAAGGTGTGCCCTCAGATGTAGTAGAGGGTCTTCCTATAGGATGGTCTAGATTTTAGTGGCACAAGGAATTTGAAAGAATAACAAAGACTAGCCTCTTATGAGAATTCAAAGTTTTATTTTGGATCGAGTGCTAAAGATAATAGGTATATCGATTGTTATCTCATGTTTTCTAATGATAGGGAATTGAAATCACTATTGTACACATTACAGGTAAGATATTATTCCCACCATGCAACCAAATGTGCAAACCCCGAATTCGAATTTTATCCTTCATTTGATGCACTATAGGATACACTGTCATGTCTGTCAAACTCATGAGAGCAGTGGAAGCTAAAAAATAGGGATCATAATTTGTAAATATGGTTTTAGGTGAGTGACATGGTTGAGATTAAAGAAAATGAAAAGTAGTAGAGCATAGAAAAATTATAGTTTTATTTACATATTCTTGTGGCTTTACCATGGCCCTCAAGTTATAAAGAAAATATGAGATGCCTTGATGCGAAATTAGAGAAGGTTTTCTTGTATGAATTCAATTTGGTAAAAGGGTTATTTAAGCAACACGAGTAGGGTATTCGATTCAAATCTTTTTTGAATTACCTCAAAATATGTTTCATATTATAATATTTAAATATATATCATATCATTAAATAATAATAATAATAATATACTTCACCAAAGGGCAATGACAAGGCATTTCGAATGTTGTCATACACCAAGGGGCCCATATCGAACCCCAGACCCAGATTTAGGTCAATTTTTAGATTTATATGACCATTGCCCATTGCAAACAGATTTATAGCTTGCAAAGAGACAATATCTTTGAATGGGCATTTTTTTATTGTCAAGGGTGGATGAGAATGTCATGAGATCTGATTTGGTTGCAATAGGGCTCCACATTTGATATGTAGCTCGAATCAATGATGCAATGTCATTAATGTTAAAACAAGACATTGAGGTCTAAACGTCCATATTACATTGATAGATGTGACCCACCACATCCTACACAAAAGGTGAGATGAGGTTAATGGTCATAGATTTCGATTGAAGTACTCTTTAAAAAATTCTACTTTACTAAAAGCGAAAACTACACCATCCCTTTCGACGTAACTTGTACCTTTGGGACAACTCACAGTTTAAATACCGCGTGTTTTGTTGAAATTGTGAGCAATGAAGTAGTTTTTGAAACTATGGGTTGGGGATATCGAGGTGCCTCAATGTTGTTGCAAGTACGTAGGAATCCAAGTACGTTGAGATAAATTGAGTTGAGTCGGAGAATGATGGTTGGAACTCGAGATAGGGTTTTGATCAGGTTGAGTCCAATGCAACATCAAATGTAGCAAATAAAGTCAAATCTAATTAACTCAATATAGTTTTGCGGTGAGGTTGCTTTAAAAAAACATATACATATTAGTGCGGTGGCGGTGACTAAAACCCCACGGTGAATGGAAGAGGCGCGGAGGAGGAGGAGGGTCGTTAATTTCACCCACCGCCATCGCCATCGCCATCATGGGATTATATATTCTTTATTCTTTACTTTGCCTTGCATCTCATCTCGTACGTACGGAGCTTTTTTTCTGGCAAAGCCGCTGTACTTAAAAGAAAGAAGAGGTGCAGTGGTATGGCAGGAGGAAGCTCAAAACGTGCCTCGTTCATTATGCTCAATTCATAATGATAAACCCCATTAATATAAGCATTTTTTCTAATCTGTAAAACAGAATCAATCGTGCTGTACAGATCAATGCCGGTACTCAAATATCACAAACATCATATGAAATCTTTCATTACCACGATAGCCAGTTTGGCACAAATATTGATGCCACTAGTGGGACGTGTGGCCCGTCGTTAGTAGCTGACGTGCAGTCACTATAAGGCCTCTAACCATGTAAGCGTCTGGTTGAAGGGCGGGTACCGGGTACGAAGCTTTTTTCTGCCTAAGTCACTGTACTTACGGCCAAAGAAAATTAAAGCAGACAGGGCACGGCAGGGCAACACTGGTTCTGTTTGAGTCACAAGTCAGGGCACGGGACCGCAAGGCAACATTGTGTAACAGGTATGTTTAAACTCAACTCATTTTTTAGAGGAGATTTTGGAGAGCAATTTCTTACAAGAAAAATCAAAGCAGACCCAGGAGTAGAATAATTTGATCGTCCGGTAAAATAATTTGTTATGAAAAAATGAAAAGAGGAATCCGCTGGTAAAATATTTGTTATGAACTTTCTGGATCTATCCACTTATTTGTTTTCCTCTGCACTGCTTTTTTAATGGGTTATTTTCGTTTAGAGCCTGCATATTATTCTCTAAAGTATTCTGCCAAGCATCATGTAACAGAATAAACGTACGTTATTTTTCTTTACTAGAGACTAATTTATGAAGATCTTCCCCTACCCTGCTGAACACTTCCTAAGATTATAGTGCTGAGACGCTCATAACCCTCTACAAATAAATTGTCCATATCTCAACCTAAACCTTACATAGCTTAGCAGATTAATTTACATAAATTACTAGGTTGATTACTTGAAAACAAGTACTTAAAAAGTGCTACATATTATATTAGATAGCCATTTTTTCATGTACTGGTAGAAGGCTATCCATGCCAGTTTTATGGGTGTCACGATCACCTTTTATACTCATATTGACTGCAAAGCTTATGGCTACATATTCCATTAGATTAGCGAAATACGGATCGATATATATTGACTGGAAACCTTATGGATGTCAAGAGCACCATTTATATTCATTACAGACCGGGATCGATTTAAAGTGATTTGAAACTACACAACTAAATTCAGAAAAGTATATTAAATAATATATATGCATGCCCTACACTTTATAGACTAGTTTTCAGACTATTAATCAATTACCTAATAGAAACACAGCAGCACCGAGAATAATTGGCTCGGCTTCGTGCCGAGCACAATCGGCAACGTAATTTACCCCCACTGTCAAACATCCTTCTAACAATGTAGCACGGATTCTATTCAACCCGCTGTAAAATATTACATAATAGTGCAAATAATCTAATTCATCGGAAAATATTCCATAGTACTTGCAATGCATCTGTGTGAAAACTCGATTTATAATTTAATATCGTGTAGATATATTTAAGGAGCAGTCCACATATTAGTCTGATAGTAGATAGCCAGTGCCTTCACGTTGAATGGCACTAAATGGACACGACTTAACACTTAAATTTAAAAGTGTTAAACAACCAATGGATTAGCACCAATCAACAAGAACGTACTGGTGTAAAGAATAATTTAGGGTGATGATGAGAATTAAGACACACGGATCATCCTCCACCTGCACTAAATTCAAAAACCACCACCACGGTCATGCCAGCCCACAAGGCAGTTTCCCCAACGCTTGTAAAGAGTGGGTGCATGAAATAAAAAAGAGAAACTATAGTGAGCCCCATACCGACCTTTATGGAATGGATAATTCTCCTCGGATCATCTGCTCCCAGTTTGTAAATATTCTTATAGATCGAAACAAACCAACATTTCCAGTAATTGAATATTTAACATATTTTATCAAAAACTCTGTGATGTAGCCCCCTCTCAACAGGGCTCAGATCAACAGAGCTCGGGAAGATTTAGCTTCCACTTTAAGCCTGAATCCTTTGCTTTCAAATCGCTCATGGTAGTTATTGCTGTACCAGTATGATCCACACCTGCTGTTATATAATAATGCTGTTATATAAGAAAAAAACAGAAGATTGAGAAAAATTATTTTGAATCCAGGATAGCAAGTCGACTTCGACCCCTTAAAACAGTTGTAGTTGATATGCCAGCCATTTTCACATGCCACCATTTTTATAACCAAAAGTCAAGTACAATTAATAATTAAAAATATCCTAATGCATGGTCTCTGTACAGTTCTGGACCCAAAACATGTACCTGGTTTGTCATTATCATCAGATGGCCATATATTACATATTTAACACAGTCATATACTTTATCTTGCTGTAGATCGAGGATTCTTTTAATAGATTCAATCGCTTTATTAGCCATTTGCTGGCCATGGGTGGCTTCTCTAACTCGTACGTCTGAGAGGGAACACAACATAATGGTCTCAACCAACAACAGTTATTCCTGCCAACTAATAGCTCAAAGATAGCCAGAATAAAGAATCTCAAATTGGAAATTAATGTGGAAACACTTACATTTGCATTTCTTTAATATGGGGAGCAAGCATTTACAGTAAGATCCTTGGCTTCAGTTAAAACATTGGCCAAATTCCTTTACCCCCTGCTTGATTTGCATCATCAAGTTTGACTATGTCAGTTATCTTCCCATTCTTGGTTCCATCAGTTTTCTTAAGCTTTTTCTTTTGTTTGAACTCTGCCCATTGAAGTATACTTTCAAGTACGCACTTTTCGATTGCACTCATCATGTCAAACAAAATTTACCTTAGACATTAAACAAAGGTAAAAAACTACATTGGTGTAACATTCAAATTTCAATTTTTACAACAAAACAACAATGCCGCTTCTTTCCCTTTTTGGGTGAGACTAACATTAGTGTATAGATCCTCTGGCATACCTGAAATAGCTGAAAGTGTTAAAAGTTTCTAACTACATGTAAACATGCATGAGCCAACATTATAATGGTGAGCATGCCTATCAGGGTTAAACACTGATCTCATCTTTCCTCTTTTTCCATGGTCATCCCCAGCTCTCTATGTTCCTAAACTAGATATCTGTACTACCCCGAAGTAGCAAGTTTATATGGTACATTTTCTTATGAACGGTGCTCCATAATCACAGATATGATGTTTGACTGTCACTGCCATGAAGACCATATACGAACATTGATCAAACATTCAAGTTATGGACTGTGATTTTTTTAAAAAAAAAAATTTATTTGAAAGAGCAGATTGTGCCATCTTAGTCATTTTCTCTTAAGAAAACCAACCACAAAAGTTGATAAACTTCTAAAGCATCTGTACATTTTAATCAACAGCCTGTTGATGTGTTTATATGTGCTCAAACATTTTCCCTCTGAACCATGCACACACAACCTTCACAGATTGATGCTGCAGCAAGTCATTGTTTTTGTCTAATCTATATGATTCAACAGGCTAAGGACTATTTAGATCTGCTACTTGTGCAGCAAGTCATTGTTTTTGTCTAATCTATATAAAATAGGGTACATGGCATATTTGTGAATACTTATATTAAATACAGTACGATTTGTGGGAGATAACAGAGAACTATGGTTGAGCCTAGGCAACTAACAACCTTTGCCATGACGGTTTTATGAATGCGCTGAGGTGGGCTTAAAACATGCTATGAGCACTTATTTTTTTACGTGTGAAATGTAACATATGGTAGTTGGAGTAAAATTTGGCATTCCTTGCCTACACCCCCATAATGATCAATTGTATGGGTGTGTTTTCGAAGGTAAGCAATGTCCATCAGCTTGTGATGGAGTAAGATCATCACTTCATTAAATTGTGTATTTGTAGGTTTGCTTGCAACAACCCCAAATATAGGATCATTTCCTCTTCAGATCATCTCTCTACTATTTATATATATATATATATATGAAAAAATTATTGCCTATCAAGATAGCGACTTTCGTATAGATCATTTATATTGTGGACTTCAAATGTGGAAAAAAATGATCTTTTAGGAAAGGGAATAGAGAGCATTTTATATGGTGGACCTCAAACATGGAAAAATAGGGTAAATCGCTATTAGTATTTGGTAACCTCTATTAATATTTCAAATGACTCTTTATGGACTTTCATACAATATGAGCACTAGAAAAAAATGATTTTTGTAATATCTATAACTGGTTTTTAGTTGGAAAGGGAAATCAACAAGTCTCCATCATTATCTCATTAATTTTTTTATATGTATCACTAATTTTAATTTCTATTGAAAATCCTCTTTTCTATATCATTCCCCCAATTTAAGCACAGTCAAGTGTACTTAAGTTCCATATATATCCCCAAGGCCAATCACCTTACACTAATTGATCCAATCTACCTTAAAAGTAGATGAAATTATTTTGATCAACATCACACAAAAACATAAATAAGAGCAAAATCGAGCTACATTTAAATTTTATGGTAAATGATATTTCAAGGGGTGTAATGATTGCAAAAAAAGATCCAAAGTCCCATCCAAAACATTGGTTACAAGTAGGCTTAACCATTGTGGCTTGCCTGTCCTCTAGGGAACAAAGTAGGGATCACATTGGAACATGTAAGGCCAATTACCCATGTGAACATGTCCAATCCTAATCTTTGTATGAAGTAATTTTTTCACTTTTCATAGACACAAACAATTGAGAGGCAAGGGTCACATGGAATGCCTTGGCTTGACAATTTTTTTGTAACACATTTTTTCAAAGGGTATTCATTAATGAGCACTGATTAAGTAACTAATCTTTACTTAAAGGATTGAAAATATTTTTTAACTGCGTAATTTCCCACGATAACTATAGATCAGATAAATAAATACAACAAATTCAAAATTTAGTACGATGGATGTTGTGCCTTTTGTCATATTTTTTGATAGATGAGAAGATGCAAATACATAGAAAAGACATTACTATGAAGGCATTTAAGTGGTTTTAGTTAGATACCAATAATCACCAAGCCAATCAATGTTTGATGGTATTAAATAACCTCTATTTTCCCATCCAAAACCCTTCACAATCAATGTTCATGGAATTTTCGTCTGTGACCTTGTCAACAAACTAAGAGAGTACACTCTAGACACTACATGTGATGGTGTCCCATTCCATCCAAGCTTTGCAATCATTTCATCATTCATGCATTCTGTAGGAGAGAAATTGACACATATTAAAATGAACTTTTATCTGCAAATGTCATTATCACTGCACTTGAGCAAGGAAACACATGGCCTTCTTCCTCTTTTTGATTATGGACAACAAAAATTACATAATTTATGCATCTTGTATAAAATTTTCAAGGACACTAGGTACCTCTTCCATTATTTCATGACTAGCTCCTAGTCAGATTATGATTAAAATCAATTTTTGTTGGGGAGGGGTTTGGATTTGAATCTTGAATTCTATATATGTAAAACATATCCTTCATCTTCCCCACCAAAGGCTTGTTTTACTTAAAGCTTCCTGACCCTTTCTAGGTGTTAGCTTAGCGTTTCAATTAATTAAATTTGCTTTTTGTTTTTGAATTCTACAATGTCAAGGAGTGAAGGAAATCCCCGAGTCCTGCTTGAGAAGTACATAATCAAATCTTTTTGTAGGTTTGTCAATCTTAGAAGGCAGTTGGGTGTGCTCTTTCTTCAAAAAGCAGAAAGTATTTCAGATTTGAAAATGAGGTCATGGGCAGATCGTGTGATGCCCTTCTCATAGATATTCCCAAGGGATATTGTGTATTGTATGTTGGTAGTGAGCGCAACAGGTTTATTGTCCCCATTAGGTATATGAACTATTCTCTGTTCCAGGATTTTTTGGATAAGGTTGAGGAAGAGTATGAGTTTGATCACTAGATTTACCATTCTTTGTTCTCTTGTGATTTTATTTTAATAAATTCACCCCAATGTTTTAGAAATAAGATAAAAAATGGATTTTCCATGCACATTATTATTAAATCACAAGTTATAGTATGCAAAGTTAAATCAACTACATCAAGAAAAATACCATCGCATACCCATACATTGTCATTACTCCCTCCATTTTTCTTCGGTATTAGCAAGCAAATGCAGAACAAATTCCTTTGCATAAAAATCAATTTTGATAGAAAATTATATCAATTATTCCTTGCATGACCCTCACCATTACACTTCCCTGACTGGAATAAATCATCCTCCAAATTCTTTTGAATATGAATATTCTAGTGTACACAATCACCATTTTCTAGCACATTTGACATCATATTATTGTATTTCTTATCTAAATCCTCCACTTTCCCCAAACTTTTACAAGACCCTAAATCCTCCATTGTCCCATAGGGCCACCATCATTCGCCATGTCCATTACCAAAAAAGACACAATAAAAAACAACCTCAAGCAAAAAATCCTTGATAAAATCACTTCCCTTGAAACATCACGAAAATGTCTTTGAAATGAATGCCTTTCACCTTTTTTGACAAAATTGAAGTCCATTTGATATTGAAAATGAATGGATTAGGAATCATATATCCTTCTCACAATCAAAATGATCCACATTGCTACAATTTACATCATGAATGGGAGGGTTTTGATTTGTGAGCTATGGATTTACTTGTGGATGTTAACAAGAATGGGGTTATCATGCTTAGTGCACAAACTGGAAACTAGGAATTATGTCTATCAATTGAGTAAATTACTCAATAAATACTGATTTCTAATAGCACAAAGTCACATGCATTTGAAGTATCTGCAAATGGGAAAGAAGCTCCAAATATCTTCAAATAGATTACTCTTAATAGTCAGAAATGTTTGTCCCGACCATACAATGTGAGAACTGGTCACATAATCTGCTCCTTGTTTAGCATGCATCTTTTTTTGGATGTTTATGTGATTCCATTCTTCTCAACTACAACAATATGTCTTTTTTGGATCTTTTTTTGGAGAACACTTAACAATAATTCACTTAATAGTAATGATTGTCCAAAATAAGTTTAAATCATCTTTCCTTATACCAGTAGTCACATCCTATTAAAGACTTGCTGGATATAAACATGACAATTGTATAGGGCTCGTGAAACACCTCAATACAAGCTTAAACAAATGTCTACAACTATTCATCACAATATGATGCTTAGCTTAAGGAATAGTTCATTGTGATGATGGTCAAGCATAGATCCAAATCTAACCCAACTTATAAAAAGGCTCCCCACTTCCAAACATAATATGTCTTCTTTAGATTAGAATTTCAAAAGTACAACATAATCAAATATCCCATATATGGGTTCATACAACATATTGAATACAATGCTTATATCAAAGTTGTCCTTTTCCATTTAGCCTTTACAAGGTTAGCCAAAAGGGTCTTAATTCAATAGTACAGGTACTCCTTCCTATATATACATGAAACAACTAAAATTTACAATAGATCAATCTAGTTTTCTCTTCTATACACATGACACTATTAAAAAAAAAACCTTTAGATCAATTTAATCTATGATTGGCCATGCAACTTTTTCACGAAACTTCTCAATAGATACAACAAGATTTTGCATTCATAGAGAAGCTATCAAATCTGCATTATTAATAAAATAAAAGGTCATCATATAGATGGAATGCCTTTCTGTTACCCATATAAGAACATTCAAGAGTAAACGATTCATTTATTACACCCCACATATAAATTTTTTAAAATAGAGATAGATATAGTTCATCAATGATACATCATACAACAAACACATGTCCATAAGAGATTTCCATAGGAAGAATAATTTCCAAAACACTTTACAAATATCTATGTAAGCTTAATCATGACCAAAATACCTTTAAGTAGATATTTTATTACAACAATTGAAACAACCATTTATCAATGCATAAATCCATACTTAGAATGTTCAAAGTCCAACAACATTCAACACAACATACTAGGGTGTGTATATGCCTCTATGCCTATGCTCTCACATTGGCATAGGGTTGGATACCCTCATATAAAAAAAAATACCATCCAATGAAACATTCATACTCATTTTCAATTTTCAACAACATGGTTCACAGAGGAAAGCAAACATAAACAAAAGTCAACTTGTGTGCAAGAATTTGCTAAAAAATGTTACAATCTTATAATGCATAAGAATACGAAGCAATTCAAAGAAAGGAAAACCACAAGCAAACCACATTTGTTATAATTGTTGAACAAGGAG